>CM042881.1:18673439-18815076 GCA_023653495.1 Melastoma candidum
TCATTTAATTACAAAAATAATTCTTACAAGAAGTCCTTAATAATAGAAGCTTCTGTAGAATAGAATGTTCGACCTTCTGTAGTACAGAGGGTCCGGTTCATCATCAAAACCGTCCCAACAATCTCCCCCTTTTTGATGATGACAAAACATTCATCGTTGAGGAAATGTTTTCGCAAGAACTCCCCCTAACTCCCCCTAAATTGATGAGAGTAAGAGTCTCGCGTTTGTACAGAACCATAAGGTTTCTGTGAAACAGAGCATAGAAGCTTCTGTTATAAAGAAGGTTATTTACATAGCACAAAGGCTTCTGTGATTTATACAGAGCGTGGAGCTTCTGTATTTAACCCGACAAAAATGATGGTATTTCATTTCTGCACTCCCAGCAATAGTGACTTTAAAAAGATCACGAATCGCATTCCCTGCAGAAGGTTGCGATTATGAGCTGTATCAGTATCAGTCTCATAGGCTTCTATACCATAGATGGTATAGCCTTCTACGACCCATTTAGTTATAGAAAATCTAGGATTTTTCTATAACCAATACAGAGCTAGGTACTCCCCCTCAACACAAATTTCTCCCCCTTTTTGTCACATCAAAAAGAAGATGAATGGAGGTTGATAAAGAAGAGTAAATTTCTTGCAGAAGGTATGACATATTGTTCATAACCAACATGCAGAAGGTAGTTTTAATTCTCGCAGAGGGTAGAGCAGAGACTGCAAAACCGTCATGCAGAATGTGGTGCAGAAGGTGTGACAGAAAGTTCAATACCATACTGCTCAAAGGAAATGTGTCCACGAGGTGGCACTTATTACAATCTAGAAGACCGCAGAAGGCTCAGAGACAGAGGGTTCCACCGTCATGACGATCGGAGGTTCCTTCTAGGTTGTATCTTCCACGGAGACTTGGACTTTTGAGGGCCCTTCGTCTGTGGAGATGAGAGGCATGCCATCGAGAGTCTCAACGGCAGCAATGGTCTGGTCCTTCGCAGGAGAGATGGGTTTCTCCGGCGAGGAAGGGGGTGGAGTCCTGCTCGCAGATGATGCAGGCTTCTCCGATCCAGAGGCGCGAGCCTTCTTTCTTCCGGCCTTAGTCTTTTTCCTCAAGGATTTCACTTTGGGTGCCATGGACACAGAGAAATCGAAAGTTTCAAGGTTAGGGCAAGAACAAGGAAGTTTCAGGGTTGAAGATGAAGTGTGAAGAAGGAGAGTCACGGTTAATGATTTTAACCAGCCTCCGAATGCCTTCGTTTGGGAAGAAAATATTCTCCCGCCCAAAATACTCATGATTTTGATTTTTCAAGATGAAAAACTGTCATTTCACGAATGACATGCATCAGAATATATGGGGAATATTTGTTTCCTTATTGTAATAGGAAATCTAACGGTTCTGCAACGCAGAAGGTGGTTTCATAACCTTCTGTTGCAAGCTTCTTCAGTGTAGACGAGTCAAATATTATGGATATTATATCCAAAATATATTATTAGGATTATTAATTTCCTAATAGAAACGATATTGATCAGAACAAATATTTTATTTGATTCTGATTATATCTAAATATTTTATTGGATGATAATTGATATCTCCAGACGTAAACTTCCAATTAATTGGAAATTACAAAAGTTAGATTTAAGGTATACATATCGTTATACCTTCTATACGATAGATGGTGAAATTCAAGCCTCTATTGTATAGAAGGCTAAAAATTCTACCTTCTATAGTGAAGAGTACAAGCATGTACCTTCTATAGAGTAGAAACAGAAGATTATACCTTCTGTAATGAAGTGCACAAATAAATGTACCTTCTATATGGCAGAGTGTAGATGATTCTACCTTCTATGATGAAAAAGAGGATGGCAGATTCCTAATTCACTTCTGAAAAAGAAAAGTTTTTCTTTGTCCAGAGGTTTAGTAAAGATATCAGCCAATTGGTGTTCAGTGTTAATGTATTCCACACTAACAGAACCCTGTTGTACATTATCTCTCAGAAAGTGATGTTTGAGTTCGATATGCTTCGATCGAGAGTGATATACTGGATTTTTAGCTAGGCTAATAGCACTAGTATTATCACATTTGATCGGAATTTTTGTAAATGAGAGACCGTAGTCCTCAAGTTGTTGTTTCATCTACAGGAGTTGTGCACAGCAGCTTGCAGCTGCTATATATTCAGCTTCTGCAGTGGAGAGGGCAACATAAGTCTGCTTCTTAGAAAACCATGAAATCAACATGTTTCCCATGAGCTGACAAGTACCACTTGTACTTTTTCTGTCTACCTTACTTCCTGCGAAGTCTGCATCCGATTATCCGGTGAGATCAAAGTTTGATTTCTTTGAATACCAGATGCCAAGGTTTACAGAACCCTGTAGATATCTAAAGATCCTCTTGACCGCAGTCATGTGAGATTCTTTAGGTGCTGATTGAAATCTAGCACAGAGACACACACTAAACAGTATGTCAGGTCTAGAAGCTGTAAGGTACAGAAGAGAACCTATCATGCTTCTGTAGAGCTTACTATCCACTTCTTTACCGTTTTCGTCTTTGTCCAATTGAGTATTTGTACCCATTGGAGTAGACAAAGGTTTCGTGCCTTCTAGGCCGAATTTCTTCAGAAGCTGCTTAGTGTACTTTTCTTGATGTAAGAATGTACCTTCTGTAGATTGCTGAATTTGTAAACCAAGGAAGAACGTAAGTTCTCCCATCATGTTCATCTTAAACTCACTTGTCATGAGCTTGGAGAATTCATCACAGAGCGTTTCATCAGTTGATCAAAAGATAATGTCATCGACATAGATCTGGACAACAATGAGATGATTGCTTCTGTGTTTGAGAAAGAGAGTAGTATCTACTCTTCCTCTATTGTAGCCCTTTTCGACAAGGAAGGTGCTAAGTCTCTCATACCATGCTCTAGGAGCCTGTTTAAGACCATATAGAGCTCTGGAGAGTTTATAGACGTAGTTTCTGTGTTACAGATCCTCGAAACCAGGAGGTTGACTTACATAGACCTCTTCCTTGATTTCTCCATTGAGGAATGCACTTTTTACGTCCATTTGGTACAACTTAAAGTTGTTAAAACATGCATAGGCTAATAACATTCGTATTGCCTCGAGTCGAGCTACAGGAGCAAATGTCTCATCAAAGTCGATACCCTCTTGTTGAGAGTATCCCTTAGCAACGAGTTGGGCCTTGTTCCTCACAATAATGTCGGACTCATTTAGTTTGTCCCTGAAGATCCATTTAGTTCCAATGATGGAACGATTGTCAGGTTTAGGAACAAGTGACCACACTTTGTTCCTTTCGAATTGATCAAGCTCCTCTTGCATAGCAAGTATCCAATCTGGATCTTTTAGAGCTTCATCAATATTCTCTGGCTCTTTCTGTGATAGAAAAGCCGAGTGTTCATAGAAGGCGTTTACAGAACGTCTTGTCTGTATGCCTCTGTTAAGATCTCCTATGACTTGGTCTATAGGATGTCGTCTTTGATAAAGAGCAGGTGCTCTAATATCATTTTGCTGATTATTCTGAGAATGTTCTTCAAAATTATCATTCGTTTGTTCAAGGTTATTTTTAGACTCTTGAACAGAAGGTTCACCTTTCTCTTTCGTAGAGGGTGGAGTTTCTAGAGAATCTTCTGTAGGTTCTAGAGATATAACATCTCTTGTATTGATAGTAGGAAGGTCATTAATTTTTACATTAATAGACTCCTCTATAGTAGAAGTTCTTTTGTTTAGAACTCTATAAGCTTTGCTAGACAAAGAGTATCCAAGAAAGATGCCCTCATCTGTCTTAGCTTCGAATTTTCCCAAATTGTCCTTAGAAGGTCTCAAGAAAAAACATGGACTTCCAAAGGAGTAGAAATAGGATATGTTCGGTTTTCTCCCCCTGTATAGTTGATAGGGAGTTTTCTCAAGTATAGGTCTGAGTAGAACCCTATTTGATATGTAGCATGCTGTATTAACAGCTTCTGCCCATAGGTTCTGTGGAGCAGAGCTCTCACACATCATGGTTCTAGCCATGTCTATTAGAGTTCTATTTTTCCGTTCTGCTACTCCATTCTGTTGAGGAGTATAAGGAGTAGAAAAATTGTGATCGATACCATGTTCGTCACAGAAAGTAGCGAAGTCATGGTTTTCAAACTCAGTACCATGATCCGTTCTTATAGCTTTTACAGAAGATCCAATTTCATTCTGTAGTTTCTTAGCTAGCTTAATGAAAGTTTCAAAAGCATCGCTTTTGTGAGTTAGAAATTTAACCTACGTGTATCTAGAGTAGTCATTAACTACAACTAGACAGTACCTTCTACCGCCGACACTCTGAACTCTAGTAGGTCCGAATAGATCCATATGTAGAAGTTCAAGAGGTTGAGAAGTAGAAACTTCATTCTTGGATTTGAATGAAGATTTAGTTTGTTTTCCAAGTGAACATGCTTCACAGAAGCTGTCATGCTCAAAACGGATATTGGGTAATCCCTTAACCAAATCCTTTTTCACAAGCTTGGATAACAATTTGAAGTTGGAGTGTCCCAACCTTCTATGCCATAGTAGGCTTTCATCTTTGACTGTTAGAAGGCAGTTTTCTGTATTACATAAGCTATTCTGAGTCAAGGTATAGATGTTCCTCTTACGAGTCCCAATGAAGCGAACTTCATTGTTCAGGATTCCGGAACACTTGTCTTGATCAAAAGTTATTTTATAACCTTTGTCACAAAGCTGGCTAATGCTCAGCAAATTATGTTTGAGTTCTGTGACCAACAGAACCTCATCGATGACCATAGAGTCAGAACTTCCAATGGTACCTTTGTCAATGACAGAGCCTTTGCTATTGTCACCGAATTTAACCGACCCTCCACATTGTAGAGTCAGTTGAGAGAATTTGGATGGGTCTCCGGTCATGTGCCTGGAGCATCCACTATCCAGATACCATTCACTTTCAACAGTTTCTGTTTGAAAGCAGGTATTAAGTTCATTTTGAGTTTCTGTGTGAGTTGTGAGGCACATTTGTGCTTCCTCATCATCAGAATCATCAAGTTCTGCCCAAGAAGCTATTGCTTTCTTGAACTTGTGTTTAGGAGAAGGTTTCTCCTTTTCTTTAAGTAAAGGACATTCTATACTGTAATGCCCTTTCTTTTTGCATTTATAACATGTGACCGATTTTGGGTCCATGTGATTTTGGCTTTTCTTATTAAAGCGCTTTTTGGAGGCGAACCGCAAAAGGCGTTTAGCTATCATTGCGAGTTCATCATCCAAATCAGCTTCTGCTTCATCATCTGAACCTTCTGTAGGTTCTTCTGATGCTCTGA
This sequence comes from Melastoma candidum, assembly GCA_023653495.1. NCBI lineage: Eukaryota > Viridiplantae > Streptophyta > Magnoliopsida > Myrtales > Melastomataceae > Melastoma > Melastoma candidum. The sequence continues at coordinate 18,678,733 of CM042881.1, forward strand.
AAGCTACAGGTGCTCTCTTTATATCAGGTTGAGTGGATCTTTCCATCTCATACGAGATTAAGGAGCTCATCAATTGATCTAGTCGAAGAGTAGATAGGTCTTTAGCTTCCTCTATAGCCGTTTTCTTGGCTTCCCATGATTTGGGTAGAGTACGCAGAACCTTTCGAACTAGTTCAGAATTTTGATAGGATTTGCCCAGATGAGTTAGGGCATCAACTAGAAGGTTAAGTCTCTGGAACATCTGTTCTACAGATTCATCAGCATTCATAGTGAAATTTTCATATTGGTGAATTAAGAAATTCACCTTAGTTTCTCTTATCTGGTCTGTCCCAATATACATGGTGACAAGTTTATCCCAGATTTCCTTGCCCGAAGTGCAAGTTGAAACTTTGACGAATTCACCTTCTGACATAGCATTGAACATCAAATACTTTGCCGTTTTAGTGAGTCGTCTGATCTTAAGGTATTCCCGTGTAGGATGACCTTCTCGATCAAATCGTTGGTTCTCTGGTATAGAAGGGGGACCATCTTCTATATAAGACCATAAGTCTTCGTCAATAGCATCAACAAATGCACTCATACAAATTTTCCAATAGGCAAAATTCTTACCATCGAAAATTGGAGGATTCCCAACATGTGGTTTAGGCACATTATAGTTTTCAGCCATGTGTTCGATTCGTATAGAGTATTATGCTTCTATAGAATAGAACGTTGACGAATAGAACCTCAACAAAGAAGCAAGCTTCTGTTGGGTAGAAGTCAGTCGTCAAGTTAACAATCAGGCCTCTGTTAAACAGAGCACGAGTGTCAATGATAGAGCTGAGAATTTGCTTTCAGGTGGCAGTTGTTGAATTCTCGCAGAGCAGCAAGCTTCTGCAGAACAGAAACAAAATGTCAAATGTGATATTTACAGAAATTTTGCTTCCGTAGAATGTACCGGATGCTTCTACAAAGTAGAGCAACAAATCGTTTCTCACATAACAAGGTGCTTCTGTGGAACAGAGGTTAAATTCTGATAGAGCGTAAGCTTCTACAGCATAGAACAAAGTCGGTTTTTACAGAGCTTAAAGCTTCTGTGCAGTAGCGGGTTGATTCTGACAGAGCGTAGGCTTCTACAGAATAGCAACAGTCACAGAGCTAATAGCTTCTATGGAGAAAGGTGTGTAGTTGGTAAGAGCTTTTCAAGGATCTTACAACAAGCTGTTAAGCCTCTGTTGAACCCGCTCTGATACCAATTGTTACACTAAGAGGGGGGGGGTGAATTAGTGTTAATCTCCAAATTCGGATTTTAACGCTTTTTCGTTTTACCCCGCAGCGGAAGAAAGCTTCTGTTACACAGAACCGTATATAGGTTTATGTAGAACAGAACGTTAAGTGTGTTCGCAATTTGTTTGATTGGACACAAGTATTTTTATAGTGGTTCAACAAATTGCTTACGTCCACTCTTCACCCAGATATTTGGATGGTTTCCACTCAAATGTATCTCAGTACAAATTACACAAGTGATAGCAACTAAAAGCAAACCCGTAGGTTCTGTACAATAGAGGCTTGAGTGGTAGAGCACAGACCAGAAGGTTCTGTACCGGAAAGGTTTGTTACGAAGCACAAACACTGAGATTCTGTACTATAGTAACTTAGGCTCAATACAGACCAGAAGGTTTTGTTTCGTAGAGAGTAAGGCACAACACAGACCAGAGGGTTCTGTGTCGAAGAGAGTAGGCACAACACAGACCAGACGGTTCTGTGTCGAAGAAGGTTTGGTACAACACAGACCAGAGGGTTCTGTGTCGAAGAAGCTTAGGCACAACACAGACCGAGGGTTCTGTGTCGAAGAAGCTTAGGCACAACACAGACCGAAGGTTCTGTGTCGAAGAAGGTAAGGCACAATACTGAACAGAAGGTTCTGTGTCAGACGTGTTAACCTTCTATAGAACAGATCAAGAGATTCTGTACTGTAAGCATCAACCTTCTACATAACAGATCCAAGGATTCTGTATCACAGAAGGTATAGCACAGACCGTAAGGTTCTGTACCAAGTATGTCAATCTACAACAGAAGGTTCTGTATAGGAAAATGACTTAGTTGAGAAGCACATATCTAAAAGGTTCTGTACCAAGGGTAGTCGACCTTCTACTGAACAGACCGTGAGGTTCTGTAGCAAAAGTGACAAGGAAAATGTATGCACAGACCAGTAGGGTTCTGTACTACAGAGAGTTGTACAGATCCGAAGATTCTGCACTACAGGAGGTTGCACGCGTTAACGTGACTAACAAGGTAGCAAGTGCGCAATCCCTCAAGGGTAACGACTTCGTGGCGTACCCCACGCGAGTACGTAGCGAACCCTACGCAAGTAGACAACGTTCCCTTTGTCTTAGGGTGGACAACGTATCCTTTGTCCTAGGATAAACAGCGTGCCCTCTGTCCTAGGGTGACAGCCTTCCTCCTGTCCTGAGGTGACAGCCTTCCTCCTGTCGTGAGGTTGAACAGCGTTCCCTCTGTTCTGGGGTGACAGCCTTCCTCCTGTCCTGAGGTGACAACCTTCCTCTTGTCCTGAGGTGACAACCTTCCTCTTATCCTGCACACAGAGCTCTACACAACAGAAGCTGGTTAGTCCCTCACCTTCTGTGCTCCCGAGGTTCAGCCCTTCTCTCTGACCCGCTGCACGTTGATCACACGACCTCCAGCCGTGCCTCCAGCCAACGTATCCTGCAGCTTCCAGTTGAGTCCTTCGAGCCCCCGAGTCACTCTCCCAAAATGCTTCACCAACGATGCAACTTCCGCCGGTAGTGCTCCTCGTGTGACTAACTCGAACGAATGAAAGAACTAAAGCTCAAGCACACGCTCTCTCTGGACAGAATGGGAGAAGAGAAAAATGAATTGTTCGATTGTTACAATGGGAGAGAGCATGGCAATTTATATACACGGTTCAAAGAGTAAAATACAAAAGGGAAAATATAAAAACGTAATCTGCAAAATAAGAAATTAAAAGTTAGTTTACATAATAAACAGAATGAAATACACATGCAGCATTCAGCAATGGAGATGATCATATCAAAATAAAATAGGGATATGATTATTTCCCTAAATAATGCAGCACAGAAGGTATCGCAGAAGGTTCTGCTCGATAGTCTTCTACAGATGGGAACAATCGAAGATTTGTTTCTATTGGGGTATATGTTCGTTCCATCCTGATAAAGACACACGTGAGAATGTATCTGGACAGGTGGTGGTGATTTGCAATCAAATAATGTTCGTATGTTGATCAAGTAAGCTTACAGAAGCCTGTAGACCAAATAATAGAACCTTTCCATATATAGAAGATACATTTCCTTCTACAAGAAATATTATCTCCAATATGATTATTTGAAAATCAAATCATGGTAATCTAATTAGACGAATATCTTAATAAGATAATATATATTTCGTAATTAAATAATTGATAACTAATTATTTAATTACAACAATCATTCTTACAAAAAGTCCTTAATAATAGAAGCTTCTGTAGAATAGAATGTTCGACCTTCTGTAGTACAGAGGGTCCGGTTCATCATCAAAACCGTCCCAACAAAACGTAATCAAAGAGAAGGAGAATTATGAGAAACGGAAAAAAAAACAAGTAAAATGTGTACGTTGGCTTTGAGAATGTCAGTTTCTTAATATAGGTTCAATGGTTTGTTGGATACTAACAAAGTAAGGCTATCTTTATAGCTATCAAATTATGTCACCAAGTATTTGATAATGTATCGATTATACACTTGCCGGTGATGATGAATGCATCTTCTTATAAGGATTTAGTAAATGTGCGAGAGTACATCGTGAAGTGGATGCATGTGCACTCTAAGTTGAATGCACACAGGATTGATATCTCAGATAATTATTTACCATCTCAAAAGTAGAATTCTGTTGGCCCAAAGATTACACTAAGAGGGGGGGTGAATTAGTGTTAAGTCCAATTAAGGAATTCTTAAACGCTTTTTCACAACCCTCACAGCGGAAGTAACTTACTGTAATTTACAGAGCCTTCAAGCTTCTGTAATTACGGAACGTGTGAAATTGACTTCGAAATGAGTCGTAGAACACAAAGGATTTTATAGTGGTTCGGTGAAATCACCTACGTCCACTTTCGGTCACTTTTCACTAATAACTCGTATAGAGATTACAGTGTAGAAGGTAAAACCTTCTGTGGTGTAAGAAAACAATTTCTTTGACCACGGGACGGTAAGACAAGCTTTACCAATGCAAGAAACACTCTTGCTGTGTTTAGGATGTGTCTAGGTCGAATCACAAGGAAATCAACCAGACTTGAGCAAGCACAGAACGTTGGCTGGAAGCTTCAGCCTTCTGTGACTCTGTAGCGGGCTATTCCTTCTGTGGATCAGCGAACAGATCTGATGACGCTTTCTCCAAGTGTTTGGATGCCTCTGATATGCTTCTCTTTTTGTCTTTTTGGTTTAATCTGCAAAACAAATAAAGATAATACGACTACAGTAGGTTTCAGTCCCTCACCACTTACGCCTGCTGCAACAACCTTCTCTTCGACCTGCTGTACGCCCACCCGGCTTCACTGACAGCACTCCTGGCCAAGTCCTTCGGTTTTGCAGCCAACGACGCCTACGGAGTGGCTTCACCAAAGCACACCTGCTGCAAACGCACAGATAACAAAATAACCAACTACAGAAGGTTGGAGGTCCCTCACCACTGAACCCCTGCTACGGACTCCTTCTCTCCGACCAACTCTGTACGCCTACTCGCCACCAACGAACCCTTCCCCAGGCCCTGATGCACGCAGTCCGACGTCACGGACAAAGTTCCGGTCGAGTCCCTCAGATCCGTACGCAACGAAGTCACCGGAGCGGCTTCACCCACGCTCAACCCGCTGTAGTTACCTTCTGCGAGAACTCTCGCCTGGAGAACCCGTCCTGCACACTCACACACACGTTAAACAACCAATAACGCTGCCAAATGTCAAGACTTACGCTCTGATGTATATTCTAATTATGTTTTTAGGTTTTTCTTTTATATAGAGGTTTCGTCCTCCTGTAAAAAAGGAAACTTATTTTGCCAAAAACGTAAAATGACCAGATTCATCCCCAACGTGTAAAAAACATTTAGGGACAATATTTGATTGATTTCAGATCAATCGAATCATCCAATCACGAGATCTCATCTTACAGAAGGTTATAGCCTAAATCGGTCAGCAACCTTCTATAGTTGGAAAGAAAGAATATTTTATTTCCAACTTGAGAAATATGATGATGGGGTCGTGCAAATATCTGGTTGGAACCTCCAGATTTAATTTTGTCTTATTTTGACAATTAAATCCCCAGATAATGCATTACAGAAGGTTCGGCCAGCAACAGCAACTTGACCTTCTATATAAGGAAATAATCAACGATTTATTCCCAAAATAATTGATTCGTTCCAGACAAGTAAAACATTGTATCTGGACGAAATATTAATCCAAATAATATTCTTAAGAATATTCTCTTTTTGAATTAATAATTTAATTAAGATAATCAATAATTAATTAATAAATAATTTATTATTGAAATATCTATTTATGGAAATATTCTCTAATCACGTCTCTTGATCTGAAATGATCCTTGGAGGGTGAAGAAAATATTTTCGTGATATTTTTCCTCTCTTACGAAGCGTATCTTTGTTACAGGAGGTTTCAGCTTCTGTAAAGTCATAGCAGGTCAAACCTGCTGTTTGACTCATCATCAAAATCTTGTCAACAATCTCCCCCTTTTTGATGATGACAAAACTTTCATCCATAGGAGATATGTTCATACAAGATGACGTATCAAACTCCCCCTAAGATAGAGATAGTAAGGGTTTGACACTTTATAGAAGCTTTCACTTTTGCAGAGTGCAAAAGCTTCTGTGTAAGCATTTAGCTTGTACAGATTACAGGGACAAGGCTCCTGTATATTTAGCCCGACAGTAGCATGAGCTTCTGCACTCCCAGCAAAAATGAGTTGTATTCAAATTTTGCATACCCTTATAGAAGGTTAAAAAACCTCTTAGTAGGTTAGTCCTTCTATCCCGCTAAATATCACAAGAATTCTTGTGGGTTTGATATTAGCATACGCTATATCTCTGTGTTAGTTCTCCAAAATCTCTCCCCCTTTTTGTCATATCAAAAAGTATAGAAGGTAGAAAGCGGAGATCTAAGATCCTGTAGAAGGTATTCTCACAATAGACGTAGAGAATAAAACCAAACTGCAGAAAATAGTTCATCCCAAAAGGGGTACACATCATCAGTCACTTATTTAAGACCATTACAGTAGGTCTAGGGTGCTGAAAGATAAGCAGAACACATTACTGGAGATTGTCACGGAGGAGCTTTTCCTGACGTTCAACAATAATGACTAGCTCAGCGACCGTATTCTTGAGGACTTTAAGTTCCTCAGTCTGTGCAACAATTTGTCGCTGCAGATCTCTGATGAGATTAGGCAAAGAGGAGGATGAGCCTTCTCGAGGTTGTTCCAGGGTTGAAGAAGATGGAACAGCAGCTTTTGGAGCAGTAGGTCCACTCTTGTCAGAAGTAGCAGGTGCTTCCTTCTGTTGTTTCTCTTTCCCTTTGGATTTCTGAATCCAGCCTCCTTGAGTCCTCACATATTGCATACTTGCAATGATTTGTCGACCAAAATTTCCAACTCGCCATTTTTCCAGTGCGGTGGGAGGATTTGGATCAATATTGCGAAGACGGAGAAGAGCAGCTACAACCTGACCATAGGGGAGAGCTTTGTCCTTTGCTTTAAGACAAGCTTGCATGTGAGCAAAAATCATCGCCCCCAGGTTGAATGGCTTTCCCAGCAGCAAATGCTCCATAATCTGAGCATCTCTGGTTGTTACAGCATCCAGACTTCCTGTCCTTGGTAGGAGACAGAAGATGACAGATCGATGGAGGATCCGTTTAGGAAGGTTCAGTGCAGCAGATTCAAGGTACTGCGGCACCTTCACTTTAGATCCAAGTATGGCGCTGTATGACTGATTCTTGTTTGCCACAGGAAGAATAGGGTGCTCTTTGCAGCCATACAGGGTGTTGACATCATGAATTGAAAACACCGACAGGGTGCTCTTTCACCAATTGTTGGCCTGTATTAACGTATTTCACGCTTACAGAACCTTGTTGTACATTATCCCTCAGAAAATGATGTCTGAGTTCAATGTGTTTTGATCGTGAGTGATAGACTGGGTTGCGCGTTAATTGAATCGCACTAGTATTATCACACATGATCGGAATTTCAGCAAATGAAAGACCATAGTCCTCAAGTTGCTGTTTCATCCATAGAAGTTGAGCACAGCAGCTTGCAGCTGCTATATACTCGGCTTCTGCAGTGGATAGAGCAACAGATGTCTGCTTCTTGGAAAACCATGAGATCAACATGTTTCCCATTAGCTGACAAGTACCACTTGTACTTTTTCTGTCGATCTTACATCCTGCAAAGTCAGCATCTGAGTACCCAACGAGAGTAAAGTCTGATCTCTTGGAATACCATATGCCAAGATTTACAGAACCTTGTAAATATCTAAAGATTCTCTTGACCATTATCAGATGAGACTCTTTAGGTGCTGATTGATATCTAGCACAGAGACATACACTAAATAGTATGTCTGGTCTAGAAGCAGTAAGATACAGAAGAGAGCCAATCATGCTTCTGTAGAGCTTGTTATCTACTTCTTTACCATTTTCATCCTTGTCTATCTTGGCACTTGTAGCCATTGGAGTAGACAGAGGCTTAGAGCCCTCTAGGCCAAATCTTTTCAGGAGTTGCTTAGTGTACTTCTCTTGATGTAAGAAAGTACCTTCATCAGTCTGCTGAATTTGTAGGCCGAGGAAGAACGTAAGTTCTCCCATCATGCTCATCTCGAACTCACTTGTCATGAGTTCAGAGAATTCTGTATAGAGTTTATCATTCGTTGATCCAAAGATAATGTCATCGACATAGATTTGGACAACTACTAAATGATCACCTCTGTGTTTGAGAAAGAGAGTTGTATCTACTCTTCCTCTTTTATAGCCCTTTTCAATAAGAAAGGAGCTAAGTCTCTCATACCATGCTCTAGGCGCCTGTTTTAGACCGTATAGAGCCTTGGAGAGTCTATAAACGCGATTCTTGTGCTGTGGATTTTCAAATCCAGGAGGTTGACTTACGTATACCTCTTCTTTGATTTCTCCATCGAGAAAAGCACTTTTCACATCCATTTGATACAACTTGAAGTTGTTGTAGCAAGCATAGGCTAACAGTAACCTTATTGCTTCTAGACGTGCTACAGGAGCGAACGTCTCATCAAAGTCAATACCCTCTTCTTGAGAGTACCCTTTGGCAACAAGTCGTGCTTTGTTTCTTACAACAGCACCTGACTCATCGAGTTTATTCCTGAATACCCATTTAGTTCCAATAATGGAACGGTTATCAGGTTTAGGAACAAGTGTCCACACTTTGTTCCTTTCGAACTGATTTAGCTCCTCTTGCATTGCAAGGATCCAATCTGGATCATCTAGAGCTTCATCTATTCCATCTGGTTCTTTCTGTGAAAGAAATGCAGAATGTTCATAGTAGGCATTTACAGAACGTCTTATCTGAGTTTATTAGAAGTTCATACATTGATACTAAGGTTTTACTAAGTCCGATGGCTCTTTACTACACTTTGTCGAACAGATTACTAAAGGAAAGTATTATTTAGTAATATTTTACTAAAATAATGAAAATTTAGTAAACTTTGTGAGATGTCCCATAATATGATATGGCCCATTACATGTGAACCCAAGCCCACATTCAACAACGAACTCTTAATTCCCTACAATTCCCAGCTCTCTTCTCTGCACTCCTTTGTTGTCTTCTCTTCATTCTTTTGCTGCCACTGCCTCCATCCCTGAACGTAGCGTCCCACATATCAAGCATCCCCTCTCGAAACACACTTGTCCTCAAGTGTGCAGCTAGGAAATCATTTCTCCAAGTCATAAAGGAATTCCATGTGGAATCTTCCCTCGTACCAGGCTTCCACTGCACTTAAAAGTTTTGTATCAGCTCGAGGACCCCATTTAACCATTTTTCTATTCAAGATTACCACAGGAACAATTTGAGAAGGTGCACAGAACTCAGGCAAGGTAGTTGATACCCTAGACAGGTCCACGCAACTTGAAAACATGGAAAGTAGGATTAATAGAAGACCCCCAACCTTACCCACCTTGTCCAACACCTTATTTGGACCAAAATGCAACGACGACAACTTATGAGAAATCCTCTTAGCCACACTCTGCTACTTGTAAGCCTGGAGTTTAACAAACACCAATTTGAAATTCCCTCTCCGACCAATGCTAGTCAGAAAGTTGTTTCATCTGATGTTGTGCTCTAGCCAACTGCAACAACATAGATTCTCTATCCCGTGATTCACCATCAACTGCAACAACAGTAACATCATTGGAAATATACGGTATACGTATAAGGGGGTGGATACCCTGTATGCACGCCTTCCGGCTTAGTACGGCGTGGCGGTTCGTACGACCCGAGGATCCGGGCCCACTCCCCAAAGCCCAACCGGTCAACGTCACGACTCGAGCGTCGGACGCTGCATAATGGGATCGGGTGATCCCTCCCTGGATTCCTAACTTGGCCTGCTCGGGCCCTCGCCAACCGTCTCTGTTTTCCAAAAAGGCGGCGAGTGAAAGGCGGAGCATGATCCGAAGAAGGAATTTTCGGGAGAAATTCGGAGCGGCTCATGTCGCCAGTCCCTCATCCAAAATGGCTTCGTAAAAATTTTGTTGTGGTTTAACCTAGGTAAACTAAACGGAGTCGCCACCGACTTTATTTATCAAAGCTATTTAAGTCGAAAAAAAGCAGTTGGTTCGGGGATTACTAATTACTAACTCTTACATTCTAACATGCGAAAAAGGAGGTGGCGTTTGCTCCAAAAGATTTGCTTTTGTTTAACGGGCATTGGACCCGATCCGGGCATGACTCCGGACTCATGTCAATGTTTTACGAGAGTTGGGCCCGATTCTGGCTTTTTGGGCCCGAACTCCTGTGTGTTTGGCAAACAACATGCGACGATAAGCCTATGAGTCTAAAGGCATGCGGCCAAGCACAAACAATTATTTAGATCAAAGGGGGCGGGGAAGGATGGTGACCGTGGGCCTATTCACTTGGGCCCACGGCCCGTTACATGTGAAAATAATGAAAAACAGGAGGCCCGCACCTCCCTCATGTACCTGAGGCTCGCCGGGATAGCTTTACATCTGTCTGGCTCGTCAGTTGAGGCCGCTTTCGAGATGTGCTTCCACCATGGGTTTCCTCGCGCGCCTCCAGTCTTCGAAATTCGTTTTGTCGAACTCCCGTAAAGCCCGATTGATTTTCATGCAAATCAAACCAGAATGTGGTGGTCAGAAAATTCTAATTGAATATTTGAAACAATTAAAATTAACTATTGTAAGTCGGAGTGAGACTTACGGGGCGTTGTGTGGCCCGTTGATGTCGATCTTCCGTGATGTCGGAAGCTAACATGGCGTTGTGTGGCCCATTGATATTGATCTTCAGTGATGTCGAAAAATGGATGTCCCTTGGTGATGAATTCCTCGTTGTTTTAGATGCAAAACAAAGGAAAGGAGAGCGATGTACAAATCCTTAGTATCGATTAAATTTGAACGAAATTCAATCGAATTGGATAAGTAAGGTATGACTTACCGTTTGAGGGTGAGGAATCGAGTCAACTTGTGATCTTTCGAGAAAACCCCAAATAAATAGCTAGAGAAGTTCCATGTCCGGTCCGTTGATTCATACATGTTATGAATCCTACGAGAGTGAAGGAATATTAAAAGTAGAATGTTCGAAACATATGACCAAAGAGACAAACATTGGTAGTTACGCCGTCGAAAGAATAAGAAGCTAACCATTCATATAAGTAAAGAGATTAATGACAAGCATGTTTGTCAAATTTGACGAAAAAATCTAATGGCGGGATCCTATTCCACGAGGCAAAGAAAAGTTTGGCTAATCTTATAACGTTTACTCAAATTGTGACAAATGGACGATGGTTAAAAAATTCATAACTTGCCGTAAACTTCTCCAAAATTTGTGAAATTTTACTAGAAGCTAGAAAACTTAAATATAATCCATCATGTCGAAATTTATGAAAAAATAACTTGTGCTGTGCTGCCAGTAAAGCAAAGAGTGGGGCTGTTCAAACTGGACATGTTCCAGTCGGACAGCTTACTGGGGTGAGATTGACCCCCGTTGACCGTGTCCTTAAGTTGCTCAAAATGAGAAATATAAAACATGAAAGTTGTAAAGGATTAAATTTTCTAACTTTATATTCCAATTTTAGTTCATTCTGATTTTATATGAGCAAGTTATGCCTTCCGGTGCACAGACTACTCATCCTACCACTGGAAGGCAACAGTCAAGGGAGGGCTTTGTTTTCTCTGAATTTTTAGGCCAACTAGATGGAACCGAATGTTAAAACTCAAAAGTGTAAAGTTGTAGAAAACTGAAATATGGTTCTGGAAATACTAATTTCATCTTTCAATAGTATTTGCCTGATGCAAGGTGAAATGACGTTTTTGTGCTCGCTGCAGTCCGCTAATGATTTGACCAGATTTTGTTGCTTTAATGAAAATTTTCAAAACATGAAAGATTTAGACAAATAAAATAGGTATCTAATGCAATAAATTTCAGGTGAAATGGAGACTTGGTGTTAAAATTGTGTCCAGAAAACCGAATCGGCCTTCCTGCTCGTGTGCAGACCGAGGCTAACTCACAGTCCAATTTTCAATGGGCGAAACCCAACCGAAGAGACCTCGAATGAAAAAGTTCAAAACATGAAAGTTTTAGATAACTTAAGTGGGAAGTGATACCAAGTAATTTCATGTAGATCCAAGCTGTACAGACAAAGTTAGGTCCAACGAAGTGCGACTGCTGCCTCGTGGATGCACGAAACAGGTCAGTTTTATTCGTTGACGTTCAAGGATAAAAAACGTCGGTTAAACATGTTCTTTTGGGAAAGTGATCAACATAAAAATTGTTCCTCATTAATAAAGGAATCCAAAGAGTCTAAAATCATCTCAATCCATGTACTGAAAGAAGACTTATGCATAAAATATGAAGCAATGATAGCAGCGACGGGCTTCGCAAACATCAGCATGCGTCAATCTAAAGAATCGGCCATAACTCAGGCTACACATGCTCGATTTAAATGCATAAGTTATCCACACGACGAGAAGAGAGAGAGGAAGAGGGTAGATCTAATTAAGCTTGATTCCGTTGCTGGACGGAAGAGTAGCGCCTGCAGAAGTGAACTGCGACATCATGCTTCCCGATTTCCAGCCTCCGACCATCCCAAACTCGTGAATAACAGTGTGTTCATGAAATTAACACCAAAACAGGAGTAGACAGAATACAGTTAGTGTAACAGACATCATGGGTGTTCATTTATTGAGTTGCACGAGTGAGACTGAAAACTCACCGAGGGGTTGCCTCGCCCCGGAATTGCCCGGGGAGAAAGAAGGACGTCGAGAGTCCGTTAGGAGGCTTCCTTTGAGCCAGTTCTTGTCCATACTTGGATTGTGGCTTTGACAAGAGGATGCTTGGAGAGGAGAGTATTGGCTGGAATAAGACTGTTGACGTTGGGAGGCTTTGGCTCGTCAGCACTGGAGAAGGGGAGTCCTTGGCTCCAGTTTCTGTGTACGTCGGAAAGGAGTTGGCCTCCGGTTGCATGTGATGGAGGAGGAGTTGGCCTCCGATTCTCGGAGGGGTGAAGTGTCTCCCAGGAGAGGGACGTCTGGGAATTCTCTGATTGGAGATTCTCTGATAATCTCATTATCTGATAGAGGATGGGGAGGCTTTTGTCCCTTAGGATTTCAGAGATTCTCTGATGGGGAATCTCTGATGATTTTTTTTTACGTCTGTCTGATTGACTCTCCTTGTCTGGGAAGGGGAGATTTTTCTCTGATTGGAGATTTGTGTCTTTTGATCGTATGATAGGTGATAGGAATGTCTGAAGGGTTAGAGGGATAGTGTCTAGGTTCTTCCTCTGATGAGACAAGGGAGGTAAGATATTTTTTTAATAGGGAATGTAATATTATTTTTTTGAGTGATCGATGTGACTGAATATTTTTCTCAATTAAGGTGATTTATGATGAATTACCGAAATCTTAGATGATTTGAGTGTGATTGCAATTTTAAAGGAAATGTTGATGAGGTGGAAAAATTTGGGGTACTACAGCGACCCCTCTCTGCGAGGGATGCTTGGAAAAGATTTTCTCGCAAAGACTTTATTAGTACCCCAAATTATGAATTCAAAGTATTCTTGATAGACCTGTACTTTGGGATCTAATCAAGAAAAACTATTAGTAATAAACGATACCCCGTGAAATACGGGGGGTAATGAAATATATGTGATCACATCACTCATGCATATCATGATTTATGTGATGAATCTTATTTGGATCACTTCTGAGCGAGAACAGAGAAGGGCTTCTGACTTTTATCTGGGCTCGCTCTTACTTCTGAAACCTGTCACGGTTGGATTTTTGAATTCCGTTGACTTAGATGCTCATGTACCAGTCGAAGGAGTCTTTGTGTGGGTTATAATGTGGCTTTGGCATAAGGCCTTTGGATAGAGAATCAGAATTTGTCATTTTGAAGGAGCGAGTCTAAGGACCTCATCGGAAGCTGTTGTACCACAGAGGTTTCACCGTCCAAGCGAATTCTCCATCTACCAGACAGCAGACCCATTGCGACACGCCGTTGGGGACTGATGGACAATCCACTAGAGCTTTGGAAATCTACTTTGTGGAGTGTCTTCTCGTCGTTTTGTCCGGGAGATTGCACCTTTGCTTTTGCGACCGTTCATGTTGGCCCTGGTGCTTTAATTTGGTCTTTTGTTTCTTTTTGCGCTCCGCTTTTGAAGACTTTGGTCTTTGCACTAATTCTGCTTTTTCTTTGTTGAATTGTAGGGATTTGCACTGCTTTTTTTCTTTCTCTCCACCTTGTTGGAGATGCTTGGACTCCTTGGGGATTTATAATTCTTGATGGTTTATGAGGATTTGTCCCATTTTCTTTTCTGTTGATCTTTTTAGAGCTGTTTTGGACTCCTTGAGGATTTGTACGTCTTACAGAATTGTTGGAGATTTACATCCCTGGGTACAAGTCAACTGGTAAGCACGTCTGTTGATGGTACCTCTTCGCTTGAACCTTGAGGAAGTGTCGCCTCTGTGGTCCGTCGCTTCCGGTTTCTAACTTCAGGATCTCCGTTAACCTCGATGTAAGGCGATCCTTAGACTCGGTGGGACTAGTGTGTGTAGAAACTTCGACTTTGGCTCAGAAGGGCTAGCAATGGTCATGTCCGTGTTTAGGATAGAGAATAAATGCCCGATCTCATCCCGGTCTGAGCATCTTTCATCAAAGGATTCTTTGTCCGCCCAGACGTATGCATGTGAACCCTCATGGTGTTTGCACTCATCTCTTTGGGTAAGTGTTTAGGAATGGGCTTGCCTTCTCCATTCTCTCTCAGAAGCATTCATATTGTATAAAATCTTTTAAAATTGTATGCAAAAGGGCACACAAATGCTTAAGAAGTGAATAAGTTTCCGTACGCAAACCTCTTTGGAGACGTCGTACTAAGGTGGTGCTCTTGTGCAAGCTTCGCGGGGAAAGTGCTTGCACTTTCATGCCCCAGTCATGGTCCTTGAGATTAGACTCGGAACGGCTTCCACCTAACCACCCACGCCGTTGCCTAAGAGTTTGTACCGTACTGTGCGGCGTTCATGTGCCTACACAGTTGACAACGGACGGAGGTGAATGTAGCTCATGTACTTTGACTCACGCTTGGGGAGATTATAATAAAGTTGGGTATTCGCTGGGGATATGAGATGGATATGCCCATCTCGATGGTCGTTCTGGAAGAATATGCTTGTATATTCTACTCTTGTTGAGGAATGTGGTGTTTGTAACCGACTCCAGCTGAGGAAATGGAGGTATGACTCCGTCTGGGGAATGATAAGAAATTTGTTAGAAAGTAGTATAAATGATACCCCCTTTCGATATGATCATCCTTGGTGACAACAAAGGCAATTTCGAAGCTTTGGTTCGAAATCTTCCACCCGACCGCCCACGCCTTTGTTCGTAATGCAGGATGTTCATGTACCTACACTCGCCAAAGGGCGGACAACAAGTGAACTCATGTAACTTGTTCCGTAGAGAAAGTATTAAAATTGGATTAATACTCCCTTTCATGTCTTTTCGCCATTGCGTCTTTGCCGGATATGATTAAAGGATTGGCGAAATGCTACTCTTGTCATGGACTGCTATATAAGGGTGCTCATGTACCTGTCAAAAAATGGCGAGAAAACAAGTGAGTTCGTGTAACTTGTTTCTTTTAGAGTATAAACGATGTTTGCTCCTGTAACCCCGTTTTGTATGAAGGCGAAGTAGAGTTTTGGTACTTCCCTTTTTATGTAGTTTCATCATTGCGTCTTCGTCCGTAGGAATCGAAGGATTGATGAAATTCTACTCTTGCCTTGTGTCCGTTGTATAAGGTTGCTCATGTACCTATCAAACGGATAATGAGAAAACAAGTGGGTTCATGTGACTTGTTTCTATTAGAGTAAAAATAAAGTTTGCTCATGTAACTTTATTTGTAAGAAAAGTGAAGTAGAGTTTTGGTACTTCCCTTTTGTATGGTTTCGTCATTGCGTCTTCATCCGATGGAATCGAAGGTTTGACGAAGTAGCTACTCTGGTTTTGTATCCGTTGTATAAGGTTGCTCATGTACCTATCAAACAGATGACAAGAAAACAAGTGTCTTCGTTCAACTTGATTCTTTTATAGTAGAAATGAAATTTGCTCATGTAATTTCATATATAAGAAAGGTGAAGTAGTGTAGGGTTTTGGTACTTCCCTTTGTATAATTTTGTCATTGCGTCTTCGTCCGTAAGAATCGAAGCATTTGACGAAATTGCGGTAAGACTTTTGCTTGAAACGTTTGCCGCTCTCGCCTTTGTCATAGGAGTTGTGTACCACTCGTGTGAGGAGCTCTTGTACCTGCCCACGAGACAAAGGACGTAAATGAAATCAGCTCATGTAATTTCATTTAGTTTGATTAAGAGAGTAATAATTGTGTGATTCTCCCTTTTCATGTTTATTGTCAGTGTTTTTTGCCCCAGTTGATTCCTTGGGGATATAAAGAAGTTTTTTGACGAAGGTTATTTTGAAGTTCTGGTTTGAAATTCGTTGATTTGTCTTGATTGTCTGTCTAGAACGCTCATGTACCCCTTGAGATAAGCATGGACGGCACAACAAGTAAGCTCATGTAACTCATTTTGCGAAGAAAGCATTAGTCAAGGAATGAATACTCCCTTTCATGTAATTCGTTGGTTTGTCAACGGAGAATTAACCAAGATTGCTCAGTCTTGTCCCAGGATAGCTTGGACATTTGCCCCAGGATCGCACGGAGATATGTCCATGATCACTAGGAGATTTGACCCAAGATCGATCGGGGATTTGCCCAGGATCACTCGGAATTTGCCCCGGATTGTTCTCGTGTTGTCGTCGTTGTTGTTTTGCTAACGAAGACTGTTTCGAAACTTTGGCTCGAAACTTTTCCACCCTACCACCCTCGCCTTCGTCATCTGTCTAGGATGTTCATGTACCTATAAGACAAGCCGAAGGGCAAAACAAGTAAGCTCATGTAACCTGTTCTGCAGAGAAAGTATTAGTTGAGGAACGAATACTCCCTTTCATGTAGATCGTCGTTTTGTTGATAACGAAGGATATTTTGAAGCTTTGGCCCAAAACTGTTTCAAGGCTTTGGCTCGAAACTTTACCACCCTGCCACCCACGCCTTCATCAACATGCGATAAGGACTAAAATAAGTGAGCTCGTGTAACTTATTTTTGCAAGAAAGTACTGATCAAGGAACAGATACTCCCTTTCATGTTTTGTAATGTCAAAGAGTATCTGCGTTGAGTGCTTGTGGAAGTTCTTCTCGGTTAAGGTGGTTGCTTTCTAGAAAGGGTGTGCTTGATAGCGAACGTCTCCTTAGAAGTTTGAAGAGAAATGTCTTTTGAAATTGCTGGCGACAGGATCCATTTAAGAATATTGTCACCAAGTCGATTATCCTTGGATGTGCATTTTTTATTGCTTATTGAGGTGGGTCTGGGCGGGTAACTGGCCTCTCATGTGGTGGGCCTTCTCCTTGGGACGAGTTCCAGAGAGTCAGTGATTGAATTTCTGCTGGATTGATCACTTAGGTATCGTGGATGAGCTTGATGTATGCGTCATCGTTAGGTAGATTGCATGTTCTTTGGTGTAGGTTGAAGATGTTATGTAAGCGTTGCCCCAAACGATTCGTCTTGTGTTGTAAGATAAATGGATGCCCCGGTGTGGGGGGTGCCAATCACTCTACGTATCCGCCGTCTCTTGAACGATCTAGTCCATGTTCATGTTTTGTTCGTGCGGATGCTTTGGATCCGGTGTTCGTCGAGTTCCTGTTATCTGAGAGACGGTGAGGTCGATTGCTTGCGGGTGTCCCGATCTCGCGAGGTCGTTGTGAAAGCGGGGTTTGCCCCTTGTGCTAGATTGTACTCTTGGTCAAAGGATTTGCCACTTGTCCCCGATTGGCGGATATTGATGATCAAGGATTGATACGTAGACTTGAGGATTGCCCCTTATTGAGGATCAGGGCTTGGGTTGTAAATTGGGGATTGCCCTTGTCTGAATTGTCCAATGTTGAGAATCATGACTTAGGATGAGCGGAGGAATATCGTCTTCATGTCCACGGTAGAAGAAGTTGGGAAAGATGTCTCCGTTGGTGTCAAAGTTGTAGTGACTGATAATGTAGGGATTGGTTATACTTCTTTGGTGCGGTTGTTGGATTAGTAGGGACGTGATATTCCCGGTGTGTCCGGTCTTAGCTTGTCTGCGAATGACTCTTTGGGCTCGTCATTAGCTCCTTGGTAGCCGTTGGGTGATCTTTGGTCTTCGTGTTTGGCTTTGTATCTTGGTAGCCATTGTTGACACTTTGGGCTCATGTCGTTGGACGCACGACTTTGGACCTTGGTCCGTAATGAAAACTTTAGTCTTCATGTTGTCAGATGTTCGACTTTGGGCCTTGGTAGTTGTCGATGAATCCTTGGTATTCTTGTGCTTGTAGATTTGTAATGTCATGCCTTGTCCCTAGTCCCGCTCGAGGAGCAATGTTGGGGACTTAAAACTCAGAAGGAAAGTAGAGAGAATGTTTAGATTAGTATCATGCAACAATGTAATCGATGCATGATAAGTTTATGAATGTATGGATTAGTATCATGCAACAATGTAATCGATGCATGATAAGTTTATGATGTTATTTAATCGCACTAGTGTATGTATGCAATTACAAATGAAATGCAATAATGCATTGAAACAATTACTGTAAATGATGTGTAAATTCGAAAACTGCAATTAGGCAAACACTCATGTGGTTGCTCAAATGTACGAATGCAATAAGCGGTAAAAGTAGGGATATAAGAGAAAAGAGGTTTCTTGAAGCCCGCTGTAATAAGCCCAATCCAACTGCAAAAACGAGCAATATAAGTTTTCAGTTTATCGCAAGTAAAGGCGTACCTGACACCTGTCCCTGAACATGTAGTAGCCACTCAGTAACAAACAAATGCAAGTGCGGCGTCTGGTACCTGTAGTGAGCAATCAATTCTAGACTCTCGGATGAAGGCTTCTAAACCTCCCTCGGACTAAGGGAGGCGGGGCCCCGACCAAAAACCATACAGCAAAGAGCAGCAGGCTGGGCCTCGTGGTGACCCCCCTAAAAATCCTAGCCCCGGGTTCGGGCACTCCTAGACATGCCTAGTAAGCGGTAAACAAACACAACCATGAGGGCAGACAAAGGGCACCGAGCCAAGCAATGACATGCACAAAAACGAACTCCTCTCCGCATGTGGATTAAAAATTTAAGAGCGTTCGAAAGGAATCCACATGCAGAGTCCCCAGCAGAGTCGCCATCCGGGATGTACGCGCGCCTTCTGGCCTAGCACGCGCGCGGCGGTTCAGACGACCCGAGGATCCGGGCCCGATCCCCAAAGCCCAACCGGTCGATGTCACGACTCAAGTGTCGGACACTGCGGAAGGGAATCGGGTGATCCCTCCCTGGATTCCTAACTGGGCCTGCTCGGGCCCTCGCCAACGTCTCTGTTTTCCGAAGAGGCGGCGAGCGAAAGGCGGAGCACGATCCGAAGAAGAAATTTTCAGGAGGAATCCGGAGCGGGTCGTGTCGCCAGTCCCTCATCCAAAATGGCTTCGTAAAAATATTGTTGTGGTTTAACCTAGGTAAACTAGGTATCTAATGCAACAAATTTTCAAAACATGAAAATTTGTTGCTTTAATGAAAATTTAACCTAGATAAACTAGGTATCTAAAGCAACAGATTTTGTTGCTTTAATGAAAATTTTCAAAACATGAAAGATTTAGACAAATAAAATAGGTATCTAATGCAACAAATTCCAGAAAACCGAATAAGCCTTTCTGCTCGTGTGCAGACCGAGGCTAACTCACAGTCCAAATTTCAATGGACGAAACCCAATCGAAGAGACCTCGAATGAAAAACTTCGAAACATGAAAGTTTTAGATAACTTAAGTGGGAAGTGATACCAAGTAATTTCATGCAGATCCAAGCTGTACAGACAAAGTTGTGTTCAAGGAGTGCGACTGCTGCCTCGTGGATGCACGAAACAGGTCAGTTTTATTCGTTGACGTTCAAGGATAAAAAGCGTTGGTTAAACATGTTCTTTTGGGAAAGTGATCAACATGAAAATTGTTCCTCATTAATAAAGGAATCCAAAGAGAAAAAATCATCTCAATCCATGTACTGAGCGAAGGCTTATGCATAAAATATAAAGCAATGACATCGGCGACGGGCTTCGCAAACTTCAGCATGCGTCCATCTAAAGAATCGGCCATAACTCAGGCTACACATGCTGGATTTAAATGCATAAGTTATCCACACGACCAGGAGAGAGAGAGGAAGAGGATAGACCTGATTAAGCTCAATTCTGTCGCTGGACGGAAGAGCAGCGCCTGCAGAAGTGAACTGCAACATCATGCTTCGCGATTTCCAGACTCCGACCATCCCAAACTCGTGAATAACAGTGTGTTCATGAAATTAACACCAAAACAGGAGTAGACAGAATACGGTTAGTGTAACGGATGTCATGGGTGTTCATTTATTGAGTTGCACGAGTGAGGCTGAAAACTCACCGAGGGGTTTCCTCGCCCCGGGAATGCCCGGGGAGAAAGAAGGACGTCGGGAGTCCGTTAGGGGGCTTCCTTTGAGCCAGTTCTTGTCCATACTTGGATCGTGGCTTTGACAAGAGGATGCATGTAGAGGAGAGTATTGGCTGGAATAAGTCGGTTGACGTTGGGAGGCCTTGGCTCGTCAGCACTGGAGAAGGGGAGTCCTTGGCTCCGGTTTCTGTGTACGTCGGGGAGGAGTTGGCTTCCGGTTGCATGTGATGGAGGAGGAGTTGGCCTCCGATTCTCGGAGGGGTGGAGAGTCTGCCAGGAGAGGGACGTCTGGGAATTCTCTGATTGGAGATTCTTTGATAATCTCATTATCTGATAGAGGATGGGGTGGCTTTTGTCTCTTAGGATTTCAGAGATTCTCTGATGGGGAATCTCTGATGATTTTTCTTTTTTTACGTTTGTCTAATTGACTCTCCTTGTCTGGGAAGGGGTGATTTTTCTCTGATTGGAGATTTGTGTCTTTTGATCGTATGAAAGGTGATAGGAATGTTTGAAGGGTTAGAGGGATAGTGTCTAGGTTCTTCCTCTGGTGAGACAAGGGAGGTAAGATATTTTTTAATAGGGAATATAATATTATTTTTTTGAGTGATCGATGTGATTGAATATTTTTCTCAATTAAGGTGATTTATGTTGAATTATTGAAATCTTAGATGATTTGAGTGTGATTGCAATTTTAAAGGAAATGTTGATCAGGTGGAAAAATTTGGGGTACGACATACCCATACAACCGGTGGTATGGAGATAGGACCAGTAGAGAGCGGTGATTCACTTCATGGTGGATTCGCAACAAGCTTTATGAATGATTAGTAGTAACTAAACGGTGCCTTTTCTCCATCCTTTGGATTCCTCAACAAAAGCATCCATAGAGCGTCAGAATAAGACAGTTTAAATACGCTAAGAAAATACTATCAACTATCGGTAAAATTGCCACTCAGTTTTCTAATGACATTTGTCGGTCACGGGAGAGAAGAGCTCCATCCCCACAATAGAAGAAAAAGCCTGTCATTAATTTGATAAGGTCGTTATTGTCGAGATAATGGTCTACTTTTGTCAGCTGCCTAGAAAACTTAATTTAGTTGTCCAAAATATATAAATTTCATAATCCTTCGAACGATCATCATGGAATACTAGCAACTATAACACCAATCATTGGTGCACGCGGAAGCCCTCGAAAGAATGTCGAATCGAATCCGGTCAATTAACTAAATATTAAGTGATAAACAATTTAAGCGGTTCGGTTAATTGACCTACGTCCACGGGAGGAGAAGAAAATTTCACTTTAACGATCGAGTACAAACTTTAGGTTGAGACCCTATCTAAACCCCTCAATCTACTCAAGTACTAGATCCCGCTTAGATCTTGCTTTCTCGGTAAGAAATAAAACGAAAGTGTTTCCCATATTTTCCCACCACACACCATTTTTTTACCGCACTCTTTGCACTCGTGTATCCCTCTTATATACTCTCAGGATTTGCTCTTTATTTTTTTGTCTTTTTCTTCATATTATAAGGCATATTTATAGAATAAATGGCCGAAATATATCATAAATCTAGGAAATATTATCTCTAATAACAATGCGAAAATATATTAGCGATATAATCAAATATCACTCATTATATTTCCCCCAAAATTTACATTCTCGCACCTTTTATATATTCCACGAGCGAATTAAATATTTTTTAAATCGTAATATTTCCGACTTCGGACAACAAAATCTTACACTCACCTTAGGCCGAAGTCCATAGAACGCCTAAAGAATTGCACTCAATGCACTAGTCTTTCCCTAAGACCAACTGTGAATGTTTGTCTTCTTCTCCTCCGAGCTCTGACGAGCCTAGTCTACGGAACATCCAAGTCCATCCACGATGGACTTGATTACCCGCATTTTCTTGCTTATCTACACTCGCAGTTTATTGTCCTTCTTCTCCGATGATTGAATATTCCTCTTAAAAGGTTCATGATGCCTTTTAGAAGACTCAACAATGGTAATAACAATGGCACCTTTCATAACATATAAGCCCTTCAATCAACTCCAAGTCATCCACAACCACCCCACCTAAAGCAAAAAATTCGTACCCTATAGCTTCTACAACATCAAGGGAAATAATTCTCGTGATGTCCGGTACATATCGAACACTTGACAATTCTCTTACAGATTCATCCATCATCTTGAGATGAATAGTCCCCACACCTGTAACTTTGCACTTGTGACCATTGCAGTAGTGGAACAGTATACAATGAACATCGCCCTAAGAGGATTCATGTGGAAAGTACTCCCTGAGTCGAGAATTCAATCCTCATATGATGGTTTCACCGACTCGATTTCATCAACCTGCACGTCCTTAGCCATAAACACATCTCCACCCTTGGAATCACTATAGCTAGTATATACACCAACCTTCGCTGATGCTTACTATCATCCATCCTTCCTTGCCAACTTTGTGCAGTTTTTCTTTATGTGTCATTTCTTATCGCAATGAAAGCACCTTACTCCGCCGCTACTTTGGATATGATTTTCCCTATTGTTAATGCCTCCATTATGGGTTACCTTGCTTTACCCGTCAACTCTTTTCAATCAAATCCTTTTATTTAAAAAACAGATCGTGTCTCATCAACAGTCAGAACACTTCTCCCATATAAGAACGTCTCCCTGAAGCTTTGATAAGAAGGGAGCAGTGAACATAACAACAACATCGCTTGGATCTTCTCATTGATCTTGTCGTCGGTACTCTCCAAATCCAAATACATAAACAATCAAATTATCCAGGTAGGATTTAATGGGCATACCTTTCATTTGAGTGTGAAGAACCTTTGTATGAGAAGAAATTTATTGCTTATTGTTGCTTAGAATCTTCATCATGTACAAACTCTCCAGCCTAGTTGTTCTGCTAAACATGTGTTGTGCGCACGTATACACCCGAATCGATTATAGCACGTATGATATCGTTCCCACGAGGACTAATTGTTCTTGAATATCAATTAAACCACTAAATATTATCTAAACTATTCGAATAAATGATGGATTAAACGAAAATTACTAAAATAAAAAAAGCAAGGAACACGAGAAAATATCAATAAGAAAGCCTAAGGCAACTAAATTTACTTAACTTGTCATGGATCAATCGAACGTTTAGATAAAATTGTCTGAGGATTTAAATCATGCTCTCCTATATATTAGACGTATCCCTACGATCTATATTCAATTAACTCCTAGCATTCGATTCAATTACTATTAACCGTGATATCCCTATCTACGGTCATTATTAATCTACTCTTAATAGTCAATCCAATTAATATCAACTGTGATATCCCTATCTCCAGTTTCTATTAACCTGTTCTTCGATTTTCTTCTCGAATTAATCTTACACATCCCGATGCTAAGGTAATCTGAGTTATTTCAGAAACCTACGCCAATCGTATTTCAGAAAAATAAACACGTAAGCACATCAAAGAACACCAGACTTTCAAAGAAAATAAATCACGTTCAAAATCACCTTAACAAGCCTTGCAAATTTAGCACCCTAGATAAGAAAATTAGTTCATACTAAAATAAGAAAACATCCAAAGTTCAGAAGAAAATAGCATCGACGTAACTATCAAGGAAAATAGATAAGGAACGCCCTCCCGATCTCCCGATCTGGTCGGTAGTCGCCTCGTCCGGATTTTCTCTTGAACCCTAGTCGGCACCTCTCCTTTTTCTTCAGAGCAAAAGTCTAAAAAAACTAAAACTCAATGAAAAACTCTCTCCCCTCCTTAGGCTATCCTAGAGAATATATTGTTCCCTTAAAAGATTTCCTAATATTCTCAAAGATCCTAAGAAGCCTAAGAAAATAATTTAATACCAAAATAACCTAAGAATAATAAAAATAGTAACTAATTGATGCCTCCTCTCCCTTCAAATCGTAATAATGAAGGAATCAAGTGATTTGGCGAGATCTTGTACATATCGTCGAAGGTCGCATCCTTGAGATTGAGGGACGCGTCCTTCTACTCTCTGTAGTCTACTGATTCCGTACAGTCGCATCCTTGAGATTAAAGGACGCGTCCTTCTGCTCTCTGTAACTTTTCAGCACTTTATCAAATTTCGTCCAATTTTCACTTGCCCAACTTATGATTCTCTTCATTTACCTACATCAAATCAAAACAAATCTAAGATGCATCAACTAGGTTCCAATTACTCTCTAAATAAGCTCAAGATTTAATAAAATATCAAAAGTAACTTAAAACTAAAATGAAGTAAAAACACGATAAAAACTTGTAAAACTCTAACATAAACTCGTCTAACTAGCCATGTAAAGTCCCGTTAAGAGTCCCAAATAACTCTATATTCATAGAGTTATCTACACCCCCAAACCTAATTTATGCATCTTCCCGATGTAGTATAAAGCATAAAAGAATGAATGGAACATAATAGTCCCCTGGGGTATCTCGTCGGCTTGACTCCTATCTCCCTTTTCATGTATAAATTGGCTCGGCAAGTGCGGCCATGCTAGGTTGCCGCTCAATTTTTCCCAAAATATGGCTTGAGACGTTGTCCGTTCACCATGAAAAGTCATTCGTTTCCCTGCAATTCCACAGCTCCAAAAGGTAACACTCGATTAACCACAAATGGTCCGGACCACCGTGACTTAAATTTTCCAGGAAAAAATTTATGACGAGAGTTATAAAGAAGAACTTGCTGCCCTTTTTGGAATTGTTTGTTCAAGATCTTCTTGTTATGCCACAATTTCGTTTTCTCTTTGTATATCCGTGAACTCTCGTATGCTTGTAGGCGGCACTCTTCTAGCTCATGTACCTGCAATAGACGTTTCTGAAAAGCCAATTGTGGATCTAAATTCAACTTTCTTACCGCCCAATATGCCTTGTGTTCCAGTTCCAGCGGTAAGTGACAACTCTTTCCGAAAACCAACTGGTATGGTGACATCCCAATAGGTATTTTGAATGCTGTTCGATAAGCCCAAAGTGCATCGTCTAGCTTTATTGCCCAGTCCTTGCGAGATGGATTAATGGTTTTCTCCAAGATCTGCTTGATCTCCCGAATTGTCACTTTTATTTGTTCGTTAGCTTGCGGGTGGTATGCCGTTGTGACCTTATGCTTCACTCCATATTTCAAAAGCAACTTCTCAAATAATTTGTTACAAAAATGCGTACCTCCATCACTTATGATAGCTCTTGGAGTACCAAAACAAGTGAATATGTTCCTCTTCAAGAATCGTGTCACCACCTGTGCGTCATTCTTGGGGCATGCACATGCTTCCACCCACTTTGAGGCATAATCCACTGCAACCAGAATGTAAGAATTCCCAAACGACGAGGGAAACGGACCCATAAAGTCTATTCCCCAAACATCGAACAATTCAACCTCAAGAATGTTAGTCAGTGGCATCTCATGCCTCCGAGAAATATTTCCAACCCTTTGACATTCATCACATTTCATAACAAACTCATGAGCATCTTTAAATAGAGTCGGCCAATAAAATCTGCTTTGAAGTAGCTTTGAGGTTGTTTTTATGCCTCCAAAATGACCTCCATACAAGCTTGCATGACAACCTGTAAGTATCAAGAGTTGTTCCTCTTCCGGGACACATCGTCAAAACAAATTATCTTTTCCCAACTTAAACAAGTAAGGTTCATCCCAAAAATAAGATCGCACATCATGAAGAAATTTTTTACGCTGATGGAAATTTAAGTTTCGAGGAAGTTCATTACTTACAATAAAGTTGACGAAATCTGCGTACCATGGAGTGCTTGAAGTCATCGCCGCAATTATGGAAAATAAATGTTCGTCTGGAAAATTCTCATCCACCTGCCTTTCATTCTTTCTTTTGCTCAATTCGGTTTTGGCCTTTCTAGATTCCAATCTTGAAAGATGATCTGCAACTGGATTTTCAACCCCCTTCATATCGCGAATCTCAATGTCGAACTCTTGGAGTAATAGAATCCACCTTATCAATCTCGGTTTTGCGTCTTTCTTTGCCATCAAGTATTTGATTGCCGAATGATCTGTATAAACCACAACATGTGCACCGAGAAGATAAGAACGAAATTTATCAAAAGCATAAACAACAGCAAGAAACTCTTTCTCCGTTGTTGCATAATTGAGCTGGGCATCCGATAACGTCTTGCTGGAATAGTATATGGTGTGAAACACCTTATCCTTTCTTTGACCAAGAATGACTCCAACAGCAAAATCACTCGCATTTGTCATAATCTCGACCGGTAAACTCCAATTCGAAGCTATCACTATAGGTGCGGTGACTAGAAGCCCTTTTAACTCCTGAAAGGCCTGTAGACATTCATCAGTAAATTCAAAACGAACATCATTCTCGAGTAATTTACTAAGAGGCTTAGCAATCTTTGAGAAATCTTTAATAAAATGCCTGTAAAAACCAGCGTGTCCTAGAAAACTTCAAACAGCCTTAACATTTGTCGGAGGTTGCATCTGCTCAATGGCTTCGATTTTCGCCATGTCTACTTCAAGTCCTTTCTCAGATACCTTGTGGTCTAACACAATACCTTCGTTTACCATGAAGTAGCACTTTTCCCAGTTCAGCACGAGGTTGGTCGCTTTGCAACGTGTGAGCACTTTCTCTACATTCTGGAGACAGAGATCAAAAGTGTCACCAAAAACAGAAAAATCATCCATAAATACCTTGATATCTTTCTCCACCAGATCGGAGAATATCGCCATCATACACCTTTGAAAGGTGCTTGGGGTATTGCAGAGTCCAAATGGCATTCTCCTGAAGGCAAATGTTCCATACGGACACGTAAACGTAGTTTTCTCTTGGTCCTCCGGCGCTATGGCAATTTGATTATAACCTGCATACCCATCAAGGAAACAGTAAAATGAATGTCCAGCTAATCTATCAAGCATTTGATCGATGAAGGGTAATGAAAAGTGATCCTTCTTGGTCAGATTATTCAGCTTGCGATAATCCATGCATACGCGCCAACCTGTTATTGTCCGAGTAGGAATCAATTCATTCTTATCATTGGAATCTACAGTCATACCTCCTTTCTTTGGAACACATTAAACGGGACTCACCCAATTACTATCAGAGATAGGATAGATTATACCTGCATCGAGCCATTTCAGAACTTCTTTCTTTACTACCTCTTTCATGATTGGGTTAAGTCGTAGTTGTGCTTCGACCACTCGCTTTTCTTCGTCCACCAGTCGGATCTTATGCATACAAATTGATGGACTAATCCCTTTGAGGTCCGCTAAACTCCAACCGATTGCTTCTTTATGTGCTCGTAGTAAGTCCAACAATTGATTCAACTGCATGTCATCTAAACGATTAGAAACAATTACTGGTAAAGTATTCGATTCACCCAAAAATGCATATTTCAAATGTGAAGGCAGGGGTTTTAGTTCCAGCATCGGAGGTTCTATGATGGATGGCTTCATTGAAGATTTGAGAGGTCGACTCTGAGAGGTTCAATTTGTTGAATGTACTTCACTTCCATGGAATCATCTTCTATCATCGGCGAGAAATCCTCATGCTCTTTCTCTTGAATCAGGAAACTCTGCTCTTTGTCATAAGTAAAACATTCATCAGCAGTATCAATGTATTTTAGAGTATTAAAAATATTGAAAGTCACTTCCTGATCATGAACTCGCATTTTTGGAATTCCATCTGCGACATCAATGGATGTTCGACCAGTTGCAAGGAACGATCGACCAAGTATAATCGGCACCTCTTTATCAGCCTCCATCTCTAGAATTAAAAAATCTGCTGGCAAAATCAAATCAGCTACGTTAACTAACACATCCTCCACTACTCCCCATGGGTGTGTAATCGATCGATCCGCCAATTGTAATATGACTGTTGTTGGCTTTGCTCCTTCAAGTCCTAGTTCCTGAAAAATTGAATAAGGCATTAAATTAATTGAAGAACCAAGATCACATAAAGCTTTACTAAAACTTTCAGAACCAATGCGACAAGGGATAGTAAAACTCCCTGGATCGGCAAGCTTCGGCGGAAGTGATTGATGCAATGCCATGTTGCACTCCTTTGGCAACGGAATCACTTCAAATTTCTCCCAACTTCGCTTCTTTGATAAAATATCCTTGAGAAATTTTGCGTAGGGCATCTTGTCGATTGCTTCCGTTAATGGGATGTTGATGTGTAGCTGTTTGAAAAGCTCCAGGAATCTCATGAATTGCTTCTCGTCCTCCATTCTTTTCAATCGCTGTGGAAACAGTGGTGGCGGGTAAGTCACTTGTTGCGGCTGGGCTGGTTTCTTACGACATTCACGGTTCCATGCTTTCAGCTCCTTAGTGAGGTCAAGACTTCTCTTTTCTTCTTGTCCTTCATTGAGATCAGCTATTACCTTGTTGGGTTGATTTTCTGAAGGAGAAATCTCAGGAAGAGTTTGCTCAGATGCACTTCTTTCATCTACAGATTGCTTGATGCCCCCTTGTCCAAGTTCCTCCTCGAACGACACCTTGTTTTCCTAGCTTGAGGAACCAAAATATTCGTTGATTACCTTTTCGGTTCTGAGGTTCAATGCCTTACATTGTTCCTTTGACCTTGGATTGATCTCGGTGTCACTCGGTAAGTTTCCCGGTGGCCTCGAGGCGACCGTAGATGCAAGTTGACCCATCTGGTTCTCCATGGTCCTCATCGATGCTTCAAGACTTTTTATAGAAGAGTTTTGTAAGGAAATCAATTGTAACATACCATCAATGCTTACCTTTTCCTTCGCAACTTGTTGTGGTTGTGCTTAAAACCCCGGAGGCTCAAAATTTTGTTTCATGTGCATGTTTGAGCTTGGTCCAGCAGGTTGTCCATGTTGTTGTGTCTCTCTCCAAGAAAAATTGGGATGGTTTCTCCAACCTGCATTGTAAGTATTATAAAATAGATTACCTGCCCCTCGGTTGAAGTTACCCATATAATTTGCCGTATCCACATATTCACCAGAGTTGTGTTCTCCTCCGCAGACCTTGCAACTCATAACATTCATCTTCAATTGCCCTTGCGTCATCTTTGTGAGAGCATCAATCTTGGCGTTTATATGTGTCAGCGAATCCACATTCATCATGCCTTGTTGTCTCATATGTCCTTGTTCATTGCCCCATTGGTAGGTGTTGATCGCCATATTTTCCAGCAGTGTGTACGCCTAATCGGTTGGTTTTGCCATTAATGCTCCACCAGCTGCTGCGTCAATCGATGTCCGAACTGTAAGTAGCAATCCGTTATAAAATGTCTGCACGATCAGCCACTTCGGAAGGCCGTGATGTGGACACTTCTGGAGTGATTCCTTATATCGCTCCCATGCCTCGTACAAGCTCTCCCCATCGAGTTGCATAAAAGTAGTAATATCTCGCCTCAACTTCACCGTCTTCATGGGTGGAAAGAACTTGGTGAGGAATTCTCGAGCTAAGTCATCCCATGTCGTAATTGAACCTGGCGTGAGAGAATATAACCACGCCTTCGCTTTGTCCCGTAAGCTGAATGGGAACAATATCAGTCGGATCGCGTCATCGGACACACCATTGCTCTTAAACGTATCACAGATCTCGAGAAAACTCGCAATATGGGCATTCGGCTCATCACTGACATTTCCACCAAATTGACATTGATTCTGCACCAGTTGGATGATGGCCGGCTTGATCTCAAAATTATTTGCTGCTATTGCGGATTTTCGAATACCTGTCTGGACATCACCCATGGATGGAATTGCATAGTCTCCAAGTGCCTTATGATTCTCCATGTCTCTATTTTCAAGAGCCATCTTTTCTTGTTGTTTTCTAAGCTTTGCTTCTTTCCTTAGAGCACGACACGTCCGCTCGATCTCGGGGTTATACTCCAAAGAATTAGCACTTCGGCTACGTCGCATCCACCGAGAGTAATCCTGAAAAAAAAATCAAAGAAAGAAAAATGAAATAATAAAAAAATCTAGTCTAATATTAGTGAGTCTGCTATTGATATCAAGAAATAACAATTAGTCCCCGGCAGCGGCGCCAAAAACTTGTTCTGCTAAAAATGTGTTGTGCGCAAGTATACACACGAATCGATTATAGCACGTAAGATATCGTTTCCACGAGGACTAATTGTTCCTGAATACCAATTAAACCATTAAATATTATCTAGACTAATCGAATAAATGATGGATTAAACAAAATTTACTAAAATAAAGTAAGCAAGGATCACGAGAAAATATCAATAAGAAAGCCTAAGGTAACTAAATTTACTTAACTTGTCGTGGATCAATCGAACGTTTAGATAAAATTGTCCGAGGATTTAAATCATGATATCCTATATATTAGACGTATCCCTACGATCTATATTCAATTAACTCCTAGCATTCGATTCAATTAATATTAACCGTGATATCCCTATCTACGGTCATTATTAATATACTCTTAATAGTCAATCCAATTAATATCAACTGTGATATCCCTATCTCCAGTTTCTATTAACCTGTTCTTCGATTTTCCTTTCGAATTAATCTTACACCTCCCGATGCTAAGGTAATCCAAGTTATTTCAGAAACCTACGCCAATCATATTTCAGAAAAATAAACACGTAAGCACATCAAAGAACACCAGACTTTCAAAGAAAATAAATCACGTTCAAAATCACCTTAACAAGCCTTGCAAATTTAGCACCCTAGATAAGAAAATTAGTTCATACTAAAATAAGAAAACATCCAAAGTTCAGAAGAAAATAGCATCGACGTAACTATCAAGGAAAATAGATAAGGAACGCCCTCCCGATCTCCCGATCTGGTCGGTAGTCGCCTCGTCCGGATTTTCTCTTGAACCCTAGTCAGCACCTCTCCTTTTTCTTCAGAGCAAAAGTCTAAAAAAACTAAAACTCAATGAAAAACTCTCTCCCCTCCTTCGGCTATCCTAGAGAATATATTGTTCCCTTAAAAGATTTCCTAATATTCTCAAAGATCCTAAGAAGCCTAAGAAAATAATTTAATACCAAAATAACCTAAGAATAATAAAAATAGTAACTAATTGATGCCTCCTCTACCTTCAAATCGGAATAATGAAGGAATCAAGTGATTTGGCGAGATCTTGTACATATCGTCGAAGGTCGCATCCTTGAGATTGAGGAACGCGTCCTTCTGCTCTCTGTAGTCTACTGATTCCGTACAGTCGCATCCTTGAGATTAAAGGACGCGTCCTTCTGCTCTCTGTAACTTTTCAGCACTTTATCAAATTTCGTCCAATTTTCACTTGCCCAACTTATGATTCTCTTCATTTACCTACATCAAATCAAAACAAATCTAAGATGCATCAACTAGGTTCCAATTACTCTCAAAATAAGCTCAAGATTTAATAAAATATCAAAAGTAACTTAAAACTAAAATGAAGTAAAAACACGATAAAAACTTGTAAAACTCTAACATAAACTCGTCTAACTAGCCATGTAAAGTCCCGTTAAGAGTGCCAAATAACTCTATATTCATAGAGTTATCACTACTCCAAAGCCCGAACGTTGTTGTCTCTTTGAGCACATTTGTCATAACCTCGTTGTACATACGCAATTGAATCGTTGATAATGCTCTAGCATCCATCTCCTCTCACTAGTCAGAAGACAACTTCGAAACGCTCTTGACTGATCTGCAAGAACCGTCTCCAATACACTTGGTACCATTAGTGCCCTCATTTGCCACAATCTGAAATTCATGCATATATCCAACTTCTCGATCTCGAACTTGCCACCCATCATGGATCTCAAATCTGCACAACTAAACTCTGATGCTAATTGTTGGTGCACGCGAAATCCCCTGGAATTATGTTGAATCGGATCCGGTTCTTGATTAAAAGCTAACAAAAGATAAAGAGACAAAGAATTTACATAGTTCCATTAATTGACCCGCGTAAAAGGGCAGAGAAGAAAATTTCTCTTTAGCGATGGTGTACAAACTTTAGGTTGACACCATCTCTAACCCACTCGTCGTACTTGTATATAAGAGCACGCTTTCTCGATAAGAATTAAAATCAAAGTATTTCTCGTGTTTTCCCAACACACTCCCTTTATTTACCGCCACACTATTTGCACTCGTGTATCCATCTTCTATACTATCAATATTTACTTTTTGTTGTCTTGTCCTTTGCTTTGTATTATGACACCTATTTATAGATTAGTTGCCTCCAAATATATAAAAAATATAGGAAACATTATCTCCAATAATGAGGGTAAATATATTAGTGATATAATCAAATATCAAACAACATATTTTTCCCCAAATATATATTCATGCCCATTCCATATATTCCACGAAAAAATTAAATATTTTTCAAATCGCAATATTTCGGGGCAACAAAATCCAAACATTAATGATTAGTGATTTAATTGTCACGCACTCGCATCAGCTAATTGTTTCCTGCTCTTCATGCTATAACATAAATGTAGGATATTATCACTTCAACAACTGAATACGAGTTGAAAATGTGGTAACTAACTCTTGCTTTCACTTTCTTATTAAGAGCATGGCAGTACAACTCAGTGTCGAATTCAAAGAACAGCTTCCTCACATCTCACTGTAGCAATTATCACCAAAAACCCAATAATCATCACGAGCATCACATCGACTAGACATTCTGTTGCAATGTATTCAAACCAAAATGACTTAAGCTCTTTCAGGCACTTGATGATGACTTCGCTTGGCTCCCCCTTCAAGACAAGAAGCCGCGAACCGTTCCTTTGCAGGAATATGAGTCCCATCCATTACTACCGTAGAGCGTCTGAATGGGAAAGATCACCCAGTCCCCGTCTTCCTTGTTGGGCGACAACGATGCGTTCACCTTCCCATCCTGGGCGCAAGTCCTAGCAGCGCTGAATGTAATGGAGTAAAATGCATCCTTAAAGAGGCTCACTTTCTTTTATATCAGCGCCTCGATACCCAATCGGACCGCATAGTCCTCCTTGGGGACAACCAACAGCATGTCACCTTGCTTTTTCCCTGATTTTATGTACTTGACATAACCGGAGATCTCCCAACTGGGAATCGCCTTGGGGTTTGTCACCACCATCCCTTTGAATTCCCACAGCTTCGGCCCACTCTTGAAGTTTCCATTCGGCAACAACCCTGCAAATTACCAAAACTGTTAAGTCAAGTTCATCACAGACTACAAGTCGCCCCTATCGTCAGTAGAAATCTCACCGTTAATCAAGGCCAATGCGTGGCGGCAAACAGTATAAACCACCAAAACATACAATAATAATGGAAACTTCTCTATGGTTAATCTTCTGTTATACAGGGATTGGAAGAAAGATGATTCGAGTGATTCTTAGGACAAGAACAAAGGTTGTCGCTCGACGTTGAAGGGTTTGGGGCATACAGGGGTTGCATTCTATACGAAAAAAGTACAATGAAAATCACCAACACTATGAGAGAAACTTAAAATAATTAATGATAATAATTTATGATATTAAGTGATTGATTGATTTCGTAATAATTTATACGAAGTTTGTATATCAGTACAAACTTCCTATAATCACTCATGTTATGATATTGAGTTTGGATGTATTCAGATGTTAAATTAGAATACTAAAAATCATTTCAATATCCTTTTATGGTGTCAGAGCCACTTTTGTCCTAAAAAAATCAGGGCTGCCAGGGAAACTACTGCTAAGAATGTGCAAGGAAACACGAATGATCCCTTCATTATTCAAAACGGAAATCAAGCAACAAATCAACTAGTTAATCAAGTCGTTACCGGTGAGAATTATCCAACCCAGAGCCGAGCGATGCATATGGCGCTTCAAGCTCGCAACAAACTCGGATTTTTTGATGGGACAATATAAATCCCGTCAGAAAATTCACCCGAATGAGTCTTTTGGCCACAATGCAAAGTTCTTGTTCTCACATGAATTTTGACTGCTCTTGAACCAGAGCTAGCAGGTAGTGTGATTTATGCAACATCTACCAAAGAAGTATGGGATGACCTCAAGGAGCGGTTTTTGCAAAGTTCGGCACCGATGATCAAATTCGTCGAGCTTTATCCACCTTTCAATAGGGAAGTTTAACTATTTTTGTCTATTTTTCGAAGTTGAAAGGTTTTTGGGATTGGGATGAACTTGCATCTCTTATTATACTGCCACAATGTGGATGTGGGGCAAGCAAAGCCCTTGTTGATTGATTATCAGCAAAGCGAAAATGTTTTCCAATTCCTCATGGGTCTTAATGAATTCACACTCTAATATCAGAGGACAGATTCTTCTTCAAGATATGTTGCCCAATATAAATAGGTCGTATAATATGCTCCTTAAGAAGAAAAACAACGTGTAGTTTCCATATATAATGAGTGTTTCAGATAATTCAACTATGATAAGAGATAGAGAAAAATATAGAGCTGATTATAGAAATAAAGCAAAAAGAAAGCGACCTACCTTTGATTACTACAATTTGATGGGACTAAAACCAGTTATTCGCCCTCCGGGAAGTGCACATACAATCAATCTAAACAACAACCACACTGGCATAATGGTTAATGGAGAATCAAATGAGTCTTCCGTCGCGTCCAATTACCACGCTCCATATTTCACTAAGGAACAATACGAGAAAGTAGATAATGATTTTGTAAATCTCAATAGTGAATGTTTTATGTTCATTAACAAGCATATCTCATAGTAATTAATGGATCATCGATATTGGTGCATCTGACCATATGGCATCATCATTAGTTTATATGCCAAATGGGAATATATTTCATTAGTTTATAAATGCGGGACTTATAAATTGTCAAAAAGTTATCCTTTTAAAGTATGTCTTGATCTTGGATGATTTTAAATTTAATCTTATTTCTGTTAGAAAATTAACTAAGGATTTAATTGTGTTGTATACTTCACCCATGATATTTGTAAATTTCAAGAACTTTCGACGAACAACGTGATTGGCACGGGGAAGCAAAATAAAGGATTTTATTATTTCATCCCAAGTTATAGTTTTGATTTCTCTTCTTATCGAAATAATGAAAATAAAATTTGTAATGATCATGTTATTTGGCATTACCGCGGGGGTATGTTTCTAATGAAATATTATTATCTTTTAATTATTTGATTCCGAATATTAATTTTTCAAAGGTTTCCTTTTGTGTTGTTTGCCCATTAGCAAAAAAAAAAAAGAATTTATTTTTCAAAGAAATTCTATTGAGAGTCTTGAAAATCTTGATTTAATTTATATTGATACATGAGGTCCATATCGTATCCCTACCATAAATGGAAAAAGACATTTTCTCACTCTAGTGGATGATAAAAGTCGATATACATGGATATTCTTAATAAATTTAAGTAAAAAACAATATCATTTATAAAAATTTTATTGAGTTTACAAAAACTAAGTTTGGTAAATAAAAGCAATCCAACCGAGCTGGATTTACCTCAAATGAAATTCAAAATTACTTACGTGAGAAAGGAGTTATACACAGATTTTCTTGTGTACACACACTAAGAACGAATGGTGTCATAGAAAAGAAACATCGTCATTTACCAGAAGTGTCAAGATTGCTTAAATTCCAATAAAAAATATTTATATGTTTTTTGGGAGACTGTATATTAACAGCCTCGTATCTTATCAATAGAATTCCCACTAAAATATTAGATGGTAAAACACCTTATGAATCCTTTTATGACAAAATTCTAATTTTATCTAGTGTTTGGTTGTTGATGTTATTCGACCAATACAATACCAAATAAGAAAAAAATTGATTTTGATCCCATCCTAGCATATTTCTAGGATATGTACAAAATCATAAAGGGTATAAAATATATAATTTATTTACTTAAAAATAGAAATATTATGTTGTATTTTATGAAAATTTTTTCCTTTATAAATAAAAAGAAAGTGTTTCCTCTAAACATACCATAATTTCGGTGCCTATTCATGATATATCCACAGAAATTAAAGTGACTGATTTTGATATTGATCATCAAAACAATAATTATTCAAATATTGATACCAATATTGGAAAAAAAAATAATAAACATGAGTTATCTTCATTATAAATTGAATTAAGAATATGTCAAAGAATAAAAAGAAATTTTTAAAGTTACAACATTATATTTGTTCAATTAGTACACTTGTTAATTATGATAATTTCAATTCACATCAAAGGGATTTTTTTCCTTGTTAACACTACATGAAGAGCCATTCATGTTAAAGTAAAGCTATAAAATACGAACATTGGAAATGGCTATGAAAAATGAAATTCATGCCTTCAAATCTAATAATAATTGGACACATCCCACAAAACCCATCATATCAACATGGGCATAGAAAATTAAATTTAAACCAGATGGTATAGTGGAAAGGTATAAAGCATGTCTAGTTGCTATAGGTTATTCACAACAAGAATGCATACACTATACCGAAACATTTGCTCCGGTAGCAAAAATAACAATTGTATAGACATTGTTAGCCATGTTTGCTATACAAAAGTGGGATTTATTCCAACTAGATATAAAAAATGCATTTCTTCATGGAGACCTTCATGAAGATGTTTATATGAAATTATCTCTCGGTTTTGAAACCAGTAAAACCTAACATGGTTTGTAAGCATAAAAAATTTAGGCAAAATATCAATTTATGGCCTCAAATTTGAGCCAAGTTTCTGTTTTGTCATTAACTTAGTTTGTTATATAATTTTGTCACAAACTTTTATTTTTTTTTTGATTTTGACCAATCTTGAATTTTATCGTGTGTAAGCCAAAAAGACCTTAATAGACAATTTTCATTTATCGACTAAAAAGGAAAAAAATTTAAAAAAATGGGAAATAATATTTAAACCTTTCATTTGCTTTTTTATTATAAAATTTTGATGGACAAATTAAGTGAATTGGAAGCCGAAGTTAACGATAGTTGCTGATGTTGTCAAAAAATATGAAAAATCGATAAATGTCGGACGATGTTCTATTAGGGAGCGACTACTACGGATAAAGTGGATTATGAGACGAATAAATGATAGGTTGAAAATCCACTATTATAGGACACATGTCAGACTATATTAAGGCCTTGTTTGGCTTTCGCTAGAAGAAATTCATAATTGGCCAAAATCAAAATAAAAACAAAAGTTGGTGACAAAATTATATAACAAACTAAGTTAATGACAAAACAAAAAGTTGGCTCAAAGTTGAGGCCATAAATGTATCTTTTGCCAAAAATTTATATATGGCTTAAAACAAGCCTCTGGTCAGTGGTTTGAAAAATTATCACAGACGTTAATTAAATATGGTTTTAAGCATTCTCTTTTAGTCTATTATTTATTTATTTATAATAAAAATGATATTTACGTTGCGAAGTTGGTTTACGTAGATGATATCATAACAATTGGTAATGGCATATTATTTATCAAGAAATTTAAAGAGAAATTAAATCAAGATTTTAAATTAAAAGATCTTGGTAATCTAAAATATTTTCTTGGGATCGAAATTTTAAGAAATAATAATGGAATATATCATTCCCACCTCAATATGCTCTAAACATTTTCAAAAATTCAGGTATGATTGGATCCAAAACATGTTTCATACCAATCGAACTTAATTTAAAGTTATCTGGATGTCTGTAGAATGTGTCTATTACTTATGGATGAAGCGCAACAAGTTCGACTTGGGGAGCCTTTGTTGCCGCCTAGGATACTGGCCACATTCATTCTTGCGTCATTGCCTCGGACGTAGATTGATTTAGGCACGTATATATGGTATACGTCGCTTTTGCGCTAGCTTGATTTCCGGGGTATGCCTTGTGATTTTTGTACAAACTTTTTATAAGTTTATACATTATTACTTATTAAAAAAAATTAAAGATATCCAATAATGATGGAGATATATTAGAAGAACCATCAATTTGATTGAGCGATTATAATATCCTACGTACACAAAACATGATCTTACCTTTTCCGTTAATTTAATAAGTCAATTTCTAGTAGATCCTAGAAATCAGTATATTGATGTTGTATATCGAATATTATGATATATAAAATTAAATCTTGATCGAGGGTTATTTTTCCCTTGTAATGGAAATTTAAGACTCACGACATTTTGTGATTCTAATAAGGCATCATGTCCAAATATATGTCATTGTATTTTTTTTGGACATAGTGGAGAACTAAAAAACAACATATAATTTCTAAATCATCGGCATAAGGTGAGTATTGTCTCATGTCTATGACATGTAGTAAAATTCAGTGGATTATATCATTATTAAAAGATTTTCAGGTCCATATGAGCGAATCGACTCATTTATTTTGTGATAATTAGGCGACATTACATATTGGTACAAATCCTAGTTTTCATGAATGAACAAAGCACATCAAAATTAATTTTTATCATGTGGGAAAAAAAATACAGCTAGATGTGATTTCCACTAAATATATTAGTTAAAATAAACAAATTAGCCGAAGCACTTGGAAATGACTCTTTCAATTGTATAACACAAGTTGGGCTCGTTAAATTTACATGCAGCAATTTGAGGGGATATGAGAGAAATTTAAAATAATTTCATTGATTGATTTTGTAATATATGAAATAAATTGTATATTAATTATAAGAAGTTTGAATTTGATATTTTGTAATAGGTGTGATTATAGGGTTTTCTTAATTTAAGATTAGTGTTTTCTTAATTTAGCATTAGGCTTTATGTATATATTGTATGTATTCAAATGTTAAATAAGAACGCTGAAAACCATTTCCATCCTTTCAAACACAAGCACATGTTCATGTGCCTCGGTATCCTACCAAACTTAATCAATCCATAAATTCCGGGTTACAGAAACATAAATCAGACCGAGCCTTATGACGATTTCGGAAACCAAACAAGAACGATCGAACATCTTGTCACGTAAATAAATGAACGTGATGTCTGGAATGGAATCTGTTGGTACAAAATAACGAGTGAAAATTAAAGCAATCTTGCAGCTGCCGGGTGTGGATGGTCAAAAGGCAGATTATGATTACTATAATCATAATTAGTTTTAGCACGGACATAACTTGGGAAACATGCATACACACACACACGTAACATGGGATGGGAGGGGCATGTGTTTTTTATTATTTGAACGACTACTGACCAGACTTATTCTTGTAATTTTTTGTGTTCCTAAACTCATCTGTCCGAAGACGACACCAGTTAGGCATTGCCCCCAATCACAGTCCCGAGAAAGAACACGACGAGTAACGTGATTTAATTTAGTTGCCCCCGATTATGGAGCCAACGATCGATCAATTATTTAAGTTGGAGGCACCTCGCGCCGATCTCTATACTTCCCGCCGCTGCTCAAGATCGCTCGTCGAACCTGTGCGTGCCCTACGACTTCCCTTGGTTTTGAGTTCCGTACATATATAGTAATGGTTAGGGATCGTCGTTCTCCGGCTTTTGCTGTCTTCTGACTAAACCTGCTATTTGCATTCCCAAATGCATAAGATCAGGAAAATGACAGGACAAAGATTATGATAACGAAGGCAAAAGGGTGTCAAAGGCCCTACTTGGCTATTCCCGCCTTCGAGGGAGCTTGTTGTTTGAACCATGGGCTCTACTCTGCTCATCATGTCCTCATCGGGAACCTCGGCGTTACCAGGTTCATTCTCGTACTCAGCCGCATCCAGGTGGTGTAAGTGGCCCGGAGAAAAGAGCTTCGGCAGTGCGTGCTGCCTTATGACTATCAGTAGGAAGAACGGCACTGGAAAGAATATCCCGCCGACTGGGATTTTTGTGATTACAAAGCATAGAATCAAGAACACAATCTGGAACAGAGTGAACGCCGCAGTCTGCTTGTACGGCACATTCTCGAGGAATGAAGGGTGAGTCCCCTCTGAGACCCTGATGAAAATCTCTGCTGGTGAACTGTCCTGGTAATGCAGATAGGTGTTGAATGATCTTGAAAGAATGACTTACTCATGGATGCGGCTTGGGGCAATAAACAGGAGGCGCACCCTTTCCCAGAACTGGCTGCCTGGAAGGCTATCGATGGCCATGTATGCAAAGTACCCCCAGAGGATTGATGTTGGCACCAGCTTCATCACTGGGATAGCGAAAACAGATGCCGCAACCATCGCCGACTGCAGGAAATTGCTAAGTCTCTGCTCGTTCACCCTCACAGGCAAGTGGGCGTCGATGAGCCTCTCATGATCAATTGTGATTTTCTTAACGTCGACACCAGCCATCCTGTAATTGATCACCGCCTTCTTCAGGCCCTCGAGCTCCTTAACCACCAGAGGGGCTCTCTTATGATCCATCTCGATGAAGGCAGCTTCCATCTTCTCGTAGATCTCTGAGCCGCTTGATTTCTGCCATATGCTTTCCATCACGCTGTCAATCATCTTCTTCCATATGTTCCTCCTTTTCAGGACTGCCAAGCTCTTGGTGTGCATGGGCGACTGTGGCAGGACTCCATTCGACGGCGGCAGCCCAAGAAATCCCGCCAGCAAAGTCTGAAAAGAAATTAATGATCCCCGCTCAACCAAATCAATTGTGGAACTTAAGAACAAATTAAACATGATTATTACCATGAAACCAAGGAGAAGGATGTCATAGTGATAAGCGGAGGGATGTTTGAGGTTGAACTCCTTCTGTTGCGCGAGCTGTGATGCCACACTGTGGTCAAAGAAATACAGGCCGGCAATCATTGTCCCAGGTATTATTGCTGCAAAGATGTATGCCATCGACACCTTTCCCATGTCCTACATAAATTTTGACCGATCAGATGCACAGTGGTTTGTTTTAGTCATTGTTTCGAGGAGTACCTTGACGACGGTCCAGTGTTTTAAGGAAGCGAACTGCCAGGGGAAAGGAATGGAGAGCCTTCTTGGCACGCCAGGCGGAACCTCCCTCGGCTTGATGAAGGATAACGCTGTCCAAAGTATGACCATCAGCGGTACACCATAGTCTGCCATGAAGCTCCTTAACCACCTGGTGCCGTACAACCAATGCCTGGCCTTTCTGCTCCTTAAGGCAGTATATAGAAGGCCGAAGGAAAATATGATCCCAAGAGTGCCATTTGCGTAAGCCCAGGATCTGTCAGCTTCCACAATATTGAATTCGCCTATTATGCCCTGCCAACCCGGTATCCGGATTTGTCAGAAGATGAAGTTGAACTAACATGGTTAGAAGAATAAGGTTACCTTGATGGCTTCTTGAATGAAGAGGACGGTGATCAACATGCCGAATGTTTCCCCGGCAATTCTCGTAAACCGATTTATAATGTCACATGCATTGAACACTGCTAGAAGAAACAGCATCAACGCGGCCCAAAAGCACACCCTGTGATAGATCCAAAGTTTACCAGCACTTACGGCCCCGTGGAAACATGATAACTAAAACGAATCGTAATTGAGCCTCGCGTTGTTACCATCCACCCCAAGCCAAGTATAGTTCTTTTCCTAGCTGTTCCCGTCCGACAGAAAATCTGTACAGGTAAGTGTACATGATGATGGTTGGTTCGGCAACTCCTAGTATCAGAAGTGGCTGACCACCGACTACAGAGTGAATGATGCCGCAGATGGCTGTGGAAGCTAATGTTTCGACCGTGCTCAGGGTTCCATCTGTAAAACATAAAAAAAAAACCATGAATGGTCTTCCACTGCGCCAAAGGTTTGTGCCGCCAAACCATGACTAACCCGTGTCTCGGCTCAGCTGTTCCCCAAAGGCGACGACAGGGAGAGCTGATGCGAAGAATATGTAGAAACTCGGAGCAAGTATCCTACACAAAACAATGAGCAGTCAAGCACTGCGGACCATTTCATCCATAAATCGAATGAAACCAGACGAAATGTAATGCACCCGACTCCTGAACGAATGCCGGCCGCCCAATCTTGACCGTAACAAGACCTTCTGCCACAGAAATCAGTCCGCACGCCTCGGAAAGGGGACCGGAGAGCATCCATTTCTGCGAATAGTCGGCCGAACGCATCAAACCATTATAATATCATGTCCTTGATTGAAACGAACAGGTGAATAAGAGTAGACTACGCACAATTTCTTCAAATCTTGATGGGGGAAAATTCCTTATGGCGTTTTGACTGCGTGTTGTAAGGGCAATGAATGAGTGAAATGAAACGAGGAAAAGGCCAACGAAATGAAATCTCCAGGGACAGTTTATATTTATTTCCTAATTTTTAATGTTATTTTATGAAATTATATTTAATTTTTTACAGAACAAAATAATCCTAGTTTTAGGTATCAAGGGTTAGTCGGGCTGTTGTCGACATCAATTGTCATTATTCCAATGTACTAAACTTTTTGCCACATTTATAAATGACAGAAAGAGAAAATCATTAACCACGAAAAGCATTTAATTGCATTCCCAGTGGTCGTGACGTGATTAATTCGCTCATTAACACTTGCAACAAAACCAATCCTAAGCGAAAGAAAAAACAAGCAAACACGTATTTTATTGTTGTCGCCACTAGTCAGACTTTTACCATCTCGTGTTGAATTTTGTTGTAAAACGAATAATGACAAGCAAACGAAACGATAGAATAGAGACAAAAGGGGAAACCTTCTTTTTTTGACTTCGATCGAATATTACGATACTTTTCAAATGCCTACGCTTCCGTAATACTCCCCTTTATCCATTATGGCAGTCATATTGGCATCCCCTTCCTAATGCACTTCCTTAGATGTTTATTACAGTATTGTTTCGTTGAAAATCTTACCCAAAAAATTTAGAAAGACAAAATCATAGTAAGGGAAAAATAGTACAAAACATTTACTTCTCTTCTTCACAACCTCACAATAAAGTTCACATACTACGTATATCAATTTTATGGAGCTTTGTTCTCAAATATCGTTAGTTCAAAAAATATTTTCGAATTTAACATCAAAATTTTTAAATTTCCTAGTGTACAGACCTGAACTCGGACTCTTAGAGTTCGACTTCGATATACAAAGAAGTCGAACTCTAAGAGTTCGAGTTCGGGTTATGTAAGGTGAACTCGAACTCTATGAATTTGACTCTTTAACATATAGAAATTTTTCTTCCTTTCCTTAAGGAAGTCGAACTTTAGAGTACAACTTCCTATTATATTAAGAAAAAAATGTCTGCCCCTTCCCATCTTCCCTCCTCTATTACCCCCTCCGACCCCCTCCCCACCCCAAACATTTTTTAAAGTGTTAGAGAGTCCAACTTTATGAGTTCGAGTTCGCCTACATGGCCTAAACTCAAATTCTTAGAGTTCGATTTCTTTGTATATCAAAGTCGAATTCTATGAGTTCGAGTTCGGGACTGTAAAAGAAAAATTTTAAAGTTTCGACGTAAATCCGGAAATATTTTCCGGACTAACGGTATTTGTGAACAAAACTCCAATTTTATATATTAGTCTCTCAAAAGTCGTGATATGCAAAAATTTTGTAAATAAATTTATGAGATTATCTTATGAACAAATTTGTTGAATGTTAATATTACCACTTTTCTGCAGATTATGTGTGAGAAAGAATTTTGGTGATATATGTTTCATTCTATTTCTTTTGATATATTCTCCTTTCAATTGCGCAACTCAGATAGCACTACCAGCATATAATGTCGTCAGGATATTCTTAGTACAAATAAGTCACATGACCCTCGAATATGATGTATAACAGCTCTCAGCTATACATATTCACTACTCTCTTCATGAATTATTATAATTTCAGAATGATTAATTGAAGTCACAACAACAGTTAGTTTGCTTCACAGATGTCCA
Organism: Melastoma candidum; assembly: GCA_023653495.1. NCBI lineage: Eukaryota > Viridiplantae > Streptophyta > Magnoliopsida > Myrtales > Melastomataceae > Melastoma > Melastoma candidum. The sequence continues at coordinate 18,722,675 of CM042881.1, forward strand.
GGATATTGTACCCTTCAAATGTGAATACATAACCCAATTGAGATTTACCATTATGAGGGAGAAACGAATATTATATATCTACATATCCAATCAATTCTGCTTCATACGTATAAGGATAAAACAACCATATATGCCCATTGTAGCTCGGAGATATGTAAAAGTTTGTTTTAATCCCATTTCAATGTCTCCTTGTAGAAGATGAGTTTATTTAGCCGATAAATTTACAACAAATATTATATTGTGTAAGTTATGATTGGCAAGAAAATCAATTCTCTAATAGCACTCAAAATGGTATTTCGGGACTAATTAATTCTTCACCATTAATTCAAAATTCAAACGAGTCTTTATTTAATCAATCAATCTCACGACCATTGGATTTTTCAATAGATGTGCTTTATCAATTAAAATATCTTTAACACTTTTAATATATAAGCAAACCGATGGACAAAAATTTCATTTTATTAATGCTTGATCTACAAGCCAAATCATAACTTTATTTTTTCAATATCTTTCACCTCAAATTCTTTCTTGAGGTAATATACCATTTCAAAAAAGTTCATTTGTAGTTCCATGATATTTGGATTGTCAATATATATCACAATTATAATAAATTTTGATCCGAATCTCTTAATGAACACACATGAACTTATTTGATCATTCTAATATCCATTTTTCAACTAATATATGATGAGACATTTATACCACATACGTCCATATTGTTTCATTCCATATAGAGATCTACATAAATTGATTCAATATAATTCTCGACAATCTGAATTACTTGGTTTCGGTATTGTGAATCCTTTAGGGACTTTTTCGTATATCGTAATCAAGAGATAAATATAAGTACGTTATAATGACATTCATATTGTTAAATCGATCAAGTATCTAAATGCTATTGCAACCACCACGGGAAAATACATCTTATTATATTTAACACTAGGACTCTGAGAGAAACCATGGGCAGTAACTCGTGCCTTATATTAAACAATTTTATTTTTCTCAATTCTTTTGCCCACAAATACCCATTTATAAGAAATCGCTTTTACACCTAGGTATACGGAAAACATGTCCAAGAACATGACAACTCGAGCCACATTATTTTCTTTTTCAACTGCTTATTTTCCCCGGTATTGTTGATTTTTAAAATGTCATTTAATTAGAATGAAAATCGGCAAAACATGTCGTAAAATCACATATTAATGGCTCTAAATATTTAATTATAGATCATTATTCATATCCAAAATATATCCCTAATATTTTTCGGGGTCCCATGTTTGTGCGTTAAGGTGAAGCATACATGAAAATTCAAAATATAATTACATGTATAAAACACGTACAAACATTCTTAGATGAGAAATATTTATTCATGACTAATAGACTAATTCCAAATGGGGATCTCATTATAATTTCTAGGTCGGATGAGAATTATGTTGTTACATGCAAATCGGACCTCCCCAGATATATATCGAGAGTTTTGTTCTCGTAAGTATTGATCTTGCAATTAGTTATAAATATTTTATCAAAGACTCTGCGAGGCCATTTTGTGTGTGAACATGTGTTACAAGTTGAACATTTATCTCAATTGACATACAATAATTCTTAAATGTTCGGGAAGTAAATTCTCCGGCATTATCAAGGCGAATACTTTAAATTAGATAATCCGAGAAATGAGTTCGTAAATTAATAATTTGAGCAAACAATGTCTCAAATGCTTTATTAGGAGTTAATAACAAACACACAGGTGATCATCTATAGTAAATGATCAGTTAATACCATAAAATATCTTAATTGGTCCATATGGTGGATGAATAAGCCCACATATATTACCTTATATTCTTTCAACAATTTTAGGGTTCTCTCCTGATTTTCGATGGTGAAGACCTTATTCTTAACTTCCTTTAAGAACAAACGGCACATGAAAATTCATTACGAAGAAAAGTCATTTAATTTTTCAGAATTTTTACATGAATGATTAATTATTCTTAAACTCCTGCGATTGATCATGCCGTACAATCAAATTATATGACCACGTGAAAATCGGGTATGCAATCACTTATATCTCTATAACATTATTTCTATTTAATGCAATCAAGATAAAATTATGGGTAGTTTTTCCAACTCATTATTTGTGGTGCATAATTATTCTATATCTATTTCGGCAAATATGTTTAAATACTCGATAAATTTCTCTAAGACTTTGATAAATACAATGCATTATTGATCGAATTTTTTGTTTCTCAAGGTAGAAAATATTAACTATTTTGAAGACTTCAATTATTTTTGTATTACCAGCAATTACATTAATAACACTTATCTTTTATTACCAACGGGGTAAATTTCTTATTCATGAGACAAACGTTAACATAGTTGATTGATAATTCGAGAAATTGAGAAGAGGGTCGCTATTTTCTGATATTTCAATAAATTAAAAAAAAACAACGTGATATTATCGTTTATAAACCCTCCACAAAATTATATATTTATCTCTTTATAATCCAGTAATGAACCTAAAAAAAACTATCATTTTATTCGTTTTCTCCTCAATAGAGCTTTTTGCCGAAAACCTATCGTAAAATGAAAAACAGGAAGAAAACGAGTGAATATAACTGGGAGATATACATCAACATTAATAATAAAAGCAACAGATGAGTCATATACGTTACTCTCGATTTGCGTAAGGAGTCGTTGTACGCCAAAATGGCATCGACTTAAATAATAATAATAACAGTTTGTTTCACCCTTTTCCAATTGAATATTGTTTTCCTCCAATGCCTTTTGAAAATTCTTAATAATGAACGAATGCCTCCTCTTCGGTGGGCCCCACAAATTCCCTCACACCGCACTTCCGGTCAGGATTTTGTCACCAACACGTGTTTCTTATATTGGAATGCTTACGTCGTCGTTTATGCTCGCTGTCTGGGTCGGTTGGGCAGACGACTTTTTCTTTTTAAAGTTCTTGGTATGCATGTTTTACATAGGACGTGACGCGGAACTATTTGAACCAGATGTAGTCTTCTTTAGTAAATGACATTAATCCAACTAATGAAATTGACTTGGACCATTTATTTTCCACGGAGAAAATGTGTGGAGCTTTTTTTGTCTTTTTTGGGCGTCTGTTTCATTTCGCCATCGTCTAATGTTTTGTTTTCTTTTCTCTCATCCTGTTGGTAGGCTAACTCGCTCAATTTTCAGTCAAAATCAGTCTGCACATATGTTTTCCTTTTTGTAGTAATTAATTTTGTCGGTTTGGTTTTGGTAACACGATGTTTCACTGAGAATTCATCTCCTGTTTTTTTTCCCACTTTATCACATCACCCTATTAAAGGGAGGAGGGGGTGGGGGGAAGTAAGATGATCTGAAAAGAAAAGCACTTGCCAAAATGAAAGAGAAAAATAAAACAGCAATCGATGCGGGCCGCTTTAATTGGACAGAAAGAGTAGGCCGTCGTAAAGTAGTCAGTAGCCCAAGCCCATTTGTCGTGATGCTCCAAAAACCGCGGAGGGGCAGGAGGATGGTATTCCTGACGCCGGGGGACTCCCTTCTACCGTTCGTTGCTTCCGCCCCTCCCCTTCCTTTTCCCGATCGGACTGGTAGTATTTTCTTGATGAGTTGTTGCTGTTGGCGGGAGTTTTGGTTTGTCTGGTTGGCGGTTTGTGGGGGTGGGTGAGCGAGGAGACTTCGTGTGTCAGAGTTAATGGTTTGGTTTTGGTAATTCGGACTTGGTGTGATTTGTGGTTTAAGCATGCAACATCTAGCTTCACTGTAGAGGATAGTTATTGGGGTTGTTTCGAAGCCAAGCAGTGAACAGTAGTGTGTTGTTTCCTCTCGTTGCTGTCTTCAGCAGGCGTGTGAATGGGGGGCATCCTGCAAAATTCTCCGAGTTTGGGATACCCACCCTTTTTGCCTCTTTGATCCAGGCCATGATACACCACCTTGAAAAAACTTAAGGCGAAAGCATTGAGATTTTGCATGCGAAACAAATGTGAGCTGGAGAATTGCAATTGCAAGCTAGAGTTATGGGTTCAGTTTGCAGGGATTTCTTTGCTGTTTTGGTTTATTAGATATTAGTCATGATGTTCTGCTAGTAAACAATTAGAAAATTCCCCTTATTTTGATGTTTTGCTTCGTATTCCTCTACTCGAAGCCCAGCAACACCTTTCTGATGGTTAAAGGCACTTTTTTAAAAAAAAAAAAGAAAACTCAGTTTCGCCACCTGCCCTTTGCGAGTTGCTTGAATTGGGTGGCTGGGTTTATTATTCTGCCAAAGTTTTTCTGAGGGTGTCCAACAACAATATACCCATAGCTGCTTTTATGTCTCATCCTTTAGATTTGAACCCCACTACCCCTTGATTGGTAGGGCTGCCACACGGAGCATGCCGTACTAAAATGGCAATGGGATAGATAATAAGTCTCAGTGGTCCTTTTATATGTGCACACTTTGACACTGTTGCGACCTCTTGCTCATGCATTCCATGAACATTTTCAGGAGATCAATCTTCTGGAAGGACCAAAACGGGAAAGAAGTTCTCGTTTTCTGGGTTTCCTGTCAATTCCGTTGCATAACGCCGTGGCACTTGCAATTCGCCATCCGCGGGGACAAGGAGCTCAACACCCTGATCAAGGGAGCCATCGCAGGAGGGGGAGTCCATCCCCCACATCCACAAGTCCCTCATCAACAAGGCCTCCAAGGAGGAGGTCCTTGTTGGCGGGTTCTTGGAACGTTCATTACTTCCTCACTGGCGGAAGTCTGACAGAGTCACTGTGCTTTCCCCTATTATGGCGGAAGGTGAACGTCGCCCCTCGTCTGTTCTCCGGGAGTTGGATGAGATGAGATCGATTCCAAATTCCCTTTGGCGTCTTGTCGTGTCGCCCGCCCTTCTATTATTATTATCATTGTTATTATTTAGATTATTTATAATATATATTTTTTTTATATATATATTGGGATGGGATGGGATGGCCCTAAAACCCTCCAAGGGTTTCTTTTAAAAAAACCTCATCCCCTCCATTCTCTTGCTCTGTTTTTCTGTTCTGTTCTGTTCTGTCCGCCATAACCAAGATATTTAAAACCTCATCCTATCTTATCTTGTCTTTGCCGTCCCTCTGTTTCTCCTTCAACCACCTCACAAACCTCGGCTGCTTGTAATAGAATAGAGAGGTAGTAGGAGAAACACATCCGTCGAGACACAGGGAGGAAATGGAGGCCGCACTGAATGCCAGAGGATGCCTCCTTTCCGCTCCTCTGACCCCAAATGTCGCTCGAATAACTCCGAATCCCCGGGGATTTCCTGGGTTTGGATTGTCTTCTGTCGGCGTTTGTAAATTCCCCAGGTTTGGCGTAACCTCTGGTGGGATTTACTGTAAAGACCGGAGCTTCCCAGTCATCTGGGCCGAGGCTGCAGCTGGCGGAAACGTTGGGTTTGTGTCGTCTTCAGATGTATGTGGGAAATTCGCTGGCTTTGGGGTGAGTGCCTGTGGGATTTATCGTAAAAACCGGAGCCTTCATGTTTGCAAGGCCGAGGCGGCGGCCACGGGAGATGGGAAGCCGCTGTTTAAGGAAGGCGAGAAGGAGAAGCCGGGTGGGATTTTTGGGATCGAGTTGTCGACTCTGAAGAAGATTGTCCCGCTGGGGTTGATGTTCTTCTGCATCCTGTTCAACTACACTATCCTTAGGGACACGAAGGACGTCCTGGTGGTGACGGCGAAGGGGAGCAGCGCGGAGATCATCCCGTTCCTCAAGACATGGGTGAACTTGCCCATGGCGATTGGGTTCATGTTGTTGTACACGAAACTGGCCAATGTCCTCTCCAAGGAAGCCCTGTTCTATACAGTCATTCTCCCTTTCATTGCCTTCTTCGGGGCGTTCGGGTTCGTTCTGTACCCTTTGAGCAATTACATTCATCCGCAAGCGTTCGCTGACCAGCTCTTGGGGGTTCTCGGCCCGAGGTTCCTTGGTCCCCTCGCGATCATGAGGATATGGAGCTTCTGCTTGTTCTATGTAATGGCCGAGCTTTGGGGCAGCGTCGTGGTTTCTGTACTCTTCTGGGGGTTCGCCAATCAGGTCAGTCGCAAGTTACATGCCATTTTGTATTTTCAGATAATCTGCTGATAAGCTGAATTCACATAGGAGTTGTGATTGTCAAGACTGTTGTTAACTTCTGCTGATTCGATGACGTTTTCACAAATGAAACGAAGCTGTATTTCTCGTTTGTTGTTTGAGAACTCGTTAAGGAGATTCTTTTGTTGCAGATTACAACAGTGGAAGAAGCCAAGAAGTTCTATCCCCTCTTTGGACTCGGTGCGAATGTAGCTCTTATCTTCTCCGGCAGAACGGTCAAGTACTTTTCAAATTTGAGGCAGAGCTTGGGTCCCGGGGTTGATGGATGGGCGATTTCCCTGAAAGCGATGATGAGCATCGTTGTCTTGATGGGGCTCGCCATATGCGGCTTGTACTGGTGGGTCAATACTTTCGTCCCACTTCCCACTCGTAGCAAGAAGAAGAAGGTAACTTCTCAGCTGATATATGTTCTGTTGCAGGAAATGATTGGTTTGCCGTGTACTCATTTGACAAGGTGTTGTCAATGTACAGGAGAAGCCGAAGATGGGAACAATGGAGAGCCTGAAGTTTTTAGTATCTTCCCCATATATTAGGGATCTCGCCACGTTGGTCGTTGCGTATGGTGTTAGTATCAATCTCGTTGAAGTCACTTGGAAATCGAAGCTGAAAGCACAGGTATGGATATCGCCCCCGCCGAACTGGACACTCGTGGATGCATCTCTGTTATATTTCTCTTCTTCCTGCAGTTCCCAACCCCGAACGAGTATTCTTCCTTCATGGGCGACTTCTCGACTGCGACCGGGATCATTACATTCACAATGATGCTTCTAAGCCAGTTCATATTCGACAAGTACGGATGGGGGGTCGCGGCGAAGATCACTCCCACGGTTCTCCTCGCGACGGGGGTGGCCTTCTTCTCCCTAATACTGTTCGGCGACCCGCTTGTCCCCACTCTAGCCAAGTTCGGGATGACCCCTCTCCTTGCTGCGGTCTACGTAGGCGCGATGCAGAACATATTCAGCAAGAGCGCCAAGTACAGCCTGTTCGACCCCTGCAAGGAGATGGCGTACATTCCTCTGGACGAGGACACCAAGGTTCATCGTGCTTGCCCCCCTTATCTGCTATCCCTCTATGAGTTCCACGATCTGACTGTTGGGTCATTCTTCAGGTCAAAGGGAAAGCGGCCATTGACGTGGTATGCAACCCTCTGGGGAAATCGGGGGGAGCACTGATTCAGCAGTTCATGATCCTAACCTTCGGCTCCCTGGCAAACTCCACACCGTACCTGGGGGGAATCCTGATGGTGATAGTTCTCGCATGGTTGGGGGCAGCAAAGTCTCTGGATGGTCAGTTCACGGCGCTGCGCAGGGAGGAAGAGCTTGAGAAGGAGATGGAAAGGGCGGAGGCTGTGAAGATACCGGTGATAGCGGAGGACAGAAACGGCACCACCTCCTCCTCTTCCTCCTCCTTGTCGTCCATTTCGGGAGACTCTTGAAGGAATGAATCCATTATTCATCACTCAATTGTTGTCGTTTTGTCATAATAATATGCAACTCTAGGGTTTGGTTGGGGGTGCCAAAATGGCCCAAATTCTTCAACTCAATTATCAAACTCTTTTTTATTTTCGTCTTTTAATATAATCCCATTTCTTCCGTTATTTGGTTCTTCTGATTGTTTGTTTACAGATGGAAAACCCCTATATGACACATGTCACGAAAGAATTGAATAGAAAAAAAAGATAAAAAGTCTCGGTGTTGTCCACAATTTTCTAGAATAATTGAACCGTATGTAATCAGATTGAATATTTAACTGCAATTTATGTATTTAGGCTGTATAATACCTTTGTCGTTAACTGCTTTCTTGTGATAACAAGCTACTATATTTATAAGGAGAATCTACATACGATAAGAGTTAAAAGTACAGAAACTGATATCTAGATGACATAAAAAAACTAGAAATATGCCTTCCAAGACTTAATTTTTTCTCCTGCTTTTTTTAAGGTGCCTTTTATGTTCCATTATCTTCCAAGACCTTGAATTTGGTCCTTCGCTGCTGCAGTTGCTCATGTATAAATGGTAAGATTGAGCTGTCCCACAATCCCACTCTCGGTCCTAAACTCGGTCGTCGCTGTTTGCAAGCTATCAGGTGACCTCTTCCCGTTGAGGGGAAATGTTTGGCAGCCTCAGTCTCCGTGAGTGATGGGGCAATGAACCTACTCAGCTGCTGGTCTGGCGCAATGCCCATGTGCCACGATGCGGAAGGGCTCGCAGGGCAATACAAATTTGGCGCCTGGACAGACTAGTCGATCGCCTTCCTAAGGGCGGGCAAACTGGTAGTGGGGCCTGTGTTTGGAAACTTGTTCGCGAGGATACCGAGGGAGTACTTGATCGGGATACTTGGAGTGCTGCTATGTGACGCTGCTATGTATAGTGGTATCACTGACAGGGTCGAGTGCAAACCCTGATAGAATAGTAACACTGTCTAGAGGGTTCTAGTTAGTTTAGATTTTTTAAATTAGATATTTTCTTAGAAAAATTTAGCCTTTCAAATATCTAAATATTTTTAGAACATATAATATCTAACTATTTTTAGTAGATATTTTAATACTTGTCACATATTTTGGACCCAAAAAATCCAATGAAGTCCAACTATAAACAGGTGTGCGTTCCCTCATTTTGTATCAAGTCTTCAAGTAAGAGATATATGTTAGAGAAATCCTCTATTTCTCTCCATCTTCTCATATTCCTCTTACTCTTTCCTCTTAAGTTCGAGGTGAGTAGAGTTAGTCCAACCTCGGCGACTAACATAAGTCAAGAGTCCGAAGGTTGTGGGTTCAACATTTGGCATCAAAGTCGGGTCGGTTGGAGTCGAGTTGTTGAAGTCCAGTGGAGATTATGCGGAAGTCTAGCAGAGGTTCTGCCGAAGTCTACTAGAGGTTCTGCCGAAGGAATGTCGAAGTTCTATCAAGGAAGCTGCAATACGGGATTGCGTTGGGCTTAGGTCAGGGACCAGGCTATGCTTCCAAACTTTGAGATCGGTATGGCAGAATTTACTACTGTCGACATGCTGAAGAAATTAAAAAAATCAAAATTATAGTACGTGGAAGACGAGCATAGAGTCATATCTCCGAGGCCAAGATCTCTATAAGATCATAGGTGGAAGTGAGACGACTCCACTAGAGGCGGATGCTGATGCACTGCAAAAAATGGAGGATTGAAGTGGGAAAGCCATGTTCGTCATAATGACCACCATATAGGAGGAAATACTAGAGCATATAAGGTACGTTGTCACTCCAAAGAATGCTTGGGATATACTAGCAACTATGTTTTTGAAAAAAATGATACGAGGTTATAGTTGCAAAGAATGACTTATTGGCAATCAGACAAAAAGAATTAGGAATTTATCAGTTCTTCACATATTGCGGGTGGATTCAGTTCTTCACATATTGGGGGTGGATTCAATTCTTCACATATTGCGGGTGGATCTCGTTTCCAGTTCCATCCAAAATAGGCATCTCCCCTTGACAATAAGGCTTGAATTGAAAAAGTAGGAGCCACCACTAACCTATTTTAAGTTCATGTTAGAAAAACTATAGAGATTTATTTAGGTTCGAGAATTAGGGATTATTAAATCACATGCATCACAAAGAAAATGGAGGCCTTTATCGTGTATTTATTAGAGCTCGGTTTTAGAAAAACAAAATTGTTTGACATTAAAAAATGATCTCGAGCTCAATAATGCTTAAAATGTTTATGTAAATCATTTTTTTAGATAATACTTCTCATTAAAAAAAATTGATTTTGAACAAAAAGGCAAGCAACATAGATTTATTAATGCTCTTAAGTGTTTCTAAGCCAAATTGAATTCAAGAGAGAACCGGGTAAAGGGAAAGTGAGGTTAGTACCATTTCTCGACTTTTCTTAAAATGTAATGCCCCCGTTTGCATTTGAACCTCACGGTACTATTTTAAAATAGGATTACAGCAAACCAGGCGAGCCGTCGACACCGAACGTTGATGAGTGTTATGCCGTCTTCAGATGGTCTTGATCTTCGATATCTCAAATAAACCCACGAATAGAATATATCGTTGATTATCGTCTTGAAAGCATGGTATACATATCTTGGTTGTTCGCAAGGCACTCCCCCTGAAATACCTACATGAATATCGAATAAACTAAGTATACCGTTCAAAAATGGTTTAAAACGGGATTAATTATAACATTATATGAGTTATTTTGACGAAAGATGAAGGATAACCCGATCGTATAACCTGCAGTAAGCCCCACGCACGCAACTGTAACTATCGACTGGATAACTAATACGAAATCTCAATAAGTAACGATTAAAGTTGCCGCATGTTATAAGACAATTGAAAGGAAATAAACTCAAAGGGGTTGAAAACCGTTATAAGTCTCGAAGAAATAATTAATATGATTTTTAACACCAGCCATATCATGAACACCCAACGATCATAAATGTCATGTGATAAATTAAGTTAAAATCTTTAAAAAATGAGCATAATCGGACAAAATGAAATAAGATTTCCCATAATGAAACAATAAAATTAACGCGTCAAAAACAAAAAAAGGTCTTTCAATTGCAAAAATTAAAATCTTTATCTGAGGCACGTGTAAATGTAATTTAGAATCTTCATATGAGGCACGCGTAAATGCAATTTAAAGAAATAACGAACAAAGTTAAAATATAAAACATTACCTTTAATCAGAAGAAGGAAGGTCAAGGAACCGCGGGTCCTCCTTCACCATGTGGAGAGGAGCGGAGATGGCCGATGGCATTGTAGCTCAAAATACCCTCATCCTCCTTTGCTTCCACTACCAAACAAGAAAAGTCATAGGGGCGGTCTGAGCGTTGGATTTTGGTCGTCTTGGCTGGATTTGGACGACGAGACTCGGAGTCGGAGTCTGTTGATGATAGGGGCTGGAATCAGGGGTCGGCCGTGGTGAGGAGGCCTCTTCTAACCTCTAGCCGGCCTCTTCTAGCCGTCGCTCGATGAAGCCGCTGGCGTCGGGAAGCCAGATCTGGAGGAGCGACCGGGGAACAAAAGAGAGGCAGAGGGTGTGGCCGTCCTCGAGCTGTTTGCCGGCGAAGATGAGTTGCTGCTGGTTCGGGGAAAACTTGTTCGTGTTAGAGGGGAACACCAGTGGTTGGTTGCCGCAACTAGAGCCAAAATCGCTGGGGTCAGAGAAGGCATTCCAAGCGGGAACGACAGCTGAGCAGCGGCACGTCCTTGTCTAGCTTACATCGAATGGCTGGAACTGAGAAGAGCCGAATTTGGTATAGCTTGTCATTAATGAAAGTAACAGAATTGTCGTTCCCTATGACCATAGCTGCTGGTTGCAAAAAAAATAGAAAGAATCAAAAGTAGACAAATTCACAAAATTAAACGGCAGCATGGAAAGAGGCTACCGGGTGTCGAAGACGTCTGGATGGAAGAGTGATTTGAGGCCGCTGAGGAATAATCTGAAGCTACTATCGCGTCGAAAGAAGGCCCGGACGATGCACCTAGAAACTAGAAGAAGAATAATACCTTGGGTGATGATTTTTTTCGGAAACGATTCCTTTTGAAGAGTCTCTCTCAAGTCTGTCTCTTTTCTCGAGTGTGTGTTTTGTGCTTTCCCTGGTCTATCTAATTATAGGGATTAGTGACTTTATTATTATTTTTTATTAGATTTTTTATGATTTTTCCTCATTTTGTATGAATTTTTTGTGGATTTTATGTATTTTTGTAGATTTTTCCTTATTTTGTGCATTTTTATAGAGTTTGTTATTTTTACAAAATTGGGGTATTTTATTTGTTGAGAGATTTCAGAATTAGACCCAGCATCAAGGATTAGCGATAATAGGAGGATGAGGATTATTATTCATTTATTACGGCCAGAATATAGAGGATTTATTTTGGCGGTGCAAGGATGGCCACACCACCGTCTTTAGAAGATTTAAAAAATTTACTAGCTAATCAGGAGACGCTGGCAGAACAGTTGGCGGACATAGCTTTGAAAAATGAAGAAGAAGCCTTTTACAATAATAAGGGAAGAAGCTATGTTAAAAATAAGAAGTCTAAGGAGAGAAAATTTCCATAAGGCGGTAGAGACGGTTGATGAGATTATCAGCCCAACCGACGACAACAACATAAGAGATATTATCCAAGAGACTGTTGGTCCAAGAGAAAGAACGTGGAAGGAAATGTTGTCACGTCAACCAGTCAAGACGGAGATAAATTCGAAGAAGAATGGAACCTTGGAGCATCACTCGCCGTACTAGAAGAAGAGCAACTGTTGGAAGGCCATGTTCTTACAGTGGTCCACGACAACACTGTGGACTATGCAGAGAACTAGATTTTCGACTCGGGATGCTCAAACCATATGACGGGTGATCAGGAGAAGCTACGAGAGTTGTCAAAATATAAAGGCCAACAAGTCATTTTCACTGCTAACAACTCAAGATTGTCCATTGCCCATATCGGCAAGACTGTCATAGAAGGTGATGACAGTTCCAGCAAGGTGCAACTACTAGGAGTCTACTACGTCCCTAGAATAAAGAAGAATCTTTTGTCAGTAGCCCAACTGACAGCTCCAAGCAACTCATGGTGTTCGAGCTAGAAGATGTGAAGGTTTACTGTGAGTGGAAGTTTTCAGAGGCACCGTTCATGGAAGGGCGGAAGGTCAACTCTATCTACGTCATGTCTGCATAATCTGCATACGTAGATAAAGTGAAGAAGAATGAGATAGTGAATCTTCGGCATGAGATGGCTTGGGCACCTTAACAATAACAACTATGTCTGCAAACTAAAGAAAGCATTATATGGAGCGAAGCAGGCGCCAAGAGTTTGGTACGACAAGATTGCTGAGTTCCTACTTGAGAGTGGATACACTCTTACTACAACTGATTCAAGCCTCTTCGCCAAAGTACAAGGAAAGATGATCATTGTGGTGCTCGTGTATGTAGTTGATCTCATCATCACTGGAGATGATCACTTCTAGTTCAAGCAAATCAAGGAAGATCTTTCCGTGCAGTTTCACATGAAGGAGCTTGGAGAACTGAAGCATTTCCTCAGACTGGAAGTGGGACGAATTCCAGTAGGCTTATTCTTGTGTCAAGAGAAATATGCGAGGAAACTGCTAAAGAAATATAGGATGCTAGAGTGCAAGCCGATATAAACACCCATCTAGTTCAACGCCAAGCTCAGTGCAAATGAAGGCAAAGACCTTGAAGAGCCAACGATGTACCGTCACCTGGTTGGCAGTCTAATCTACCTAAAACATACAAGACTGGACATCTGTATGCAGTTGCCTGGTAACCAAATTTATGTAATCACCGAAAAGGCCCCACCTCGAAGGAGTTCGACAGATACTAAGGTATATAAAGGGTACGCTAGTTTATGGGATATTGTTTAAGACAGAAGGAGATTGCTTGCTGGTCAAGTATTACTATGCGAACTATGCTGGTGACTAAGATACTCGAAGATTAACTACAGGGTATGTCTTTACTATAGCAAGGGGAGTAGTATCATGGTGTAGTAAGCGCCGACCAATAGTATCACTTTCGACAACTGAAGCGGAGTACAGAGCTGCTGCAATAGCAACACATGAAGCTATTTGGTTGATACAGCTAAAGAGAGACCTTCATCAACAAGTTAATTATGCAGTTTCTCTATCATGCGACAACCAATCAGTTATTCAACTAGTTGAAAATCGAATGTTTCATGCACGAATCAAGCATGTAGAGTTCCATTATCATTTCATACGAGAGAAGGTGCTACAAAAAGAAATCGGGTTGCAACATATCAGTATTGAAGACCAACTAGTAGACATCTTCATCAAAGGACTCAACAGAAACAACTTGAAGGGGTTCTGTTCTCAACTGGGAATGACAAAACAAGTAAGTCCGTGTTAAGGGGGAGTGTTAGAATAGCAACACCTCTCAAGATGGTTCTAGTTAGTTTAGATTTTTTGGACTAGATATTTTCTTAGAAAAATCTAGGTCCTTCCAAATATCTAGATATTTTTGGAATAAATATCTAGATATTTCTAGTAGATATTATAATACTTGTCACACATTTTGGACCACAAAATTCAATGGGGTTCCAACTATAAATAAGGGTGGTTCCCCTCATTTTGTATCAAGTCTTCAAGTAGTATTAAGAGATATAAGTTAGACAAATCCTCTAATTTTCCTCATCTTCTCATATCCCTCTTAGTCTTTCCTCCAAAGTTCGAGGTGAGTACAGTTAGTCTAACATCGGTGACTAACATAAGTCAAGAGTCCGAAGGTTGTGAGTTCAACAAACCCTCAGGTTCAAGGTTGGAATCGTGTTGTTCTTGCTTCTTAAGTTGATGAACTTGGATTTGGGATGGTCAAGGTCTAAGGGGAGAACGTGGCTAATTCTTTTGCCGATAAATGAGATTAATTATGTTAATAGAGTTCGAATCCCCCTTTCTGCACGAACAAATAAAATTATATCAAGTGAATCGAATCTAAAGTTGTTGTATTGGAGGAATGTACATCTGTATGATTAATTATGGAAAAAGTTTGAAAAATGCGGTTGTGAGTTTCAAAAATTTGCGAATATCGCCCTAAAATCGTTATTTAAAATAGTGACTTTGCACGACATGAAGTCATTACTTCAAGTAGCGACATGAATAGTGGCAGCAAGTGTCTCCATGATTTATTATCTTTAGCGAGAGTGCAACAAAAGAAGTAATAGGTAAAATAATTCGTAAAATAGATCGATCAAAACTTATAATTCGTAGAGTTCCAATTAGGGGATGTTAGAACTCTAAGTTTGTAATTCAGATGTTTTTGAAAATAGAACTCCGAGTTACAAACTTAGAATTAGTGACAATAATTCATGAATCTTAAGTTTGACCGACTCATTTCGTAAATAATTTTACGAAGTACCGTTATCGAATATCAATCCTCACAAAAGAAGTGCTGGGGAAGGGAAACACATGTTACGAATGTGGCCCATTGGTACTGGAAGAAGCTTCTTGTGGGGACATCACCTCAACGTTTTGTTTCCTAATTATGCTAAGCCTATCAAAGGCAGAGTTTTGTACCTTTTTACCCTTGGTTTCGAAATTATTTTAAGTTTTACGGTCGCGAGTTTCAAAATTACGGATTTACGGCAGTTTTATTATTCACTTTCTTTTTCTCTCAATTTTACCCAAAAACTTTCACGTTTCTTTCAACTTAGTCCTTCAGGACAATTATACAAAAATAAATCTTAAGCGGGCTCTGATACCATTAAATAATCCGAAGATTAAGCAAAGCTAACTAACTCAAATAAGAGTTAGATATCAACATGCTAAGTATTCTTCAGAATAAACAGGAATCGAACTTAAGAAGATTTTCCCAATTGTCTTTGTCGTCGGCGTTCTGCCAACCTCAAATATTCGTTTGAATATTTTGAACTTGCCGCAAATCCTAAATTAGACTTGCCTTCAAGGAAGTATTCCTCGAATTCACTCTGAATTAGAGTCAGCTCTTCTAATTTTTTAGAATAGCTTTCTATCTGCTGTGATATTTGCGATATCTGTGCCGATAGATTTTCAAGCCGATCTACTATGGTATTGAGAAGACCAGTAGTAGAATCCTTGCCTACTCCGTGATCTAAGTGTAGAAGATCTGGGTTAGGGCAATCAGTCATAGGATGACTCGTGCAGTCGCACCACCTTAATTAAGTTGCCTTAATCAAGATCTTTTCTTTCGAAAAGCATAAACGACCTTAAAAGATAAAGTTGTTTATCATACCTTAATTGAATTGCTCAGAGGGTCCACCAAGCTTCCGCACCAAGAGAACTCAAGAAATGAATCTTCAAGAGTCTTCTTCTCAGGGACTTAGAGAAGGAGTTGGAGAGGCTCTTCTGTGCTTTCTCAATGCCCACACCATGAGGGTCTTATATAGGCACTCCTCATCCAAGGTTTCAGCTCGATGGCTTAACCTTACAAGGTTTAGTCGTAAAGACTTGTCCTTCAAGGTGTCGATCCGCAGATCTAACCTTTAGTTAGACTTAATCTGTTTTGATCAATTCTAACTTTCTTGGTGTCTTAAGGTATTTTTCGAAGAACAATCAGGGACAACTTTTAACTCAGATTTGAGTTCAAAGTTCTTGTTTTAGATTTTCTTCTAGAGGACAATCAAAGAATTCTTACTCATAGTTTTTGAGAGAGAAAATTCTCTATTCAGATTGCCTCTCCAAATGAGGTAGAGGGCTTGTGAATATATACACAAGAGAGCTGGTGCCAATGCACTGTTTGCCAGCTCAAAAGTAAAAGGAATCTAAACTGTTTATAAAAAGTTAGTGGGGTCCTAATGACCGACAAAAATGTCCTAGTCTAACTTTATACAGTTGTCTTCTCCCGTCTGCATAGGTGCTCTGTCTTGGGAGACTCCTTCCTTGTTATTGTTGGCGCTTGAGGGTTCGCCAACTCCTTCTTTCTCTGAGAGTCCCGGCGGGTCTTGAACCGCTTCAAGAATCTGTTGTGATATTTGTTGGGCTCTCTCATCATGCTCGATTTGCTGATTCAGGGTCTTGTCTGTGAAATCAGCAATCTTGCTCCAAACCTCGAAGGTGTCGGTTCGGAGGTGCAACTCAGAGTTCTCTCGCCTCCAGAAACTATCTAGAAGGTTGATCATCCTCTGCCATCCTCGGTCTCCTGCTTGTTCGTCTATGAGACTTAGATCAGACCGAAGAATCGTGACGGTTATGAAGCCATCACAGAGCACGTAGTAGTCATCCTTGCGGGTTAACACATGCTCCAACACATCTTTTAGGAACTCAACTTTTATGGCTTTTCGGACTGTTTTGTCCTTGTAATATTTCCGCCATAATCCTCTCTGATCGAGGTCCTGTCGTTGAGGTTCCACCAGACGTCTACTCTCACAAGGGTGGATGTTCCATACTTGCAAATTCTGCAGTATCACCTTCCCATATAGCGGATGGTCTTCTTCCTCCCTTATTGTGCTAGTAATCAATGCCGTGGCGTACTTTGGTCCATAGCCTAGGCATCCGAGTACATACCTTACCAACATCGGCAATGTTTCCATACACTCTGGTTCAGATCTATCGATCTCCAGGATGTCTACAAACCCAGCATGTATGTAAGGTGCTGCTACTCCCACCATTTCTGAATGAATTCTCAGAGACGGCCACTTCCCCGATATCCAATGTAGATACGGTTGAAGTACAGCGTTTTCCTCAAGCGAGGATTCGCTCATGTCTACTACCACCTTTGGGACTTCATAATTTTTGACATCCCCTGGTATAATCGACATCGTTGTGGAGAATATCTGTTGTCTTTCTCTTTCGACTTTAGACATCTTCTCCTCACCTGAAGCCATTATCGATAGCTTAAACTCCAGATCTTTGATATACTCAACTGTCTTCTTTGCGAAATACTCGACTTGGCGCTTGTCATCATGTTTGATGCCGCCCAGGAGTCCTCCGCAGACTACAGACGCATCCCAGCTTAGGGATCCATCTTCGAATGAGTCTTGATAAAAAAACCAGGATCCTTCCAGATCCTCTTGGATTTCTCCAACATGGCCTTTGCCACCGCGAGCATTCTCACCAGACTCTTTGACCAAGTCTTTTTCAGGAATTGCTTCCTCAAGGTTCTCCTTCTTTTCTAGAGTACCTTCCAATGATGCGTAAGCACTTCCAAAATCGAAGTATTGCTCACATTCCATCGCAGCCGCTTCCTCAGGTTCTACCCTTGGTTCGGGGTTTACCTCTTGGATTGGCTCGCCAATTAAGGCCTTAAACTTAGCCTCTTCTTCAGCATAATGTATCTCCATTTTTTCTTTATGTTCTTCCTTGCTTTGTAACAAAGCCTTGTAGGATTTCACAGCTTGATTAATGGAAATCTTCTGCTCTTTGGCCAAGTGATTTCGGCAGTACTTGAACTGCTCCATGGTCAAAGGAGACCACCAAGGTTCTTCAACCTTACCGTCCTTCTTAGGACCTTCCTTTACAGAAACATCCATTTTGGGATCAGAAGACCTAAGCCTCTTGGTTTTCCTCTTCTTCCTGGCTTTCTCCTGCGACTCAGCTTTCGCCTTGTCTTTCAGATCTGCCATTTTCACATCTCTTCTGGAGCTTTCCTCCTTCGGATCTGTCATCTTCTTTTGAAGATCTTTCTTTACATCTCTTTCAGAGTTGGTGTTACCCTTCTACTTCAGATCTGTCTTCCCTTCCTGGGAAACTCTTGCTTTCTCCTTGGGATTGGTTATTACCTTTCCCTTAGATCCAGCCATCCCCTCCTGGGATTCTTTCGCCTTTCCCTTAGATCTGGCCTCAGCCTCTTTGGGATTAGCCATCTCCTTCTGGAGATCTGGTTTTGCCTTACTCTTGGAGTCAGCTTTTGCTGTCTCCTTAAGTTCAGCCTTCCCCTTCTGGGAATCCGCAGTTTTCAGCTTCTTGGGACATTCGTAAGAACGATGTCCTAGTTGCTTACACTGCCAGCAGAGAACTGCTGCCTTCGTTTCTGAACCGGAACCAGCATCACTATGCTCACCATCTCCCTTATTAGGACATACCTTTCGGGAATGTCCCTCTTTCTTGCATCCCCAGCATATCTTTCTCTTTGCAGCAGGATCCATCTGCAGAATTTTTAGAAAGAAAGGTGTTTGCAAGTTCTCTAGAGAGAGAGTCAGCTATTATGTTGTGGTCGGACCGAATGTATTCGACCTCATATTTATAATAGCTTAACCGTTCCTGCAACCTTAAGAGTCTAGTTTGCCTAGCCTCCTTAAGGTTCAGACTCATAAACCTTTTAACATAGGTTGAGTCAGAGCGCACTAAAAATTCTTTCGGTGCCAAAAAGATAAAGAAAGCCTTTATTCCGTATTTTAATGCTAACACTTCTTTTTCATGTATCGGGTACCGTAATTCGTACCCCTTGAAGCTTCCCGACCAGTATTTGCATACCGGTTCTGGTTTGCGTCCTTTAATTTTAAGGACTGCTCCCCAATATTCTTCAGAAGCGTCAACTTCCAAGACTAACTCATCTTTGTCAGATGGTAAAGCGAGTTGTGGCAAATTCTTTACCTTCGCTTTAATCCTTCTAATTGATTGAGTGTCTTCATCTTCCCACATCCAAGGTTTAGTCGAAGAAGTTTTCTTCGAAATTCTACTTAGATCTCGGGAAAGATCCTTCACAAACTTTCTTGCATAGTTAGCACATCCACAAAATCTTTGGACTTGCTTTCTATCCTCAATCTGTCAGGAAAATTAACTATTTTCTCGGCAATATGATTTTGCAGTTTAATCTTACCTTGCTCAATCTCCATGCCTAAGAAGTTAACTGACTCCTTAAACCATTCTATCTTCTTTTCAGATAGAATCATACCTTCCCTTCGGAAGATGTCAGTCACCTTATCTAGGTGCCTCATGTGGTCATCTTCAGTCTGACTGTAGACTAACACATCGTCAATATAGACCGCACAAAATTTTTGGGTTTGCTTGAAAGCATTATCCATCTTGCGCTAAAATACGCCTGGAGCATTCTTCAGGCCGAACGGCATTACCAGCCATTCAAACATTCCTTGCGGAGCATTGAAAGCAGTTAGAGGAACCGATTCTTCCTCCATCTTGACTTGCCAGTATCCACTTTTCAAGTCAAATTTAGAGAAGAACTTTGGTTGGCTCAGACTTACCCTATCAATTAAATCTCCCGCAGTGGGAATCTTATAGCCATCGTCCTTGGTAGCTTTATTGAGCTGACGATAATCTATAACCATTCGTGCTTTACCTCGCACCTGCTCGGCATGATTAATAACATAAAGGCAGGACTAGAATGTGGACTGTAACTGTCCCTAATCAAGCCTTTTCCAAGCAACTCAGGAATTTGTTTATCAAACTCCTCAACCATCTCAGCCGTATACGTAATGTTTCTGGCTCTTATAATGGTTCCGGGATCCTTCAACTCTAATCTAGCCTTTAAGCCATTTCGAGTCCACAATTTTAATGGATCTTCACTAAAATTGTCGGCAAGTTTTACCAGGAACTTATCCCATTTTGTCCCTGTTAACTTTACAGCCATACACACTTCTTGTTTTGGAAACAAGTCGTCATACCAGTTAGAACTCCTGGTATTCGTTGGTGAAAACAGGGTTTGTTCCCATGAATCGTTCTCATCCAACCGTATATCACCACGTTGAGCTCGCACTCTGAAAGCTCTTTCACATGGGATATCTCCACAGTATTCTGTCCGTTTTACCGGATAAAAGCCAAATTTTAACCGTAGTCTAGGCTCTTGTAGAATACTTATCTTTACCCCACCGATGGAAACATCATTTTCATTCTGCACAAAGGGAAGGTTTTCCTTCTGACCCTTCAAAAAGGCGTTACCAATAATGATGTCGGCCTCTAGTAAAGGATGTGCAAGAATCTCTTTAATGATGAACTTTTGTCCACCAATAAAGACAGGCACATTGCTTGCCTTATGGCCAACTATTGTGGCCATACCATCGACGTTAACCATGTGGATGGGTTTCTGCAGTGGTTCCCACCACTCATCTGGCAGAGCATTGAGTCTAGCACATGTTATGCTACACCCAGTGTCTATCAGGGTATCCAAAGAATACTCATAGTATCCAGGAAACTTGAAGGTTAGAGCTACATATGTACTCAAGTCTTCCTTCCTGACACTAAAACCAATATTCTCAGGAACTTCCTGGGATGGTTATATCATCCTCCAGATTTCGTCTATTGGGATAGACCTTTGCTCGGCTATTTGTTCAATAACCTTACAAACTTCAGGAATCTTGGATAAAGAGTATTCCATATTGGTAACTCTTAGCATCCTTATGGATTCCTCTCTCGTTTGATCTACAGGGTCTTCATAGACTGGTAATGATACCTGTCTATACCCTACGATTCTACCCGTATGTTGTGACGGGGCTCTTGAATCAACAGACCTTCGAGACATCTCTTCTATTAGTGGAAGTGCGCTTGCAACCTCTGGTCGAGAGACTATTATTTCTTCTCCCACATCACTAGCTCTAGAAGAGACTTCAGAGGGCGCTCTATTGAGCGGCTCTCTCAGGATTGGCATCCTCACAGGCAAATGCCTGTCAGCCCTTTCGCTAAGCATAGGTAAATGCCTATCAGCTCTAAAACTGTCCCTAGACGGTTTACCCAACATCAAAGTAATCTCGTTACCTCTTTGTCGGATATTGGCCGCACTAATCGGCCTAGAGCTACTACCAGGTTCAGTCATAACCCAGTTTCTTGGCCAGGTTAACTCTAATGGGTTTACCTCTCGCCTGTGAAACTGTTGGTAGTTATTATGACCTTCTTCGAACAACTCAGTAAGTCTTGAGATGTTCCTCACACCAGGACTAGTGGTATTTACCAATCGGTAAATTACTCTAGTGTGATACGCCAAAAACTTGGCCTGGGAATTCATTCTATCCATATTCATTGATTTAATTCTTAAAGTCAATGAATTTCCCAAACAGCGATCGTTCAGGGCCATCATGAAGTTTGGATGGACCTGGAACCATACAGGGCCATGCGCTAGATTGGCCTGTATTCATGATATCAGCTGATCTCTAAACTCTCGCCAACGTTTATCGATCACTGCTGCTACCACAGGACTATCCACTGGTAAATGAAACAGCGGGATTAATCCTACTTGGATCAACCCAATATGTATATAGTTATATACACCTCTCGCACGCTGCATGGTTTCCCGAATGCGTTGTACGTTGCGTAATGGGATATCCAGAGTCTCAAGTTCTGTGCTTGTAACTTGAGCCGTTGCTTCTGTTTGTGAGATGTTTATTATCGATCTAAAATTAAATCTCGATACGTTATAGACTTCTCCCACGTTAACATTAGGCAACCTCCATTCTAGTACTGACTGGGATGGATCTTCGTACTGGTGAAATTCTTCCAGTACCTGATTCGATGCTTCCAACGGAACCATCTCATCACCATCTTCGTTTTGCACTGCTCTCATCATAAACAAATGCATTTTCCAAAGATCAGAATCTTCTTCTGAGTCTGTATCATAATTAGACACTACCTCGTAAATTGATTCTACCTCCGAGTCTAAGTCGGAAATCTCTTGCTCATCTATTGGTTCATAAGCAAGGACTTCTTCCTCTTGACTCCTGTCGTCTAAGAATACCATACGAAGTCTTTCTCTCCTCTGGTTCTTCTTTGGACAACTATCCGCCTTATGATCTTTTGAACCACAAAACCAGCAGCAATTGCAGCTGCTCAAAGGTTTACCTTTAGGACATTTAGGTTCTCTGCCATGCTTTCTTTTGAAAGCATCGATCCTATCTTTATCCTTCAGGTTATCTCTCCTCCTTACAAACCTTCTAGGCTTGTAAGCAGAACTTCCTTTTTGCTTTCGCTGGAAGTCCTTCTTGGGCCAAACTTTCTTTTTGTTGTACCCAACAAACTTCCTCTTACTAGGAAAGTTCCTTCTCTTCAAAGAGTCTCCTGGAGTACTGCGAGTATCGCATCTGTATCTTCCAGGCACATACTCTATCTGAGAACAACAGCTCTTGTTTAGGTAAGGTAGCTTCTTAGCTGCCTCTTTCACCTGGAGCTCAGTACATGCTTTATGCATAGCGTACTTTACCGCCTGAATTTTTCCTCCGAGTCCAGATACAATCTTCTCTTCACTCAAAAGTAATTCATAGGCCTTTTGCGCAACTTCCGGCCAAGGTTCGGGAAGTTTTGCAAAAAAGGTTCCCAATATGAACTGTTGAGAGACTACGTCCAGATTATAATAATACTTCTAGAATTCACATACGTAGCTATCAAACAAGCACATATCGCAGATCTGTAGTTTAACCAGAGCAGTCAATGACTGCTCTTTTTCCACAGTCTCAGTGGATAATGAGAAACCACAGAACTCACGTTTCAGGGCATCAGCGATTATTGGCAATACTCCGTCAACCGTCAGCGCTTCATCTATTTTTTCCTTGATGTCAGTATGAGCCACCAAAGACTTCCAATATTTCTGCGCTGTTTCCATAAGGGCTGCCACACATAATTCATAGACAGATCCAGGAGATAATATCCCTGCGGACGCAGTCATTCGAATTAGTGATAACCACTCATCTATCTTTTCAGATACATGCTTTTCACAATCTATGTCTAGAAAAGCACCAGGGGTAATTATAGGCTTTAATACATTATCCCTAGGGACAAACTCTTGTTTAGTCCTATGTGGATAATCGGGCCTGTAAATTTCCCTCTTCGTAGTTACCAGTTCATTAAACGTTCTATTGTCTAGATGAACTGGAGCATCTTCTGCCAGACCTAAGGCTTTCCTTAAGTCTTTCGCCAACTCTCCACTTTGAGAGTTCAAGTTTGCACTTCGCTTCTGTGTATCTAAAATGAAAGGAGCCACTGACTCCTTGTACATTTCTTCCACACTTTTGCCTTGATTCTGTTTGGAATTTCTTCCTCCCAGATTCAATCTTTCGACTGGTTTTCCTGTTGTACTCTCTAGTCCAGAGGTCGCCTATGCTTCTGGCCTTTTTAAACCTCTTTCTTTTTCCAGAGCGTCTAGTATGTTATTAACATAAGCGCCTACTTCCCTTGCCATTTGGTTTCGGCTTTCTAGACTTTCTGTACTCCCTTGAATGGTTAGCTGAGTTAAAACATCATTTATACTCTTGCTAATTCCAAAAGGAGACAATCTAGCCTCTGGAACGAACTCCAATCGTGATGGAGTTCCGGAAGGATTTCCGGAGGATTTTCCTTCTCCAGCCATTTCAAGGACTTAATTGACGAATCTGTCAAACTTTTGGGTTTAAATTGATTTTTGGAAAAAGATGAAAATAGGACCACCGTAAAGGGGGAATTTCTCAAACTCCCACCGTAAACTCCAAAATATTTTCTCCACTAGCTGTAGAAAGGAACTAGACTCATCAGAGGCACGCGTTTTTAAATTGTGTCCGCTAGTGGGCAATTATTTTTTTAGCTTTGAAGCTCGTCTCTCAGTACATAGGATATGAGTCATGCACCATAGTTAAATCCGTGGCGTGTAGGGACTTAGGATTGCATATGATCACAGCTTCATTGTGATTATCTTTTTTGGGATTTTATAAATATTTGCCATACCAAAGAAAGAAAGAAGTGAGGAAAGATGTAACCATTTATTCGATTTTTCATCATCCCCTTTGCACAACAATGTTTTCAACTCGCCCGTTGACCGCCCTCCACTCAACCCCCAGAACAGCGTACTGAGGGAGATCCGCGAGGATTCCAAAGACCCAAAATCCCTTCCCGGACGCAGAGTAATCTTCCCCCCTTTGGAGAAAGTTCCTTCCTTTACTCGCACCGAAGAATCAATCCAGTTTCCCGGGTTTCATCTCTTTCTTTTTTGCTTTTCAATGCTGTTTGATTCCCGTGTTGGTTTTTCGATGGGTTTTGATTGGATTTTCTTGGCGTGTTTGTTCAGGGTGTTGCCCAGTTCTGGGTTCTCTCGAGGCGGTTTCAGGAATGGGGTAATGCGATCGAATCCCCCCTGACCCCCTCTTTTATTTAGTTCATGGTACCGTGATTGCGATTCTCGTTGGTTTCTGTGGTTGGTACAAGTCTGCTCCTTGTGCGCCGACTGGCTGTGAATTGATACGATGTTGTGATTTGAGATGTTTGTTGAGGAATTGGGAATGATTGGTAGTGTGTTTCTTGAGTAAGATTGGAAGGCGGTGAGAAGAGGCGATTTCCGGTTGTTTTTGGTTTAGAATGGGATGAGGAGAAGCTTGGCAAGTATTTCTTTTCTGTTGGCTTCCTGGAAGGCATCGGCATGTTTATGTGAGCCTTGTTCTTTGCTTTGCCCCATTTTCATGAATAGGGGTTCAATTTAGGGGATATGTTAATTACCATGACCTGCTCCACAGATTCAGATTTGGTAAAACACTTGTTACATGCCGTCCAAAATCCCGATTTTGAAACCATTCCGGGCTTGTTGTTTTGAACCTTTTACGTGCTTCCACGAAATGTCAGTGGCCTTACTCATTGGGTATTCCCTTGGTTAACAACAATATGTTGTGAACAGAATATTGTTTTAGCATTCCCTTGTAGGGGGAGGGAAACCGATTATGTCGTCCCGAGTTCAATCTGGAACTGTCGCATGTTTGTTTGGTTTAGGATGTGTCCTCCGACCCCTCCCAGAATGTCATTGCTATGTCGGGACATGTGGTAATCTCTGATTAGTTGACTTGAAATCTTAATCTTGGTAACTTGTGTAGGAATTGATTCTGGTGCTTGTCATATCCTATTTGCAAGGAGGTGATTTGCTCTGTTCATTTAAATCTGGCTATTGTTCTTGTGACTGTCTGAATATATTTATGCTTATATTGTATAGACGGATATGATCTGTGACAGATGCTAACTTTTAAACAGAGCAGAAACTGTTTTGGACGTGGTTCAAAAACCGAAATGATTGCATCGATGAATGCACCAGCTAAAGAATCAGGAATACACAGCCAACAAGCGAAAAAACCCAGCAAAACCGAAGACTATTGGAGCAGTAGCACATTTGATATGGACAACAATAGCACATTTCAATCCCAGGGGAGCATATCATCAATCAGCGGATCAACCGTTGATCCACAGGGTGGTGCTAATAACTCCACTACCCATTCCGAATTCGTTAACCATGGTGCGGTCCATTTTCGCTTTTTGAAACCCTTCTTTTCTGATGTCCCTAAACATAACTAAACTTGTTTGAAGCTAATGAGCAGCTACCATCTATAAGCACCCCTCATTCTAATTATCTATCCTTCTGCTTATCTAGGGGGTAACACTGACCATGATTTTCTAGGCCAGGGGTGTGGTTAAGTTTCACAAAGGCCCAGATTTTCTGCTCAAATTAGACATGTTAGCTGGTGTGGGTAACTTGAAGCCTTTATGTTTAATGTCTTCAGTTGGATTCATAGGGGGGCAATGCTTATTTGGTTCTTTTACTAGTGCAGAACGGTTGGTGTAATGTGTTGCTAATCAGGTAGGCATGCCATCTCTCAGGTTTAGTTGACCAAATCGTGATTGTAGGTCTCATATTGTGGAATCAGACGAGACAGCGTTGGATTGGAAACAAGAAGCTGGAGACCTCAATACAACAACCTCGGGAGACTAAGATAAGGTAAGTTTTCAAACGAGAGAGATATAAGAGTTTATTTTTAAATTAAATATATAAATGCCAGGTAAAGGTGCTTTTAAACTGCCTACTTTTTAATCATAGAATTCTGAACTGTTTTAGATATCAAATGTAACTACAATGGCAGCATGGCCAGAAAATGTAACAACGCCGTCTTTTACTCAGAAATATCAACATTAGTTGAGAGTTTAGGACTTGAATGTCTTTGCATAACGCTTGTGGATCAATTCCAAAAGTCGAGAGCTTTTGGGATTTCGCTTACACTGCTAATGCTCGTGGGGGCGGTCCTAAACTTGCTCTCCTGCACATGCCTGTGTTTTTGCAGTTGGAACATAACATACGAAAGCCTACTGGTTACAGACAAGCCCTTCCCTCAGCCGATTCCTCTCTCCGTGAGTCCCACTTATCTTCTCCCTTCGAAATCGATCTTCTCAAAAGGAAAAGGCTGTACTTCCCTGCGAGCATCTGTTGTTGTTTCTCCTGTGATTCTGGGATGAGATTGTGATTCAATTTGCAGGAAATGGTGGATTTCCTGGTGGACACCTGGGAGCAGGAGGGACTTTATGACTGAACTGAAATTAAAAAAAAAAATTCCCCACAGTTGTACACTGTACCCAACCATGTAACCATCAAAAGAAACCTCAATTCTATTCAAGGAAAAAGACTTATTGTACATTTTATTCTGATAATTCTCACGACTCAGTCCCTCTAATCGAGTGGATGGAAAAGAAATGAGGCATGATTGACGTGGTCTCACCCCCCCCCCCCCCCCCAAAACCCCATTTTGACTTGGTTTTGATTTCTCGAGTTTTATCATCTTGGGTTGCTTTGCAATGATCTTTCATGAATATGAGGATGACAACTTTTGAGGCCCTAAGACCTCTCGATATCCTTTTTCTAACCAAGTTCAGATTATTCTTGTATGTTCACAGTGTATGTTTCTTAGGAAATCAATAAACCCAGAAAGATGGCAAAGGAAAAGAGGTATTGGGAAATCCTGTGAAAGGGTCATGGAATATCCATGCAAGAAAGTAATCCCCCAACCCAAAACTTTGGAAAAGGCACGAGATATTTCTCAAGATACAACAAGTTCTTTCATATTCTAATTGATTCAATTCAATCCCCATGCATGCAAGAAAAGCTAAGGGAAAATATCGCCCCGAAAAGGTTTGCATTTTCTCTGGGAATATTTATTTCCATGGAGATGAGGATGAAGTTGGGTGTTCATTCGTCGTCTATATAAAGAAAGTGCCGGGTAAAAGGTAAGAATTGATTCTTGACTTTGGTTTTCATCTTTTCTTTGGTGAAAGTCCCAAGAATCTGTCAGGTGAACAAACCCCCCTCCCTCCTCCCCCCTCCCAACCCCTTGAAAATCTAAAATAGTTGTACCTGCCTTTCTTAATCTCATGTCATTATTTCATTAATCTTGTGATGGGTTTCTCTTCCATCTATCCCACCTGCCTCTTCATATCCCTTCTGTTCTTGGTGATTCCTGATGGTAAGAAAGTTGGGTCACGAAGCTTCATTGGATTTTGCTTAGATTTTTTTACTTTTTGAGATCGTATTGTTTTCTGTGGTTGGTGATATGGGCCTTTGTTGTTGTTTGTGGGCGTGTTTGTTTCTGCAGCGAGTGCGTTCACCGGCACTTACGGTGTGAACTACGGGAGGATCGCCGATAATATTCCCTCGCCGACAGCCGTGGTGACCCTCCTACGAGCCGCGAAGATCAAGAATGTTCGTATCTATGACGCCGATCACTCTGTGCTCACGGCTTTCAAGAACTCGGGGATCGGGATTATTGTCGGGCTTGGGAATGAATACTTGATGAATATTAGCTTGGGCGAGGAGCGAGCCATGGATTGGATCAAGGAGAACGTTGAGCCCTTCCTCCCGGGCACTAAGATCGCGGGGATCGCTGTGGGGAATGAGATACTTGGGGGGACAGACCAGCAGCTCTGGGAGGTGCTGCTGCCTGCAGCGGAGAACGTTTACACCGCGCTACGGAGACTCAACCTTCATAACAAGGTCGAGGTCTCGACACCGCACTCGGAGGCTGTGTTCTCAGTGTCATACCCGCCGTCACTCGGGGAGTTCAAGGAGGACGTGCTGCAATACATGAAGCCGCTGCTCCAGTTCTTCTCGGAGATTAACTCTCCCTTCTACATCAACGCGTATCCTTTCCTGGCCTACAAGAGCGACCCCGAGCACATCGACCTGAGGTACGCCCTGTTCGAGTCCGGAGCGGGCATCTATGACCAGAAGACGAACCTCCACTACGACAACATGTTCGCGGCTCAGATCGACGCAGCGTACGCGGCGCTCGAGAAGGCCGGGTTCCCGAACATGGAGGTCATTGTCTCGGAGACGGGGTGGGCATCCAAAGGGGACGCAGATGAGGCGGGTGCCACGCTAGCCAACGCTAAGACCTACAACCACAACCTCAAGAAGCTCTTGGCCCTGAAGAAGGGGACGCCGTACCGGCCCAAGATCAAAGTGAAGGCTTACATTTTCGCTCTGTTTAACGAGGACCTGAAGCCCGGGCCGACTTCTGAGAGGAACTTCGGGCTGTTCAAGGCGGACGGAAGCATAGCTTATGACATTGGTTTCACCGGCCTTACATCCTCTGCTAACAAGGTAAACAAACGTTGTCTTATTTGTCCCATCACTTGCTAAATTAATAACCTTTTTTCAAAATTATCACTTACCCAAATCTGAAAATTTTGTGGTTATTTTCCTTTTTCCAGGGATTAAATTTCTTAAGTTTATTGGGCCTCCCAATTGTGGTTGCTGCTCTCATGTTACAATCAATGTGATGATAAAAGGGCCTCTCCTAAGGACAAGGAGCATTCATTTAGGGAGACTTTAGGACATTTGGGAGGCGCCTTGTCTTAGCATTGGACATTTTATTCCATGATTCTTTGAATATTCAAGAATAAAGATGGAACAAAAACTCACACTCGATCCATTGCTATTTGTACTCAACTCATCGTGATGATGTTCGATCATATCAAACAAACAAGAGAAAGGAGACTATGCGGACAAGAGGGACAACCTTAAGACTCTTATGATGTCCGTGAGGGAGACCAGCCCCACGAGTAACTCTCCGTCCACGACCCACACCCTGTGCACGTGCTTCGTCACTGCCTTCTCGATCGCCTCCGACAGGGGTGAATAGTCCCCGCACGTCACGAGCTCCCTGGAGGAGGACGTTGCTGCAGTCCCTCCATTGTGCAGAGTGACTGCCGAGATGGACTCGGTGAACTCCTGTGCGGTGGCTGACAGCCACTTCTCAATCTCCGATACATGGCACCTCCGGATGTCCGTTGCAGAGAACGTGCCCACTAGACTCTTCCCGTAGCCCTACCACAATCGGCAAATGATTAGCGTTAATACTACAGTAGACTAAGAAGGAGACAAAAAAAGGTTTCTCGAGTTTTCACATCAAGCAACTGGCCGTGATCTTCCCCGGAATCAGATGCAGCCACGATGGGGACTGCATTGAGCATAGCAGCCCTCATACATTTGATGGCTTCTATCACTCTGGTCCGATCCGTTATCGCAAATACGTTTCTATTCACAGCACCCAACTCCTTAACGGTCCGGGACATTATATCCTTCAACTCGGATGCGTGAGCCATCACGAACCTCAGTAAGTCCATCTGGGTGACCATCCGGTAGCTCGAGGCCGACTCCACAAGCTCCACGCCAGTGACGTTCTCCATCTGGCTCACAGCTGGGATTAGCGCCCGATGGATCCCCTTGCTGAACACTTCCATACAATCCAAGATGCTGGAAAATGAGACATATAATTATAATTTCACTAAAGATTAAACAAACCTCGATACTTTCATCATAAGTTTGGTACCAATCTAAGCACCTAGTATTGGGATTAAGAGTCCACAGGCTAAGGCCTTCGAGGGACTGCCCTATGATGCTCGAGACAGGGACTTCCATCCGCTGATCGAGATCGGACACACGATCCCCACCGGTACCATCCACCCGGTCATCACCTGCAATGTGAGACAGGATGTCGAGCATCGTGACCATCCCAATGTAATGTTTCCTGATGGAACCGGTGGCCCTGTCGGTCTCCATGATCATGGAACCTCCAGCGCCGATCCACTGGCCGGGTGGGGCTGCGACGGGGACGGCGACCACGGAGTTGGCCACCAGGGCGTTGATGGTGTGGGCAAGGGACGCGGTGTAAGGGACCTCCACGAGCCTCCTCGTAG
Source organism: Melastoma candidum (assembly GCA_023653495.1). Lineage (NCBI taxonomy): Eukaryota > Viridiplantae > Streptophyta > Magnoliopsida > Myrtales > Melastomataceae > Melastoma > Melastoma candidum. The sequence continues at coordinate 18,753,122 of CM042881.1, forward strand.
TGACCATGTCCTTGACTTTGACGTGCGTGAAGAGGAGATGATCATGACGCTGGGACATCGTTGGTTGCAGAGCCAAGGGAGATTGGAGATATGGATTTAAGGGGGAATGTTAATGATTAAATAAATTTTAGGACTCGTGGCAATGTGACGTTAGGATTAGGATGATTGCAAAATGGTTGCCATTTTCTTCCACGTGGCATCCGCATGCAATTGATAAAATCAGGAATCGGGATGTGTTCCTCTTATATATATATATACAGAATGAGTTTAAATTTAATGTTTAAGCACCTACGTTTAATAATTTAATAAATTTATGATTGTTTAAGTTCTACAAAATATCCGGTCCCAATTATAAGTACCAATAATTTTATTTTATTTTTTTCGATTTATGGGTGTCATTTTGTTTAATGCTTTAACGTGACATCGTCAATGGCAAACTAACTGAATTTTTTAACCCGTAATGTACCCCAGCGGATAAAGTACATTACATATACACACGCGAGGAAGGTAATCCTCGAACGCCCTGAAAATGCAATGAGGTGCTCAAGCTTTGAGATTGTAACACTTTCAACCAGTCGAGTTCAAGGATAGCTTATCAGGCAAACATGTAATTTTCAATCCATATCTTATCACGGTTTTCCAAGTCTTCCTTACGACCTTTGGCAGTGCCACATGAAGTTTCACAAACTAACTCCAAATAGCAACCCGAACTTTTTATCTTCTCATAGCTCTTCTGTTTATGTTGTTGTTTTTTTCTTTTTTATGATCAAACAATTGTTGTTTGTTTTCCAAGTGGTTGTTCATTGATGCTTGGTTAATGAAATCATGGTCTGACGTGAGCAAGGGCAATGAACTAGTGGTCGAGCAACCAACTGAAGTAGGCCTGACCTTGCTTATAGTTGAGTGGACAACTCAAACGAGGGGGACTGATAGAGAAGACAACTGAAGCAGAGTGCATGAATCTAAGCAATCTCCTAACGATGATCCTTGAACAAAGCAAGCGAGACAATGAACTAACATACAATATGGAGTGTAGCAATCAATGTTCCATCGGAGCTGTTGCTAGACATCCTGCATTATCTAACATTTAATTATGTTAGTTAATTTGTTTCCTATTTAAGAGTATTGCATATGGTGAAAACAACACAAAATTGAATTACTAAAATTTTCAAACCAAAGTTTTTCTTCTTTTCTCTCATTCGTTTATTGGGTTCTAAGTGCGGCCGAGATGAGTATTTCCTCCTAGTGGTCGTATGTCTCTATCAGGTTGTCCTTTGCCTTCATTTTATCTCCACTTTTTTGTTCTCAATGGTGTAGCTGTATATGAGTTCGTTTAGTACCCATATACATTTTTCCACTTCCTTTTACCATCCTTTCCATCCATCATCTTTCATTTCCCCCTCGAGTCTACATCAGCGTTGTTGTCATTTATTTTTGCTCTTCTCACATTCTCTTGGGATGTTTGGTGTTTCTATGTGCAAACACTCATATGCGCGCCCTTCCTCGATGCCTTCCAGTTGATACCTCGATGGAGTGTCAAGAAAGTGGTTTGGACCCTTGAAAGGATGATGAATGGCTTGTGCCGCCTTCCAACATCTATGATGACTCTGTAAAAACATGTTGTTGCTTAGCCTAGGTAAGCTCTTACAGAGTCGCTATCGACTTAAGTTTTATAAAACTATATAAGTTATACAAATAGTTTAGTTCGAGGATTTCTATTTCTTATACTCACATACGGTGGCGATGCTCCAGGAAACATCTCTAGTTACGAGCATTGTACCCGATTTGAGAGTCAAATTGGACTCACGTCACGGTTTACGAGTGTCGGATTCAATTTGAGCGTTTGGGCTTGAACCCATGTAATGTCATGTCATTTAACAAGAATATCACTCATCAATCGAATCAAAGTATGTAGATGAAAGTGAAGGAGAAAGGGTAGTAACTGTGGACCTATGTACTTGAGCCTATGACAAATGGAAGGAAATAATTCGGAGAGACTTATACTCCCTCTTTGTACCTTGGGCCTGGTCGATATGGCTATACATCAGTCAAGTTCTGTCAATTGGGGTCGTTCTAGTGAAGCGTTCCCACAATGCGATCTCCCGCACCATCCGATCTTGAGCACTCTTTCCCGGGTGTGTTATGTCGAGGTCCTTTCGCCTTGTCGAATCCTCAGAATTGTACGAGTATTTTATACATAGAATATGTAGAAAATTTGAATGCTAGAAAAATTCTCACTGAATTGGCAATCAATTATAATTGACTAAGTGATTAGGGAATACTCACAAGGCATTGTGACCCTGTAAATGTCAATCATCCGAGATATCGAATGAGAGCTTCTTAGTTTGTGAAGTCTCCATTTGTTCGGCCTTAATCGACCTACGTCTATTTTTCACCGTAGAGGTGATTCCACTATATGATATACTGGGTGCAAAGAGCCCTTGCACTAGGCTTTCGGTTTCTCACAAAGTGAGATTTAAAATCCTTTACAAAAGGAGATCACTCCTGGGCAACGATCAACTCCTCACACAGTGGACGTCGTCTCGTTTTCAGTAGAATGATGCTCACACTCAGCAGTTGATTGCTCAAAGGATTTCCACACCGCACATTGTCGCTTAGGCGTAAGCCTGTCTATTAAAGCCAAAGACAACGTTATGTTAAAATAGAAATCCTCACAAATGATTTCTTACAGTGAAGAACGACTTCTCTGACAGCAGCCCATTTCTGGTTCGCCGCAGAGGAATGCTTCAGCACTTAATAGCGCAAAGGATTTCCACATAGTTTCTGCCTCTTCCCAAGATGAGCCTGGAAGTGCTCAAGAGACAACCACACAGAGTCACTTAGATCAGAAAAGAAACAGAACATAGATTAGTTCCTCACACTGCAAAACCTGACTTCTCACACAGCGAAGTTGCGGTAGCCGTCCTACACTCAGTTTGGACATGCACGGTTACCACAACTGTGACTCACTGCATTGCAAACCCAGTGCCTAGGGTGGAATTTTCAACTTCGGAGGCGTCCACGCAACCTGCTTTACTGTCCTTCTATATCAGGAAGTCGAGACTTCTGCACTGCACCCCTGTGCTCGGGAGGACCTCTTTCCACTCCGACGGCGTTCCCTACTCCTGTTCTACCCTGCAGGCATGTGACTTCTAGCTCGCACCCGCAAGTGCGTGTCTCACCGCTTAAACTCCGTTAGTTCGAGACTTCCCTGTGAAAAGACACAACAAGAACGACTTCTTGCCGATGGGTCAGCAACTGGTTACTGCAATCAGCACATGTATTCACTTAGCTTCCCTTAGACAATTCGTCAGCCGTTCGTTAAACGCACCGAGGACACTCTGTCCCTCTCACGACGATTAAGGTTGCACTCAGCCCTTGACACTCTCACATGCAGATTCCAAGAGATAAGAACCAGGCGATCACTTAGCACCTTCCGCTCTCCGCCGATCCTCAAAGCTTCACTTATATCACACAGGCTTTGGACAACAACTCAGACTACACAGATTAGTTGTTTAATGTGTGAGTGTCGTCTGAAGGAAGTGAAACAAATGATTCGTCCCCCAAATATCTACTTTCAGCAAGCTGTAGTTACGGACAGCAACCTGATGCTCAACGGTCACAATGACCAAGAATGAAGGAAATCATTGATGACTTTCCTTATGTGCATAATCTGATCCAATCATTACCAAAATGATGTCTGAACGTTATCCTAATTTTAATCAACATCAAAATAGAAATATCAATATTCCTTAATGATCGTAAAGATTAGATATGATAGGAAATGTTGCTATAATTAGATATTTTAATTTCAAATATCTCCCATCATAGCCATCAGACCCCAATCGTAATCATCTGACTACAATAATATATTTAATCAATAAATATGATAAAATCACAATAATCAAATCGAAATATTAATTATTTATCCATTTAGGTAATTGTAGCGTAGTAATGCAATACAACTTCGCTGTAGTACAACAACATATTTGTCAAGCATAGCAATGCACTTCTCAAGCGATACAACAACGCATTCATCATCAAAACTAAGGTCGGCAATGACTAAAACGACTTCGAATCAAAGAGCTCAAAACATAGAAGTTGTAGATAAACAAGAGAGAAAATTAACTCAATTAATTTTGGGTAAGACAATGTTTCTATAGCCAAAGTTATGTCTAAAAGGTTGAATAAACGTTTGCGCTCAAGTACAAAACTGTTGTATTTTGTAAATTGACGTTCGACCACTCAAACCAAAATGACCTCAAATTGAAAAGTTCAAAATATGAAAATCGTAGTTCAACTTAAGAGAAATTTAACCCAATTAGTATCGAACTGAGCAGACCTCTATAACGAAAGTTAAGAACAAAAGGTCGAAGGAGCGTTTGCACCCGAGTACAAACTCGTTGCATTTTGTAGGATGGCTTTCGACTAGCAAAACTCGACCAGGACGACCTCAAATCAAAATTTCAAAATGTACAAGTCAGGTCAACTAAAGAGGAAGCTTACATGTCATGTCCAACATACCACTATAGTCAAAGTTATGCCCAAAAATTTGAAGGAGTGTGTGTACTTCTGTAGGTCAACCTTCGACCGGTAAAAACTGACCAGGACGACCTTGAATCAAAAAGTTCAAAACATTAAAGTCGTAGATAAATTGAAAAGGGAGTGACCCCAATTGATATTAGATAATTCCAAGCTATAAAGACTAAGTTAGGTCTAATAGAGTGAGATTGTTTTCCACAGGAACACACGAAACATGGCCGTTTTGTTCTCCAACATTCAAGGTCCAAAACATTGCTTAAATGTGTTCGTTTAAATAGTCAACAGGGTTATTCCTCGTCAAAAGGAAGCTAGAGAGTCTAAAAGCAGTCAGATCCATGCACCGAACAACAAGTTATGCACGAATATACCAAGCAACGGCAGTAGGAAAAGGCATCTCCACTCATGTAGTTGGAGTTTGCGTTGTGAACTTTCGCAATTGAGTAAATGTGTAAAATAAAGAGACGACCTCCCGCGAAGGAAAAGGGGGTGTGGGAGGTGATGGTTAAGTACTCCTTGATTTAGACAAGGATGTGCGAACCATGGCTGATGTGGTCTACAAGAGCAAATGGTGAAGGGAAGGGCTCTGTGGTTCGAAGAACTTTAGGGCTACAGCAACATCTTCATGTCGCTGCCACTTTGAAGCTTTAAGGAACTGGTCCGATTCGGCGATGGGGATGCACGAAGTCCTTACATTCAACAACATGAAAACAGATTAGCGGGAACATACCTTGTGCGGAGGGGTTGGATGGCGACTTGGGAACGATGGGAAGCTCCTCTCTTTTATGGAGAGGAAGAGGCCGACCCCTTTTGACTGGAGAAGAAGGATCATAATATATGGGAAAAAAAGAAAAACGAACTCTTCCACGTAATCCGCAGCAAATTAAGGGGGTTTGTAAGGGTAAGGCTAAAATGATGGGTACGTGACGTTACATGGAGCGCGAATACCGTTTCGCAGTTTAAGAACAAAAGTATTAACCATTATGAAACAATAATCATGGGTCTTGTTTGGCTCGTATTGGGCTTTGTACTGCACTCTTGTTCGGCTCGTATTGGGCTTTGTACTGCACTCTTGTTTGGCTCGTATTGAGCCACATAAATTTTACGAAGTGGCACCGTGAGATTTCCTACTTTACAAAGTGAGTTCATAAAATTCTAGGAAGTGTAATAACCCATTTACAATGTGCACTTCGTACTTTATGAAAGAATAAGTAATGTTTAATATTGTTTCGTATTCGAGCTAGTATTGCTCTCCCGTTTGGGTCGTTTGGGACTCGTAAAATTTTACGAAGTGGTACTATGAGATTTCATACTTTACGAAGTGAGTTTGTAAAATCTTACGAAGTGTATATGTTAGTATGGTTTGATGATACCATACAAAAGCTAAGCTTCTGTTGTGTAGAAGGTGAGCTTTTACTATTCTGTAGAAGGTTAACCTACAGAGACAGTCTGTTTCGTAACTTCTGTCACCTAATCATTACAAAAAATTATTTAACTAATCATCTTATTATTTAAATATATTTATATGGTATATTATGTTAATTAAAATATTTTTTAATCATTTTGTTTACGATTTATTTCCATGTGAGTTGATTTACTATCTTTAAGGGAAGAAATCACTTTATATATGAAAAACACTAATGCAAGGTTCTGCTGATTCATCTGGGACTATCCAACGACCAATTAATCATTCCTCTTGCATCTAAATACGTCAAGATTCTTTATGAATCATGGCAAATGACAACTCATCTGAATATGGACGCACCCCACACGTGTCTGTATCTAGAAGGTCTACCAAACAATTATGGAAACCAAGATTATCTGACTTCCATTTAGAGAAGCTTGACGGATCTTATGTCTCTGAATCTTCTACAAGCCCTATCTCTTAGATCGTGAACACAATCTTGACCAGATGGAATGATTGATCCTTAAGTGATACGGAGCATCTCTTATAATAAGGAAATGTCTTATTTGGCTGACATTTTGTTCCCTTGTTTTGCAAAGCCTTCCTTCAGCTACTATACCTTCTGTAAATATGTAATTTTATTTTGTATAAGATATGATCATTTTGTTAGACAGAAAGTAGTGGGAGAACTTACGTGAAGAGGGAGTGTATTGTAGGCTGAGAAACTTGTGAGTTCTCGCTCTCTTTGGGGTTGAGCATTCACTTGCGGAAGGCTGGTGCCAGGGTACAAGCTAGACCGGACATGAGTGAGGTTGCGAAGGATCTGGCTGCACTGTGGCGTGGCGGACATGCATCAGGCTTAGGAAGAAAACGGGATGTATACGTGCCAGGGCAGTGAGCAGAACAAGGGCCGCGTCTGAAGGAATCTGGTGAGGTACTAGTATCGGTTGTTTTGTAACCAGTTTGCTTGTGTGCGGAGAAAATAGGTGTCCAGGGTATAAGCTTGTGTGTGGAGAAAATAGGTGTCCAGGGAAAACTGAAGGCTATCTGCATCACTTTCTACACTACAGAAGTGTCTTACTACCTGTGCTGGTACATCCTTTGCGGAAAAGCCGAAAGGCTATCTATAATACCTATACAGGAGTGTTTTATTTATTCTGTCAGTCTTGTCCTCACTATAAGTGTTCAGTAGTGAATTCCATCCTATAAGGGTGAAGAGTAGAGTAGGCAATTGTCGAACCCCTATAAACCTTTTGTATCTCATTTACATTCGACAGAAACGATTATATCACAGAGTATTCAGCGAAAACCTGAACATAAAAGCAAATTAATAGACACAACACGAACGTATGAGTAGAGACTCCAAAGGTCCTGCATCAAACATCTTACGCTACAGAAACCAATCAGGTTATAGAGCTGTTTCCATCTATCTATTTCTCACGGATCATCTGTAGGTAGTTCAGAAACCTATAAGGTTCTGTGACAACATTTTGCTACTACAAGTATCTTTCAGATCTTGGAGTAGACCTTACTCATCACAGTTAAGGGTGTCGGATATGTAGAACCTTGATAGGAGATACTTCAACTTTCTGCATCAACGTTCTGCTACTGCATAAACCTTCTCAGGACCGCATAGTCGCATCCTTTGCGGAAAAGCCAAAAGGCTATCTGCAATACCCTCCACAGGAGTGTTTTATTTGTTCTGTCAGTCTTGTCCTCACTATAAGTGTTCAGTAGTGAATTCCATCCTATAAGGGTGAAGAGTAGAGTAGGCAATTGTCGAACCCCTATAAACCTTCTGTTTCTCATTTACATTCGGCAGAAACGGTTATATCACTGAGTATTCAGCGGAAACCTAAATAGAAAAACAAATTAATAGACACAACACGAACGTATGAGTAGAGACTCCAAAGGTCCTGCATCAAACATCTTACGCTACAGAAACCAATCAGGTTATGGAGCTATTTCCATCTATCTATTTCTCACGGATCATCTGTTGGTAGTTCAGAAACTTATAAGGTTCTGTGACAACATTTTGCTACTACAAGTATCTTTCAGATCTTGGAGTAAACCTTACTCATTGCACTTAAGGTGGTCGGATATGTAGAACCTTGATAGGAGACACTTCAACTTTCTGCATCAGCGTTCTGCTACTGCATAAACCTTCTCAAGACCTCATAATCACAGTCTAGATCAGGCTTTGGCTTGTCGTTCTCTCATCAAGCAGTTCACTTTGGGATCTGCTGTGTACAAAGATTATGTAACTTACAGAAACCTAACCTTCCGCTACTGGGTTCTTCTAGTTGTAAAAAGGCTAAAAAGGCCCTTACATTAATTCACCCCCTTTTAGTCCCATTGTTACACAAACAGTACAAACCCCCATTCACAAAGTGCAGTTCATACCTTACGATGCAGTATGTACCGTTTCGTATTGAGCCTCGTACTAATCTCCTGTTTGGCTCGTTTTGGGCCTCACAAAATTTTCGAAGTGTTACTGTGAGATTTCATACTTTATAAAATCAGTTTGTAAAATATTACGAAGCGGAACTATGAGATTTCGTATTTTACGAAGTGAGTTTGTAAAATCTTGCGAAGTGTACTATGAGATTTAGGACTTTTTGAAGTTAGTTTGTAAAATATTACGAAGTGGAACTGTGAAATTTCGTACTTTACGAAGTGAGTATGTAAAATCTTACGAAGTGTAGTGTAATATTTCGTACTGTACCAAATGAGTTCGTAAAATCTTACGGGCTTTACGAATGCAATGGGCCCATTACAAATACTTTACAAATTGTTTTACGAATTGAATTCGTAAAATTTTATGAAATTTTACAAATTGTACTGTGAGATTTTACGAACTCATTTAGTAAAGTACGAAATCTCATCGTACAATTTGTAAAGGATGCGCAATGGGCCCATTTGGTTTGTAAAGCCCGTAAGATTTTACGAACTCACTTTGTAATGCACAAAATCTCATAGTACACTTTGTAAGATTTTATAAACTCACTTTGTAAAGTACGAAATCTCAAAGTATACTTTGTAAGATTTATGAACTAATTCTTAAAGTATGAAAACCTACATTATGACTTCATAAATTTTACAAAGCCCAATACGAGCTAAACGGGAGAGAAGTACTAGACTTAATACGGAACAATACCTACTGGTTTGTAAAGTACGAAGTGCACATCGTGAATGGGTTCGTACACTTCGTAAAGTACGAAATCTCACAGTTCCACATCGTAAATTTTACGAGGCCCAATACGATCCAAACGTGAGTGCGGTATGATGCTTAATACGAAATGATAGTTACTGCTTTGAAAAGTACGAAGTGCACGTTGTGAATGTGTTCGCACACTTTGTAAGATTTTACAAACTCAATTCATAAAAAACGAATTCTCACAGTTCCACTTCGTAAATTTTACGAGGCCCAATACGATCCAAACGTGAGAGCGGTATGATGCTCAAAACGAAACGATAGTTACTGCTTTATAAAGTACGAAGTGCACGTTGTGAATGTGTTCGCACACTCGTAAGATTTTGCAAACTCAATTAATAAAGAACAAAATCTCACTGTTCCATTTTGTAAAATTTTAGGGTACCAAATACAAATCAAACGAGATAGCAGTAGGAGGCCCGGTCGAATCCTGCAATTACTGTTTGGTAATGGTTCGTATTTTTGTTCATAAAGTACGAAATAGTAAGTTATTGTTTGATACTTTACGAACAAAAGTGCGAAACAATATCCGCGCACTACATAACTTTAGGTGCACGTGATTTTCTCCTTACCGGGGTTTGCAATGATCCTTGTACCCCTCCATCATTGTCTATTTTCTGGGAGAGGCATTCCCGTTTTTGCCGGTGTGGGTTGTCCATTGAACAATGAATGTTTAACGAAATTGGAGGTAAGCATAAGGGGAGAAACATTGCTTCTTTAGACACCCCCTTTTCGGGTCTTTCGATGGGCCGAATTGTTTAGCAACATAAATTCTAAGTACAGATCTCGGCCTCATCAGTGGATCAACGGTCCAGAACACAGGCCTAGGGAGCAGGAGACCTAGTAAGGAGGTGACCACGGAAACACACCAGGCGAAAGCATGTTGGGCGAAGCAGTCACCAAGCAACAGGGTTACCAAGCGACGGGCGACATGGTCAGCGAAGGGACTTGCGATAGTCAACTGGGCGAGCGAGGAACTTCTACAGCGAAGGCCAATGGGCAATGCGGTTGATCAGCTTGGCTGTTAAGGAAGATTCCAAACGATCCCAGGATTCGGAAGGAGATTGTTGCCAAGATTGCTCATATGGAAAGAAGATATTCCATGGGGACCGGTAGTAAAGGAAACATAATATATGTGCAATATTACATTACAGTATATACGTAGGTCTAGCTTAGTACAAATACTTGTTCTTAGGCAATGTACAAAGACACCTCTCTACAGATGGACATATTGTCGATTTATCTTTTCAAGCATTCACAGTTCAAGATCTCTTTGTGTCCCTATGTTCCTACTTCCTTCAGAAGGCATCGTCGATGGCATTCGTAAGTGCTTCCGCTTAAGGGTGTTCGTCCGTTGTCTTCTCTCTCTCTCTTCTTTCATTTCATATGGTGACCACACACACAAATAGAATGAACCTCCGGGCACCAACTTGTTCTTAGGCATTGTACAAAGACACCTCTCTACAGACGGACATATTGTCAATTTATTTTTGCAAGCATTCCAGCGTTCAAGATCTCTTTGTGTCCATACGTTCCTGCTTCCTTTAGAAGGCATTGTCGATGGCATTCGTAAGTGCTTCCGCTTAAGGGTGTTCGTCCGTTGTCTTCTCTCTTTCTCTTCTTTCATTTCATATGGCGAGCACACAAACAAATACAATGAACCTCCGGGCACCAGTTCGCTCGTTGTGTCAGAGATCTCTGACGTGTTCGGATCCTGCTTGTCCGCGGTCACTTCCGGAGCGAACACGCCTTTGGTGACCACAATGGGAGAAATCTAAGCTAAAAACGCCTAGAACTCGAGCTGGTGGTAATTCGAATAACCTGGGAGATAACCACTATGATGGGGAAAAGAGCAACGATGGAAACAACTCTGACCCAGCCATAACTGGACAGCTGTCTGCCATCATGATTACTCTTCAACTCTTAATGGAGAAAGTTGGTGCTATTGATCAGAAGCACGGTGCTTTCAAGGAAAAGATTGATTCCAAAATGGAAGTAGTCTTTCAAAACCTGGGAACTATGATAGGGGCACCGATGGGCAGCCATAGTAATAAGAAAGATGAGTCAGCCACTAGGCGGGAACCTTATTATGACCCTCACCGGGCCTCAATCGCTGAAGGAAAGAAAAAGGATGACATCGACGATGTCCAGTCATCCCAGCGGGCCCCAAGAAGGTCATGCGCAACAATTTGCCACTTGTGATAAATGAGTACGGGACGGCTGCACAGCAAAGTCATCATGTGACGTATCAACCCCCTTGTTGGAGGAGAGAGAATGTCAATTGGCCAGTGAATAACGAATTCATTTCCACTAAAACCCATGAACGATCCGAGTACTCTCCTCGACCCTTACATGGAAGGGGAATACCGATTCAAGAGGCAGTGGCGCCGCCAGATCTCGCACCCGAAATCATGGATTATGTTGCCCGTTTAGTGGAATAAGCGATCCCTAGGGCGGATGATCCAACGAGGTGCAACTCTACCGGGCTCTTTACCCTGATAACATTGATCGGGAATATCTTTTTCCAAGGGGATACCGCGTTCCTGAATACCGGGATTGTTTCCCTGATAAAATTGCGCCTGCGGAACATATCGCCCGTTTTACCCACTAGGCTAGGGAGGCTACCACGAACGGTTTCTGGAAACTTCAGTTGTTTTCAAGCTCTCTCACATGAGCGACTTTCACGTGATATGTAAACCTTCCTCCTAGTTCAGTAAGAAACTGGGATGACATGCAAGTCCAGTTCACGCTGGCGTTTGCTCAGACTGACGCAGCTGTAACCTCACAAGATCTCACTCACATGAAACAATAACCGGGTGAGCCCGTCGCTGTATTTTTAAACAAGCATAGAAAGGCACGACTCAGGTGTAAAACCTCTGCATCCGATTCTGAGCTCATTGCCATCGCTCAGGACTCCCTTCTCCTTCGACTCAGAAAGAAATTAGAAGGAGAAGTGTTCAGAGATTGGAACGAGTTGGCCAGGAGATCTATCAGATATAATAATCTCCTTAGAGAGAAAACACAAGCAAAAGGGAGTTTGGTCACGGGACCCTTGATGACTTATCTAGCGGAACCGGTCATGGACCTTGACATCGCAAAATATGTGAAAGTGCAACCCTTAACATGCGAAGAGTTGACCAAGGAAATTTTCAGGGCCAAAGCGTCTCCAAAAACTTAAGAGGAAAGGAAGTACTCCTTCGATGAGGCAAAAACTGACGAAATCTTCGAGTTCATTCTCCAAAATGGTTGAATTCGACTGAAGTCGAGCCATTGAATTCCTCGTACCGATAGGGAAAAGTCGAGGAACTTCTGTAAATGGCATGGGTCAGTCACCCATACTACCAAGGACCGCATCACGTTTAGAAACTTGGTGCAAGACCTTATTGAGTCAGAGGAGCTACGTTTCCCAGACTTACAAGATTAAGCGTTGACAGAATCACTTCCATTCGGTGATCTAGTGGACATAAATGCCTTTGATGTCAATTACATGACTGCATTCCCTTTGCCATTATAGGGAGATAAAGATCAGTCTCCTGAAACTAGCAAAACACTCATCGTCAACATGCTGTTCAAGCGGCTTGTGAGCAAAGGGATACTTCAGTGTCCCGCTGACCTCAAAGGAATGCAACATAACCCTTGTCGCTGGCATATGGATCCGTCACATACTACCGACCATTGCCATACTTTCAGGTACCTCCTTAACGAAAGAAGGACAGAATGGTATGACCTCAATCGCCTCGAAGAGATGGCAATGGGAATCAACAATGGCCCCAGCGCACGAAGAAACACCTGGAACGAAAGGATACCCCACCAAGTGGAAATAAATGGCTCTACACCCCTAAAGAACTCATGAGACAAGGACTTGCAGGTGAAATCGAGTCTAGTAAAAAAGGGGTTTACACCGAAAGGGTCCCAGGTGACATACTGTAGATCGCCTCGGACCTCAGCAGGCGAAAGAAAATACAGAGCGACAAGACTATCATCGAGGCGACGAGGATGCAATGAAAAAGGGGACATATATATCCCAATTTCTAACAGCCGACATGCTCTGTTACAGGTGCAAACCAATAGCTGCCCACAAGGTGCTCATTACTCAGATGTGCCAGCTTTGCTATAGCCAATACTTCCTGCTTCTAGCGGGATTAACATATGAAGGAAAGAGCAAACTGGAAAAGGTCGACCCTCCATCAGGTAACCTATTTGACTCCGAGTTCACTAGTTTCCCGAAAACTTCGCCTAAAAGGATACTCAAAGAAGGCTATGACCCTCATCAAAGGGAGTTTGTTCAGGTTGTTAATTGCCTGCAATCTCTCACAAACTCACGCTTCATTCGTGTACCCATCCTTCCAAATATAGGGTCATGGAGGAAAGTGGGCATGGGAACACAACCCCAGATACCCACAAAGAAAACCAAGAAACAAAGAGAAAGGAGGGCGCAAAGCGCTGCAGAGAAACGTGCCAAGACGGCAATCTCCGATACTAAGAAAGCGAAAGAGTAAAGCGAAAGTGACCTTGCGTCTAATTTGCCGAGCGACTACAACCCAATTCAATCCGGGACTCCACCTGAGGCGAAAGAAGTTGCCTGCAACGTCCTCATCCTACCGGCTGAATTCGCTCAAAAAGGAGACATTCAAGTGAAAGGTAGGCTAACACAACCCTTTAATCTTAGTAAACCACCGAAATACCTCGGAACTTCCTGAGTAGGTGGTTAAAAGCACCCCTTGCATCATTAAGGAAACACATGTTTCCCATCCATATCCAAGCGACAATTAACAACGTAGCAATACGTCGTACCCTTAAAGATAATGGAGCGACTATCAACTTGCTCCCCGTTGAAGCTTACAAGACCTAGGGAATGACATAGCTGAACTTGGGGAAACTGGCGTAAGAGTCAGCGGTTTCAACGGAACCACTTCTTCTTGTTTAGGTGTAGTTTCTACTAAGCTACGAGTAGGCGCAACGCCTTGACATAAAGCCCTCCTTTAATGCCTTACTCGGAAGAGATTGGCTTCACAAGGCTAGAGCCATACCTTCTACTCTTCACCAAGAGCTCCTCTTATGGGGTAAACATGGTTTAGAAGTTGTTATAGGAGAGGCAAGTGAAAATGCTAATATGCCTTATGTCTGCGCAAGGGCAGTCAAGCAGGTCAAATATATGATACTGAAACAGAGGGATGCTATGACAGACCCAAACATGATCCCTTTAGGTGAAACAGGCTACGAATTCCTGGTTTCATACGATGGACCACCTCTGGCGCAACCTCAAAACCCAATCATCCCGATTGGATGGCAAACGAGCTGCAGCTCGAGGTCAATGAAGATATGACCCCACTGGAAAAAGATATACATGAGGCTGGGATACGAGATGACAACGACACACAACAAATAGAGACGGATTTGGAGCCCAATAGACTCCTCAACCCATCTTAGTCTAATGCAGAGTGAAGGGCTCATCCAATAACGGTTGTCCTAGAGAGACTAGATAGTTATAGGACATCCAAAATAAATAGGACACCATGTAATGTGTGCCCTTAAGCATGCCAAGATATGCTAACTATCCATTCAAACAATAAAGAAGTTACTAACATTTCTGTTGTTGCTTGCGATCCTTTGAAGGAAATAAACCTAGGGACTACAGATTTCTCGCATGTCACTTACCTTAGTACGCTCATAAACAAAGTCGAGGCACTTGACATAAGCAAAGTTCTCCACACCTATAAGGATTGTTTCGTCTGGGACTATACTGAGATGCCTGGTCTCAACTGGGACTTAGTCAAACACCGACTCCCAACGTACAACAATTTCGAACCTGTAAAACAGACTCCTAGGAGGATGTCGCGGGAAGAAGCCCAGATTGTCTACGATGAAATTAAGAAGTTGTTTAAAGCTGGATACATAAGGACGGCTAAATACGTAGATTGGATTTCTAGTATAATACCTGTCGTAAAAAAAATGGCAAGATCAAGGTATGTATAGATTTCCGTGATTTAGCAAAGCAACACCTAAAGACGAACACCCCATGCCCGTCGCTGACGATTTTATAGATAAGTCAGCAGGTCACGAGCCAATGTCCTTTACAGACGGGTATTTTGGATATAATCAAATCTTTATTGCTGAGGAAAATGTGCATAAAACAGCGTTCAGATGCCTAATAGGGATATTTGAGTAGGTTGTCATGCCTTTCGGATTAAAGAATGTTGGAGCCACGTATCAAAGGGCAATGAACCTTATTATAGATGATGTGTTGGTAAAACCTAGAAAGCGACGGGATCATCATCATCATCTAAGAGAAGCATTTGAAAAGATGCGAAAGCATAACCTCAAACTCAATCCATTAAAATGCGACTTTGGAGTACAAAAAAGGCAGTTTCTCAGGTTCCTTGTGCATCAACAAGGGATTGAAGTGGACCCTTTAAAGACTCGTGCCATTCAAAACCTCCCAGCTCCACAAAGCAATAAGGAACTTCAAGCCTTCCTCGGGAGGATAAACTATATTCGCCGCTTTATAGGTAATGTGGCATCTAAAACGTGTGCTTTCTCAATGATTCTAAAAGGGAAAGAAAAAGGGCAGATAAACTAGACATCGCAACACGAGCGAGCTTTCCAAGAATTAAAAGAATATCTGACCAAACCCCCCGTGCTAGCACCACCAAATGTAAACGCGCCATACATCCTTTATGTGGTTGCATCCCAGTCCACCATTAGATCAATGTTAACACAAGAGCATGATGGAGTAGAAAGGGCAGTTTATTACTTGTCGTGCCTACTCACAGAGACTGAACAACGATATACTTCAACTGTGAAAGTTTGCCTAGCGGTGTACTACTCGGTGATGTAACTTAGACACTACATCAGGTCTAATGACGTGTACGTCTCTCTAAAACCCCTATCACCAAGGTATTCTTTGATAACCCCCCTGCTTTCAGGAAGAATAAACAAGTGGAGCTTAGTGCTCTCAGTATACAATATTTACCACAAACCACAAACCTTGGTTAAAGGCCATGCTTTAGCTGAATTCATAACCCATTACGGGGAAGGAAATCTCGATTCTATACACGAGGAAGCCCACCCAAGCGAAAGCCATTTGGTTTGATGGATCTTCCAACATGTTCGGAGCTGGCGTGGGCATCTTTATCGAGACACCATGGAAAGCGGAAACCAGGGTAGCTTGTTGCATTAATGGAAAAGTGACTAACAATGAAGTAGAGTACGATGCCTTAATTTTAGCCTTGCAACTCGCACTAGATTGGAAACTGGAAACCGGAAAAATATGCGGCGATTCACAACTAGTGATCCAACAACTTCTTGACCAAAGTGAATGCCATGCACCCCACCTTGGTCGATACTTACGCAAAGGGAAAGAATCTTTGCAAGACTGTGCAGGGATGAAATCGTCCATGTGAATGGGATGACAATCAATAGGTCAACAACTTATCACAATGGGCCTCAGGGTTGATCAATGACTTGGAAACATCCAGAAACAATACGACGTTGTTCGTAACCAAATGACCAGAGTTTTATTGCGATGGTGAGGTAAAAAGCGAGGAGGCATGTACCGCCAGCCTGTTCGAAAGGAAAGAGGCCTGGCGAGAACCAATACGACAATTCTTCAACGACACTAGTACAAAAGTTGAAAGGAGAATCCAAGTGATCGCCAGACACTACGTACTCCTTGATGACGTTCTCTACAGAAAAACTAACGAGGATGTCCATTTAAGATGCGTTGATCTAGATGAAGCTATCCCAATCATGATGGAAACACATGAGGGGTTGTGCGGAGCGCATCAGGCTGGGATCAAGATGAGTTGGTCGATCAAACGATAAGGCTTTTACTGGCTATCAATGGTCAAGAATTGCATCGAAATGGCTCGAGCCAGCCAGGCTTGCCAGCAATGCAGGCCGGTGAAGCGAACCCCTACGACTGACTTGAACATCATAGTGAAAGCATGGCCTTTCAGAACGTGGGCGTTAGATATCATGGGGGAGATCCATCCTCACTCAAGCAGAGGAGATGCCTACATACTCGTCGCCACGGACTATATTACCAAATGGGTAGAGGCGGCGACGTATAAATCCATTAGCCAGAAGGACGTAATTGAGTTCATAAAAACTTCATTGTGTGCCTATACGGAGTTCCCAAAAGTATCGTAGTAGACAATGCAAAAGTGTTCAACGGTGACCTTATGGATGAATTTGCCGAAGATTTTGGGTTTAAAGTGCTCAACTCAACCCCAAACTATGCCCAATCAAATGGACAAGCAGAAGCCTCTAACAAACACATTAAATGAGTAATACAGAGGATGATTGGGAACAACCCGCGCACATGGCATACCCTTTTTTAGGAAACGTTATGGGCACTCCGGGTTACCAAGAGAGAAAGCACGCGTCGCTCCGTTCAACCTTGTTTACATGCACGACACAATACTCCCGATAGAAGTGCGATATTGATCGCTTAGAATCCTCAAACATCTTAACGAATACGAAGGATACGATGAGGACATGCACGTTGAATAAGAAGGTCTAGAGACCACTAGGATCAACGTGCTGAACCATTTAGAGGCCCAAAAGAGGAATATCGCCCGTTACTATAACAAGAAATGGTCCATCGATCATTCAGCAAGGGCGACCTAATTTGGAAACTCATGTTGCCCGAGAGAATCCGAAATTACTTCTCTGGGAAATGGACACCGAACCGCGAGGGCCCCTTCCGGGTAGTTGAATCTCATCTTTGGAATTCATATCGCCTAGGGGGCTTGACGGATCTGTGCATCACCTCAAAATTAACGGAAAGTACTTAAAAATGTATAAGCCAACAATGTGGAAAATGCACAAAAACATTATCGCACAACGTTTCCCCACCCTGTGGGGGCAAATACAAACGTAGTGTTTTCATGAAGGGGGCAAGGAGTACATCAAGCGTTTCGCCCGGGTCACCAATCCGGTGGCTATCACTTCCTTTGCCTCAATTTTTGCGGCCTTGTCCCATTCCCTCTCTAAGGCCTCTCACTCGCACTCGGCGGCTACACGCTCAGTGGTTTCTGCTGCACGGGCAGCGTCCAGGCTTGCAGTCGTAGCAGCCAACTTTCCCTAGAGATGTTGGAGAGTAACCAGCATTTCCTCTCTCTCCTTGAGAAGGTTCGCTTCCTCAAGAGATAGCTCGTGCACCCGAACAGAGGATCTGAGCAGCTGGGACAGTGTCAATATTCTTTCCACCAGCCTCGCCCAAACCACGAGATCTTCTTGGCGCTCACCCCACGAATGCCAGAGAGACCTTCGAAAAGGCGAGAGCATAACCTTTAGCTTGGGAGGAGCGGCATCCATTCGCCCCGGCTCATCCGTCACGGACATTAGGGCAACGAAACTGTCTTCAGTCTCGACCCTGCGTTCATGGGTGACGATGAATGATGAAAGCAGAGAACGTAGGGACTACCACAAACATACCCAAGTAACACAACGATCCAAATACAGGCAAGGGATGTGACTCTCAAGATCCTTACGGTGGGCATGCGTGAAGCTTCCATCGCCTGGACTCGGGGGGGCTTCTGTCGCTTCACCCTGATACGCTTCCCTCGTATCATCAGAAGGAATACCATGCACTCGTCCTAGGGGGGCTTCTATCGCTCGACCGGAGGAAACCCTTGTCGTTTCGCCTGATGTTCCTTGGGCAGAAGCAACAACGTCCGTGGAAGGGACTCCGGCCTTGTAACTCGAAGGTGGGGGTGGAACTTTCATGTGCCACCTCACCAGGAGACTCCTCTAACTCTTGCTCGTTTGGGCGACTTTGACCACCCAACTAGAAGGAAATAGGGACGTCGTCTGGGACGTCGTCAATATCGATGGGAAAAGCACCGGAGACACCATTTCAAAAGGAGATGGTGTCATTCCAAGGTCCCTATCGAAAGACAAAACATAAAAGCATGTTGATACCTGATACATTCCCGGAGGGAGCATGCTCGGAATTGGCACAATCAGCGGAAACACTTGACGGTACTGAGGGGACGGAGTCGCGAGACACCTTCTTCTTCAACCGAGCTCCCTGCGATGATGAGCCCGCACAGAAGGACCTCGTTCTCTTGACACCAGTCAAATATAAAAGATAATCCACCATCTAGATACTAATACGAGAGAGGAGGGATTGATCTAACATACTCGAGGAGGACGTGTCACCACATGATGATCGTTTCCTCAAAAGCACCTCGCCGAAATTAGGAAACGCTGGAATAGGGACCGTTTCCTTCTCCTGAGTCAGCTTCTTCAAGTGAGAAATGTCCAGCAACTTTCCCCAGATTTCGTACCAAACGAGGGAGAAGTGCGAAGATCGGCCACCTAAAGGCTTAGAGTTAGCCCGATGGGAGTGAAGGTACGGTGGCTGAGATTGCTCAGCCACCCCAGATCCCACAGGGAACATGACATGCTGGTCCAACGGCTGATTCTTTGACTTGAAGAATGGGACAACCAGACACTAAGTAAATCTCTGGCAAAGAAGGCTGGGGAAGGCTTTCAACCGTCCTTCGACGCAGCTCCTCCCACTCTCTAGGGAATGGGCATAAGGAGAACACCATGCCCGCACTATCGTCCGCATGTCCGTCCGCTAGGGATTGAATGCATCCAGTGATGCTAGCGGGAGCCTAGTACGTAGAAGAACTCGCCTTGATGACCTGACTTCAGGCATGCATTGCTTCGAGAAAACGGGCAAACCCTAGAAAATACATAACAATCCACAGGTACACGATCCAGAGAGGCCATTCGTTTGACATCCACGAAAATTGGTCGGGTCGGTTGTCGCCTGGTAAAGCCCGTGGTAAATTAGGCTCTACAAAAACGGGGCAAAAGCCGCAGGCTCTGCATTGGCAGCCTCAACGAGGCTGGCGGCCAATCTGACCATAAAGCGACTGGGAAGTTTCCCTCGATTACTTGGACAACCACTCCAAGTAAAACACAAATTCTTCCTGGAGTCCCCACTTGTCATCAGATAGGTGCCGCTTAGAAACTTCGCTGACATGCTCTGAAGGGTTGAACCTTAAGCCGGCTCGCTTGAGGTCAAAGCGAAGGTGGGCTCCAGAAAGACTGCAACCAGTCAAGAAGACAATATCCTCCAAGGTGATCGACATCGGTCCCTTCAGAAGGTAAAAGCAATTGACGATTGGGGTTCCAAAATGAAAGGAACCCGACAAACACAGATAGGTTGGGCTCGATGGGGGAGTGATATACGTCGATCAACGCCTTGATCTCCATCGCTTCCCATGCAACACCTTTCTTCTCCATCCATTTGGAGATCCAATCTTGGCAGGCCTTACTCCTGGGAGAAGGGAAGCAACGGAGGTTCACCCGCACAGTGAGCCCCTATTCGAAAGGCTTAAAATCATCAGGGGAGAACAAAGAGGGCAACTTGCTAGTGTCAATGAATGACCTTTCCGCACCGGAGATGACGTAACGCTTGCCATTAGGGATGTACGGACCCAGGGTGTTGGCCCGGTATTGGGATACGATACTCTGACTCCTCCTCGTTACAAGGGAAGACATGAAATTGCAGAGACTCAGCAAAAGCTCATCGAAAGTTGGCCACATCACCCTCCTCGCGGGACTGAGAGGGTGAGGACGACGGAGATGAAGCATCATAATTCATGGAGTCAAGGAAAACGAGGGTTTCAGAGAATATGAAAAGCAGGAGAAGGGTTTCTAAGTATGTGAGCGGGAAACCCTGGCCCTTCAAAGGCTTTATATTCCTAGAAATGGATAGAGGTTGGGGCCCAAAGAGAACGTCGCTTGGCGGTCAAGGTCCAACAGAAAACGTCGCCTCACTCGTAAACCGACGACATCTAGAACGTCGCTTAGTTTGAAAACTGATGACAATCCAAAAGACATAAGTGGGTATGCGAAGAGATTCAAGAAACACATTTATTCTCATTCAAATATGTTCATTACATGAGATTGATTGATGATGGATGTATAACGAATGAAACGTAAACGACTCAATAGACGACGTTTCCGGTCATCAGGAGATGCTCTATTGAAGATCTTATAAACATTTCTAAATATTCAAGGGTTTATCCACAGGAACCAGACATACACCAGGTTCTTCCCTATGGGTGGAGAAAATCCTACAAGCTTTCCAAGAGACTCTAGGGTTAATCCGCAGGAGACGGCCATGTGTCACACCCGGTTCTTCCCTCTGACAAAAAAGATCCTTGGCTGCAAATGGAAACTCCGTCACACTGTGGAGATGCTCATGCAGTAGCACGAAGAGATCCCGGTCTTTAAGGCGTACCAGGAAGCGTCTCCCGAGAACACGCGATACCATGGAGTTGAAGACACAATGCTTAGTCGGATCTCCCAAAAGACTGTGAGGATGGAGTCACACCTCGTTCCCATGTTTCCCTGCATTCCTCATGGATGTGGAGGCGCTGAGGAACGACAAAGGCGCGCTTAAATGAACGCCACCCAGGATGGCGCGCCGAGGACTTGTGCATGGCCTCTCCCCTTCTAGAGGAAGCAAGGTGGAGAACTTGAACACCATCCTCATAAGGTGATGGACATAAGCTCTCAAGCAAGCTAAGGTGATGGACATAGCCCCTGGGCAAGGCATCGAAAGAAAGGGAGAATTTTCATGGCTTTGCTATTTTCAGAAGAGATGCTTTGCGATTTGGAAGATGAATCGGGCATCGCCAGTTATAGCGAGATCAGGAAGGATAAAACAACTCTGACAGTAGATATCATAGCAGAGATCTTGGGGATTTCAACAGTTACCCTGGAAAATCTCAACCGATACGCTTCGGAGATATCGACGGTCAAGGATTTATGTTCGCCTGCATGTTACATAATTGCAGGGGAATGATTACTCGATCTTTTTCAAAGCACTTCTGATAACTCAGTTTGCCTTGAGGGGGGATTATATGTTTAGGAACAAAAATTCTGGGTCACAGATGTCGGCCTCATCTGTTGATCAACGTCCAGGACACAGGCCCAAGGAGTAGGAGACCTAGTAAGGAGGTGACCACGAAAACACATCAGGCGAAGGCTTGTTGGGCAAAGCAATCACCAAGCGATAAGGTCACCTGGTGACGGGTGACATGGTCAGCGAAGCGACAAGCGACAATCAGCTGGGCGAGCAAGGAAACTCTACGGAGCGAAGGCCAATGGGCAATGCGGTTGATCAGCTTGACTGTTAATGAAGATTCCAGACGTTCCCAAGATTTAGAAGGTGATTGTTGTCAAGATTGCTCATATGGAAATGATATATTCCATGGAGACTGACAGCAAATGAAGCGTAATATATGTGCAATATTATATTACCATATATACGTAGGTCTAGCTTAGTATAAATACTTGCTCTTCAACATTATACAAAGACACCTCTCTACAGACGGATATATTGTCAATTTATCTTTTCGAGCATTCCAGCGTTCAAGCTCTCTTTATGCTCTTGCTTCCTGCTTCTTTCAGAAGGCATCGTCGATGGCATCTGTAAGTGCTTCCGCTTAAGGGTGTTCATCCGTTGTCTTCTCCCTCTCTCTTCTTTCATTTCATACGGCAACCACACACACAAATACAACGAACCTCTAAGCACCAGTTCGCCCGTAGTGCCAAAGATCTCCGACGTGTTCTGGTCCAACTTATCCGCGGTCACTTTCGGAGCGAACACAAATGTAAAAATCCTTGAGATCGAATGTCCGTTGTATTTTGTCCTAGATGAGATGAGTTGGATTAATTCCCTGGATGTTACCATGTTATTCTAACTAGTCCGAACTTAAATGAAAAACTAAAAACCGCTTATTAGTCCCGCATTAAGTAATTCCCGGTAAGGTATACTAGATTTAAAAAAAAAAAGTTCGCCGAAGGGACACTTGAAACTGACAACCCGATTCTCTGTATCACAAATATCATGGGCACGAAACATTGAATCTAATAAGGCATACATAAGTGTGCATTAAAATAGCCATAGGAGTGCAGGAGGGTCCCAATAGTTGGGAATGAAGTTAAAGGCATCCAGGGGCATGGCCTGGGTCGTCTGGAACCACCGTACCTGCATATTTATAGGGCAACATCATTACCTTCGTTGTCCCGTCCATTTCCCTTTTGAGTCGTCGCACGTCCACATAATTAAGATTCACCACACTATGTAACTCTACAACATGACTAGTAGCAGCATGTCCCCCGTGATTCCACTTTAAACCTTCCCTTTTGCGTGTTAGTCATATTTTTTGTTCGTGCTCTTATAGCATATCGTAAGAATATAATATTAAAGCACATTGACCCCAATAAATGACTTAACAAAAAGAAAAAAAAAACATTAAAAAGTCCACTACCAAGTAAAATCAAATATTAGAAAAAAAAAAGAAAACCTTGAAAGGATCGATTCGACTAACTAATATGAATTGGCTTGATGATCCGTACACTTTGAGTTTTCAATCGAAGTATTTCTTTTTTTTTTATGGAGGCTTTATTTGCATCATTTATTTGGAAAAGTCGAAAGGTGCAATAAATTACTTAAAGTAATTTAAGCATTTTATCTTGAACCGTTGCGATTCATTATTTCTAGAACATCTTTACAACAAAAACTCATGAGTCTAATCAAGATTTGAGAATGTCGCATATTTTAAAATTTCTAAACTTTCAAATTTATCAGAAGAAGGAAAAGAGAATACATGGACGACCTAAATCTGACCATTTCCCAATGAAGCGACCGAATAACAACCATTGTCCACGTTTATACCCTGGATTATCGATAAAGGGCAGGGTTACCTGGGCAACGAGGAAGCAATACTCGTCCTACCGCAACTTGAACGAACACGACTAGAATAAAGAAATAGAGTTTCACGTAGAATGAACGACCAGGTATCCGACCGCCGAACTTGGCAGCAGAAGCCATTTAAAGTTGCCCCCAGCGACCTTAGCAGCCAATTTGAAGTGATTAGTGGGGATTTATATATGTGCACGCAAAAGAAAAGGAAACAGGGTTTTGAATTCTCTTGGTGTGTATTGATGAAGGTGAAATGGACAAGTTGTTGGAGTCGATCGACCGTGTCAAATTTCAATTCGGATTTTAATTACGTGGGCGAATCATGACCGAGAAAGAGGAGGATTTTTCCCGATGAAATCCCGAGAGACCCAATAAGCGCGACACCATTGAATAGCAATGTGTTTACTTAATTGATCCCCGATAAGTCTTTGGCACACTCGATATTCTTCGTTTTCTTGGATGACTCGATATCTGACGTGGGAATTTGAATTCGTGCAGTGTGAATCCGAGGAAACTTGTGAGAAGAAACCTTTTCAACGCGTAATGGGGTCCCCTGAGCTCAAACTGGGCACGACTCTAAATTAGATCGAATCGTCTTCATCGAGGTTATTTCGTATTGAAATTCCTAAAGCGAACATGATACAGGGTTTGTCGGCCGCCGGATCCCATGTCCAACCTGTTTGGGTTATTTGAAAAGCGGTGCTTTGCTGTATTATAAGAAGGGTTTTAAGGAACTACTGCGACGCAGCGAAGTGTTTCTGGAATTAAGGAATAGGGAAATCTAGAGAGGATATTTTGGCTAATTACGGAGCTTTTTACATTTCTTATGACAAGAATACCATTTTGGTCTTTCTCTTACTCTCCTACATCATTTGGAGATTGCTACTCCTTATATAGAGTCATAGGAAAGATCTAGAGCAATCATTTACTCGACCCTAGTTCCTATGACATTAATTTCATTCTAGTTCCTAGGCTCCCAACTTCCAAGACCACTAACACAGTTAATGAAATTGAAAATTATAAAATGACATTTAACACTATCTCTTAATTTGTAATCTTCATAAATTTCTTGAACAACTCGAGTTTCTCAAAATTCATGGCCTTTGTTAGAACGTCAGCGGACTGGTCCTGGGTATGGATAAATTCCATAACTATCTCCTTCTTCATAACCATTTCTCTGATAAAGTGGTGGCGTAATTCAATGTGCGTTGACCTTGCATGAAACACGGGGTTCTTCATCATAGCACTGGCTGACTGGTTATCACATAATACTATTGTCGATTGAGCAACCTTCTACAGTAACTCCAGCAAAAACCTTCGTAACCGTACTACTTCACGAATTATTTCATTTGCTGCAATGTATTTTGCTTCAGTTGACGATAATGCCACAGTAGCTTGCTTCTTCGAACTCCAGGAGATGGGTTTTGTTTCAAGGCAGAAAAGATATCCTGACGTACTTCTTCGATTATCAACACTTCTTGCCCAATCACTATCAATATATCCCACAAGGCTGTTTTCTTCTTCTTTTGTGTACTTCAAACCGACATTCTTTGTTCCTTGACGATAGCGTAAGACACGCTTCGCTATTGTAAAATGAGTCTTGGTGGGATTGTTCATGAACCTTGACAATAAATATACTTACACTAACGATATTTACCCTTGTGTGGGTTATGTAGATAAACGAACCAACCAGGCTTTTGTAAATCTTTGAGTCAAACTTTTCAATACCATCATCCTGATGCAGCTTCTCATTAAGAGCCATTGGAGTTGCTACAGCTTTGGGGTTCTTCATGCAAAATTTCTTTAACATGTTAGCGACGTACTTCTATTGAGAAATAATGATATCTCATTTGCTCTGCTTCACCTTGCTGGTGCTGATGTAGATGAGATCATCCACATAGAGACACGCTACTAGAAAATCAGCATCACACTTCTGCACATAGAGAGACGGTTTTACCAAACTTCTTTCAAATCCATTCTTCTACAAGTAGGAATCTATCCTGAAATTCCATGCTCTCGGTACTTGTTTTAGTCCATACAGAGCTTTGTGAAGTCTATCTACTTTGTCTTCTTGTCCTTTAACAGCGAACCCTTGCGGTTGTTGAGTATACACCTCCTCTTCTAGTATTCCATTGAGAAAGGCTGACTTCACATCAAGTTTGAACACTTCAAGCTCCATTTGTGCAGCAAGTGCTAGCACACTTCGAATAGTCTCCATTCTGGCTACATGGGCGAACGTCTAAGTGAAATCAACTCCGGGCTGTTGTGAGTAACCCTTTGCTACGAGCTTTCTACTTTTGTACGCTTCAATCCTCATTAAACTTTGTTTTGAACACCCATTTCAAGCCAATTGATTCTTTTCCTTTGGGAAGGTCTACTAGGGACCAAGTATAATTCTTCTCGATACTAAGCATCTTTCTATCATTGCATTCTCCATTTTTCTTCTTTTATGGCATCGTTAAAATTTTGCGGCTCAAACGTAGCAGGTGCAAAGTTGGTTTGCTTGTAAACTTCTGTTAATGAATGATACCTCCTTGGTTGCATATCATCGTCATAATCTTCATTCTCTGAATTTACTATTGAGGAACTAGCTGTTGATGTGTGAGATTTGAGGAAGGCACTACTGCTGGTGCTTCTAGATGAGAAAACGTTCGCTGAGTTTGAGGAGACTCATTCTCCCACTTCTACGCTGCATTCTTATCGAAAATAACATCTCTTGAAATAACAAGATTGTTAGTCTTTGGGTCAAACAAACGATAACCTTTTCCTCGCCATAACCAATAAAGATTGGCTTCTCACTCGTCTTATCAAACTTCTCCTTCTTCTTCGTCAAAAGACCTTCAAGTGATCAACCACGGGTTTTCTCTTATGCCATGCTTCGTAAGGCATCTTGTTATGAACAACTTTCGTCGGTGATCGATTGAGAATGTAAGCTGTTGTATTCATAGCTTCGGCCCACAATGAATTCGGAAGACCCTTGCCTTTGATCATACTTCGAGCCATCTCAAAAATAGTCTTGTTCTTCCTCTCAGCAACGCCATTCTACCGAGGTGAATACTTCACTGTAAGTTGTCGTTGTATGCATTGCTGCTTGTAATAATTTAGAAACGGCTTGTAAATGAATTTTCCTCCATGATCTGTCCTCAAAGTCTTTATTTGATATCCAATTTGCTTCTCTGCATTGGCTTTGAAACTCAAAAAAGTAGTGAAAGCCTATGATTTCTTTTCAAGAAAGTATCTCCTGTTACCGATCATTGGAGTTTGGGTTGGACCATAGATGTCGGCATGCACCAACTCAAGAGAGGCTTTAGCTCTCCAAGAGGTATTGGGAAAAGGAAGACGATGTTACTTCCCATACACACATCCTTCACAAGCACATGTTGGTGTTGGTTGGATTTTTGGAAGACTTATGACCATATTTCTCTTTCTCAACAATGTTAGGTCCACGAGATTCAGATGTCCATATCGCAGATGCCATACCTGAGCTTCATTAACAGCTTCACTCTTTAATACAACTTTCAAGAATGAATTCATCTTCAGAGAAAATGAGTTATACGCTGGGCAACGAGGAAGCAATACTCGCCCTACCGCAACTTGAGCGAACACGACTAGCATAAAGAAGTAGAGTTTCACGTAGAACGAACGACCAGGTATCCGACCGCCGAACTTGGCAGCAGAAGCCATTTAAAGTTGCCCCCAGCGACCTTAGAGCCAATTTGAAGTGATTAGTGGGCATTTATATATGTGCACGCAAAAGAAAAGGAAATAAGGGTTTTGAATTCTCTTGGTGTGTATTGATGAAGGTGAAATGGACAAGTTGTTGGAGTCCATCGACCGTCTCAAATTTCAATTCGGAATTTAACTATGTGGGCGAATCATGACCGAGTAAGAGGACGACTTTTCCCGATGAAATCCCGAGAGACCCAATAAGCGCGACACCATTGAATACCAATGTGTTTACTTAATTGATCCCCGATAAGTCTTTGGCACACTTGACATTCTTCGTTTTCTTGGATGACTCGATATCTGACGTGGGATTTTGAATTCGTGCAGTGTGAATCCGAGGAAACTTGTAAGAAGAAACGTTTTCAACGCGTAATGGGGTCGCCTGAGCTCAAACTGGGCACGGCTCAAAATTAGATGGAATCGTCTTCATCCAGGTTATTTTGTATTGAAATTACTAAAGCAAACAGGATACAGGGTTTGTCGGCCGTCGGATCTCATGTCCAAGCAACTGCGGCAGCTGATGTTCCTCCGCAGACCACACCACTATCAGAGCAATCAACGGGCACATCCCGGCCCTTGAATGGGAGGGCTTGGATTGATAACCCCTGAAATTCGAGAAAATCAAATCTGAACTTGGGGCATTAACTTGGCATTATGAGTGTGTAGCAATAGACTTCGATTCTACTTGAGTTATGAGAATAACATTTATAAAAGCATTTATGAAATACTATGATAGAAAAACTCTAGAATTTCACAACATCATGGAGTAAATAATTCTATTGTAGTCGCTTGTCATATCTAAATAATAGATTATTGGCCTAGAGAAATTAAATCAGATTCCAGGGGATTAAAATTTTAGCATACATTTTCTCGCAAAAAAGAAAACTCATTTCCAACAAATTACTCCACTTTCGGTAAAAGTTACAAAAACGACTTATCTTTTATTAATGTAATTTTCAGTTTTTTCTTTGCTATGAAAGATCCCCAAAACTATTTCTTATTAAACCAAGAAAAACTTTTACGAACTTATTTATTTATTCAACCAAACTAGTAGTCGGAAAATTGGCCGACGATGTTATTCGCCGACAAAATCTTCTTCAACAGTTTATCTATTCAGCAATTGTTAAGGGCAAACTGACCACCGCAAGGAGGACTTTGTAATCGTCTTGCCACAGCTTGTAGAAAGGCGACCAGCAGAATGAAGAAGAATCCCCTGAAAAACGAAGAACTTGATAGGCCGTCAACGCTGCAGCGTACCCCATTAGAAGAAGCCATTTCGCGGAACTGAAGTATGGTTTGCCTTGGCGATGATCTTTGATGTATGTAAGGAAAGAGGATTAAATAGTCATGGAAAATTCAATAGAGAAGGATTTTTAAAGACCAAAACTAGTTGTGGGGAAATTTTCCTTGATATAATTTTCCGAAAGTCAAAATCACGCGCTAAGCACAATTCTATGGCACGCCGCTCGTTGGCGTCAAAATCTTTTTTAATGTATCATCCAATTAGGATGAATGGACATGAAGAGAGTTTACAATATATTCAGATGTAAATAAGGTGCAATGACATATTTCGTGCGTCGGAAATGTTTAATATGTACCGTATTCTTTTAATATTGTCGTGACAAGTAAACTCAATTTTGTCCTCATTCAGACTTCACTCAAGCGGATATGTTGGGCCACCTAGGATATTTTGTTCTTTTACATAAGAAGAACACTGTTGGGGCACCTAGGCAAAGTTATCTCGAGCGTTCGAAGAGAATGTGGGTACTCGACCAGGTCGAAAGGACCGGAACAATTGAGAAAGTGAAACCGTCTGAAGATATAACAAGCACATCGAGAACCCTTACGTTAGCACATTAGCGTAAAACATATTACGGCCTCCATCGGAAAGTTGAAGACAATCGGTCGAATAGACAAAGACAAAAGTTGCTCGAAGATGCATGTTGGCCGAGAGCCTGAGAGGATCGAAGACAGCTGAGAAGACACGACCTCGAATGCACACCATAATGACGACCACCTCGACAAGCATAAATGTTTGACAATTACTGTAGTTGAAGAGTCACGTCCTTAAGTGCACATTAAGAACTATAATTTACAATATTTACAAGTCCTTTAACATTCATAACATTGAGTGTTCGTAGTAGTATAAATAAATAGCCATGTACTTAGCTTCTATGAAATATCCATCAACATCATTAGACAAGAAGTCTGCTGTTTGGTGGTCTCCGTATTAGCTTTAGCTTAGCTACAATGGTGTCGGTAAAAAGGGTGAATCTCCCTCTTTGCCTATGATTCTGTTATCATTTTTACTGCCTAGGGTGTAAGATATTTGCTTCCTTTGGCACTTCGCTCTAAAACGGTCTCGTTCTCGCCGTGGGTGCTAGAAACTCGTGCTTTCTTCAACTGGAGCCTGAATTGCGCTCCATTCTATTCTCAAGGCCAATTAGGAAGTTCAACATCAATGTTCTTGGAAAAAGGGATAGCATCATACGCCCTCTTTTTTCTTGAGAACTTGATGCCTTCTTCACCCCATCTACTATCCCGTTGAGAGCACATCATCGACCTTTGTAAAGTTTGTCGATAAATTGACTAGCGACAACATTTACACAATCCACCTGAACACACGTATATAGTACAAGTACAGAAGACCTGGCATAAGTTTGAGATGCCGGAGCGAATAAACTTTACCAAGTTAAGAAAATCAAGAGGATGATTTAGGGAAGTCTAGTTGTGTCTGAA
Source organism: Melastoma candidum (assembly GCA_023653495.1). Lineage (NCBI taxonomy): Eukaryota > Viridiplantae > Streptophyta > Magnoliopsida > Myrtales > Melastomataceae > Melastoma > Melastoma candidum. Next base: position 18,783,485 of record CM042881.1, read on the forward strand.
TTTGACCCGTGACTTGTTGAAGCATGTAATTACTCAGGTTTATTTTATTACACGTTGAAATTTCTCGCTCATGTGAAGATATTGTCCAAGGCGACACAGAGAAATCAAATGATGTTTTTTCCCCATTCTCTTTGGATCAATCCAATGACCTTCGATTAGATTCGGATACGAACAATGGGGGAGCTTTACGGCGGCGTCACTGTTGGGGTTATCATTTGCGAATCAAAACATTCTTCTTGTTTCATGAATTAATAAGATATATTAATCTACTAGAAATTACGACGCAGGGATTTTATTTGATCATTATCAAATAACTTGTTGATGATTCTTACTTATAGACATACATATGTCGCGACAGATAATTTGCTAGACCTTGCGTCGGCTAAACTTATTCGGCTATCTACAATTCGTAGAAATTTATGAGTGCAACGGAAATCGTTACTTAACACGATTAATGTCGACGATAAATGAGAAAATGAAAAATATTGTGATACACGTGGTTTGGCGAATATGCCTATTTCCACGGGAGGTCCTCTGAGATCAATTAGATAAAATCTGAAATACAAGTACAAGAACATCCCCCCCTCGATGATCGCTCACCGTAAAGATTTAAGTATTTCCCGTACCCCAAAACCTAATACTATCATGTCTTGAATAAAGCATATCTGATCCATATCCACCGAGACATATATGTTGGCCTTTTTGTCATCAACAAATATTTTCAAAATATCTCTAATATTCTCCAAATATTACCTGAATATCTTCGTAATATTTTCTAAATATTACCTCAATATCTTCACCAATATTCTCCAAATATATTTGAAAATTTCATGCGATTTTCTTATAATTTTGGATTGAATCCCAAAATCTCCACCTTAGGCAAAAACCCACTGATATCATCCCTGGACGCCCAAAAAACATTTGTATGGTTTTCTCTTGCGAGTATCAACCATTTTACAGTAGTGCTCGAACTTAACTAAGTAACCGTTTTTGTCAACATGTCTGCTGGATTATCTTCACAATACACCATCATCTGTCTTTGATCACAATCGAGATCACTTACTAAACCTCTCACCACAGCGCTTCTTTTACTGCTTTTGTAGCCGCCATGTATTCTGCCTATGTAGTAGACCAAGTAACAATACGTTGCAGTATAGCTTCCAACTAACCGCACAACCAGACATGCAAAAGGTGTATCTAGTGATTGATCTTCTTTAATCCATTCCATGAATTCACAAAACCGTATACTGATCAAGAACTGGCTCTAAACATAAGATCTACATCCACATAACATCTTAGGTATCTAAGAATCCACTTCACCGCTTTACCCGGATTAGCCATAAATCTACTAACCGCAATCACGACATGTGCGATATCAAGTCTAGTGCAAATGATGGCATATGTGATACTGCCAACATCACTAGCATATGGAATACGCTCCATATAGACAATATCATTATCAGATTTAGGACACTACTCGGTAGAAAGATTAAAATGTGCAGCAAGTAGTGTACTTAACGATTTATACCCTTCCATCCTAAAATGCTTCAAAACTTTCTCTAGATAGCCACTTTGAGATAAACGCAACCTATCAGTGCGATCCCTGAAAATTTGATACATAAAATTTTCTTCACATGGCCTAAATCCTTCATCTCAAACTGACTCCTCAAAATCCCTTTTAGAGAAATCACATTTGATATATTCTTTACTACAATCAATATGTCATCAACATACAATAATAGGTAGATTATCCTAACATCCACTCCCCTAAAATATAGGCAGCTATCGTAGTTATTCATAGTATACCAATGACTTGTCATAAATTTTGTCAAATTTCATGTACCACTATCCAGGAGACTGCTTCAGTCCATAAAGTGATTCTTAAGCAAACCTTGTTTTCATCACCGAAAGAAATTAATTCCTTGGGTTGTTGCATGTAAATATGTTCCTCCATTCTCCATGTAGAAAAGTTGTCATCACATCAAGCTTCTCAAGCTCCAACTCCTATGAGGTAACTAAATCGAGAAGCACTCTAATAGAACAATGTTTTACCACAGGTGAAAAAATCTCGTTATAGTCGATTCGCTCTAATTGTGTAAAACCCCTAGCCACTAGTCGTGCTTTATACCACATTGCTTGATATGGACTACCTTCATTATTCCTGAAACCCACTTACACAAAACCGCCTTTTGCACCTTGAAACAATCCACAAGAATCCATGTCTGATTTTTCCAAAGAGATTCCATCTCCTCGCTCATAGCTCCAATCCACTGTTCAGCGTTAGGACCTGATATCGCCTGATAATAAGAAGATGGCTCCTTCGATATCACCTGCACGACAGACAAAGCATATCCCGCCAACTTAGAATCATCATACCTTATAGGTGGTTTGATGACAATCGCGATCTATTTAGAGCTATAGAGTACGACCTCTCTTGCGGTTCCTCCACCTCCACCTCTACTGCATTCATTTTGGACTGATCAAAACTGTTCTATATCTTTGAATTACTTGTCGATACCTCAACCTCGACACTGACACCCTGATCTTTATCACGCGACTTATCATATTGCTATGCAACATCGAAGACTCATCAAAGATAACATGCTTGCAAATAAATTCTGATGAACGCCCATCAATACACCACAATCGATAGCCCTTTACCCTATGTGCATAACCTAAGAACACACACTTCTTTGCCCGCGGCTCAAATTTAATATCATTCAGTTGAGCAAACTTCAGACATTCAAATACTCTTAGGCTAGAGTAATCTGTAGGCTTACCTGTCAATACCTCTTAAAGAGTCTTATTTTCAATCGCTGTTGATGGAAATTGGTTAATCAGGTAGCACGCATGTTAATTGCATCAGCCCAGAAAACTTGCAACATCTTCGCATTTGAGAGCATACACCGTACTCTCTATAGTAGTGATCGATTCATCCGTTCCGCAACTCAATTCTGTTGTGGTGTTCTAGGGATTGTACGGTGCCTATCCATCCCCCTCTCCTTGTAAAAACTATCGAACCCACCGGAGCAAAACTCCAATTCGTTGTCAGTTCTCAGCACATTGAGCTGTCTGCCTGTCTGCTTCTCCATCATGGTCAACCAATGCTTAATCTCAACAAAAGTCACTTTTCTATTTCAAAGAATGAACTCATACCTTTCTCGAGAAGTCATCAATGAGTGTTAGCACATATCTGAACCAACCATTTGACTGGATAGGTGCAGGTCCCCACAAGTATGAATGAACATAATCTAGTATTCCATCGGTTTGATGAATAGCCTTAACAAATGTCACATTGTGCGGCTTCCCAAAGACGTAGTGCTCACAGAAATCCAGCTTGCTCAACTTCTAACCATCGAAGAGTTTCGTCTCACTCAAAATGTTCATCCTTCGTTTCGATATGTGCCCCAACCTCATATGCCCTAAAAAGTCATCACGGAATCAGAAAGTTCTCTATTCACAACCGCCGATTCGACCATTGTACTACCAATGAGATAGTAGAATTTGTTCTGGCGATTGCACCTCATCATCATCCCCCATCACTACCCAACAACCTAGAGAATCCAAACCACCAAGAGAAATTAGATTTTTCATCAGTTCTAGGACGTGATGCACCTCAATCAATGGTCTTGCTACAGCATCGTACATCATGACTTCCGTTGTACCGACTCCAGCCACCCGACACTCTTAATTATTTCCCACAAAAAACTTACTCGAACCAACCTCCTGATAAGTTGAAAAATAATCCCTATGCGGTGTCATATGATAGGTGCATCCAGAATCAAGAAGCCACTCGTCAGTTGTAGAGTTGATTATTACTGTAAGGACGTTCTCATCGCCCTCCGTCGAGCTCGTCTCTGTGAATTCGGCTACATTCCCACTTGATGACTGATTTTCATCCAATTTCTTCTTTTCCTTGCAATCTCTTTTGCAATGGTCGTTCTTGCCACAATTACATCAAGTTTTGCCATGAGACTTACTACGCTTCTTTGACTTGCTACGAGACCCCTTTTCACCATGTTGCTGATTCCTTCCTCTTCCGTCAACGACTAAGGCATAACTGGATATATTTCCTGTTTCCCTCCTACGAACATCTTCGCTAAGAGTCAGGAATCTAACCTCACTGAACACCAAATTGTTGTTCCTAGCCCGATTGATAATTCAAGAAGTGATCGCCTCCCACCTCTCCAACAAACTCAATAGTAGAATCATCGTCATCTTCTCATCTGATATCTGCATCTCCACAGTACTCAGTCGATCAAAGATTTTAGTAAGTAAACTGATGTGATCACTTATCGAATCACCCTCCAACAACTTCTAAGTATATAGCTTTCGCATCATGAAGAACTTGTTCATTGTTGAAGGCTTTTTGTAAGTATTTGACAAAGCCTGGATCAAACTATACGAGGTCTTCTCGTTCCTAATGCTCAGGGCCACATTCCGAGTCAACAATAGCCTAATCATGCTCATTGCTTTGGTATTCATGGTTTCACATACGTCCCTCTTTATATCAGCTGGTTTCTCCCCCTTGAGTTGAAATGGTATATACATGCCCTTCTCGATTAACAAATATGTAACCTCCATCTTCCAGTAGCCAAAATTCGTCCATCAAACTTTGAAAAATGGCCTTCGATTCCTCCGTTATCTGGACAATGTGCCGAAAACTGAAGCACTGAAACCAATTGATACGATGCTCGACCTTGCGTCGACTAAATTTATCTGGCTACCTACAATTCATAGAAATCTACGAGCGCAACGTAAATCGTTACTTGACACGATTGTTGCCGGTGATAAACGAGAAAACAAAAAATCCAGTTACATATGCGGTTCGGCGAATACCCTTACGTCAACGGGAGGTCCTCCTTGATCCACTAGATACAATCCGAAATTATAAGTTCATGAATATCGTCCACCTCTGACGATCGCTCATCGTACAAAATTAATTAACATGAATACACCAATATTCAGGTGGAGATATATCTCCAAATATTGCCTGAATATCTCCACCAATATTCTCCAAATGTATTTGAAATATTTTCTACGATATTCTTAAAATTTTTTGACAAAATTCGAACAATATTATGTTAAGCCATGCTCCTGAAGTGATTGGATCGGTGTTTCAACTATTACAAGCCCGTCCACCTACATTTGATCAGATCAATCTATTCCTTCATTTGCAGAATGGGGTCAATCGAGAAGATTTTAACCCTCGATTGAGAAGCGATCGAAAAGCGAGTTTCATACTGCTTCTAGTGAGCCGGGTTCGTCTATACATAATAGTTTTTGTTTAAGAAGTACCTCCAGCAAGCTGAGTTCGAATGTACACAACAGCTCGAGTTCGAGAAGCGCCTTCAACAAAGAGAACTCAACAACTTGAGTTCAAGAAGCACCTTCACCAAGCAACTCGAGCTCGGGAACCACCTTTGGCAAGACGCTGGAGTTCAAGAAGCAATTCCTGTAAGTCACTTGAGTTCAAGGAGCACTTCGGTCGAGTCGTTCGAGTTCAACCACAGTGACTCGAGATAGAGAAGTTCTTCTGGTATGTAGAGTCCCATCAACCTTAACTAAAAATCGAGGAGCATTCCCAACATGTTGAGGTCATAATTGAGGAGCATTCCTAATAAGTTGAGATCAAAATCGATGAGCATTTTCTGGCAGGCAGAGATCCAAATCGAGGGGCATGCCCAGCGAGTCAAGGTTCAAGTTGAGGAATATCCCCAGCGGGTAAAAGTTTAAATCGAGAAAATGCTCTAACAAGTTGAGCTCCTTATCAAATCGAGATATAAGGTTTGAGCAGTCAATCCATGTTCCATGACAGTTTTTAAGCCTCTACCCACAACTTGAGAGTATATCGCCGACACTGTTGAAGTCACGAAATTCTAGACCTATCCAATGTTCCAATAGCCTTAAGAAAGCACAATGTTTTGGGACTAAAGGATAGAAGTCTACAAGACTCGGCATTTGAGTACACACACTTTGAGTCTAGAAGACTTGAGTTAATGAGAGTATACCGGATTTGAGTAGATGATAGTTCGAGTCTACAAGAGGCGCGAGTCTAAGAGAAACGTAAGTCTATGAAACACAAGTCTACAAGACACATATTGAGGTTACAATTTTGAGAATCTCAGAGAGAATGTTATAGAGTGGTTAGACCACATCCCATGTTCCCGAGATTTTAGGAGAGATAATGCCTCCCATTTGTTCAACTAGAGGAGAATTCGAGAGATAGTTTTTCTTGCTCAGCAAGTAGAGATTCATTATAAATAGGAGAATATCCTCCTATAACAACTACAGACATTCATCTAAGGTCAACATGCATTGTGTTGGTGTAACAATGACACTAAAAGGGGGGTGAATTAGTGTAACCGCTTTTTTAGTCTTTTTACTACTAAAAGAACACAACAGCGGAAGGTTAGGTTTCTGTAGGTTACAGAATCCTTGCACACAGCATATCCCAAAGGAAACTGCTTGACGAGAGAACGACATGTCAAAGTCTGATATAGAATGTGACTATGCAATCCTGAGAAGATTTCTACAGTAGCAGAAGGTTGATGCAGAAGGTTGATGATTCTGCTATCAAAGTTCTACAGATCCGACCACCTCAAGTGTGATCAACAAGGTCTACTCCAATGAATCGCCTTAAGCACAGTAGTCTGAGTCAGCTTTACTTGTAGTAGCAAAAGGTTGTCACAGAATCTTGTAGGTTTCTACACTACCAAGAGATGATCCGTGAGAACTGGATTGAAGGAAACAACTCTAGAACCTGACTGGTTTCTGTAGCATAACAAGTTTGATATAGGACCTTGGAGTCTCTGCTCGTATGTTCGCGTTGTGTCTGTTAATTTGCTTTTCTGTTTAGGCTTCGCTGAATGCTCAGTGATATAATCGTTTGCGCAAAAAGTAAATGAGATACATAAGGTTCATAGTGGTTCGACAATTGCCTACTCCACTCTTCACCCTTATAGGATGGAATTCACAATTGAACATTTATAGTGAATACAATATGAAGGTACTGAGACACCTCTGTAGTGTAGAAGGTAATGCAGATAGCCCTTCGGCTTTTCTACTCATCGAAACCCTATAGGTTGTGATCAATAACCCTTTAGGTCGTGCACAGAGATATGTGACTAACTCCAGAAACTCTCCGGTTGAGGTTCTGCACCGAAGATAGTGACTAACTCCACAATCCCTGTGGTCGGGATTCTGTAGAACGTGGCAGACGATCCCTCTATCCAATGGTGGATTTTCCCTTCGGCGATTCCACGACCCGGTTGGCTACTCACCAAGGCTTTCCCTATGCGTGGCTCCTCACCAAGGTTTCCAGAAGTAGAAGTACCCATAGGGCTTCTCCAAAGCATGCAGCAGGTACTTCTCTTCTGTAGAATCACAAATGTCAATGCCTCACCGTGTATCTCCCATACGCGGCCCTTCTTCTGCTCACTGCCCTAGCACGTATACACCCCGACTTCTCCCTAAGCCTGATGCACGTCTGTCACGCCACAGTGTAGCCAGATCCTTCGCGACTTCACTCACGCCCGACACAGCTTACACCCTGGAATCTGCTTTCTGCACACACGTGCAAACCAATTACAAAACAACCGATACCAGTACCTCAATAGATTCCTCCAAACGCGGACCTTCTTCTGCTCACTGTCCTGGCACGTATACACCCCAACTTCTCCCTAAGCCTGATGCACGTCGGTCACGCCATAGTGTAGCCAGATCCTTCGCAGCCTCACTAACGTCCTGTCTAGCTTGGACCCTAGGTACCAGCCTTCTACAACCGAATACTCAACCCCAAAGAGAACGAAAACTGACAAGTCTCTCAGGCTACAGTACACTCACTCTAGACGTAAGTCCTCCATATCATTTTGTCTAGCAAAAGATCCTATCTTATACAAAATAGAAATACATATTTACAGAAGGTACAATAACTGACGGAAGTCTTTGCAAAACAACGAAACAAAATGTCAGCCAAATAAAACATTCCCCCATTGGGAGAGATACTCCGTATCACTTAAAGATCAATCAAGCTATCTGGTCATGATTGTGTTCATGATCCTAAGAGTTAGGGCTTGCGAAAGATTCAAATAGATATGATCCGTTAGGCTTTTCTAAATGGAAATCAGATAATCTTGGTATCCAAAATTGATTGGCAAACCTTCTGGATACAGACACGTGTGGAATGTGTCCATATCCAGATGGATTGTGCTTTGCCATGACTTATAAATAATTTGGACGTGTTTAGATGCAAGGGAAAGGGTTAATTGACCGTTGTATAGTTCCAGATCAATCAGCTGAACCATGCATCAGTGCTTTCCATATATATAGTGATTTTTTCCCTTAAAGAGAGTAGATTAATTCACATAAAAATAAATCGTAATCAAAATAATTTAAAATCATTTAAAGTACCATATGAATGTATTTAAATAATGAGACGATTAATTAAATAATTCTGTGGTAATGATTATGTGACAGAAGGTACGAAACATATTGTCCCTGTAGGTTAACTTTCTGCATAGTAGTAGAAGCTTACCTTCTACACAACATAAGCTTACCTTTTGTATGACATCATCAAAACCATGCTAGCACATTGTTTGTCTAACAGCTATCAGTTTTTAGTTCTCAGTCCACAACCTTCGGTTTCCAATTTCCATACATGTTTCTAGACCCATAGTTTTGTGTTACCACCATCAATAGCGTCCATACCACATCCAACATACCACCGAAGACCAATTTCCAGTATAGCCTTTTACAACTAGGCGTGCCATATAACGTTCAATCGAACCGTCCGAACGGGTCTTGATTTTATAGATCCATTTACAGGTGGAAGATCGACCAAATCCCATGTATGAGTATTTTCCAAAGCTTGTATTTCATCATTCATAGCGTGTTGCCATAGAGGGTCAGTTTTGGCTTCACGATATGTGCGAGGCTCATACAAAGAGACAGTAGCAAGAAAACATTGGTAATCATTAAGATGACAAGGAGGTTCCCTTACACGGGTGCTGCGAAGAAGAGATGGTGCTAGGACAAGATCCACATCTTGAGCAGATTCTGTGGGAGAAGGCACGAAGGATATAGAGTTATCAACATCTTCCCTTGTTTGTTTTGTATTTGAATCAGGAAATAATTGAGTAGAGGCATCTGTGAAGAACAGGTGACTGAGGGACCAATGGATGAAATTTCGGAAGGAAAGAAAATGGAGTATTTCCAAAAAAACGACATGTCGAGAAATTCAAAAGCGTTGAGAGATCGGATCCCAATAGTGATATGCTTCGTGCTCTATCCTATAACCAACAAAACAACACAATTGAGATCAAGGTTCCAACGTAGTATGTTCATGAGGATGTAAAAGAACAAGCACAACCAAAAGATTTTAAAATAGAGTAATCCGGAGATTTTTGAAATAATCGTTCATAAGGAGTAACATTATGAAGAACCGCTGAGAGAATACGATTTATAACAAAGACAGAAGTTAAAGCCGCTTCCCCCCAAATTTTTTTTTTGGACAAGAAGAAGAAAGTAAGATAGAACGAACGGAATCAAATATATGACGATTTTTGAGCTCGACACGTCCATTTTGTTATGATATGCGGACACGATCGCTGAATAACAGTACCTTGTGTTGTAAGGAAGCGAAGTAATGAAGAATCTTGATATTCCATGATATTATTGGTATGAAGAATTTTTATGGGACTAGAAAACTGAGTATGGATCAAGCGGGCAAACTTAATATCAGTTTCAGATAATTCAGATCTATGTTTCAGAAAATATGACCAAGTAAAGCGAGAATGATCATCAATGAATAAAACGAAATAACGATAGCCATTCATTGAAGGAATAGGAGAAGGACCCCAAAGGTTAGAGTGAATAAATTCAAAAGGATTTGAAGAAACATGATGGCTAGTTGGAAATGACGAAGATGGTTGTTTGCCCCGTTGACAGTCTATACAATGAAATACCTCAAATTTCATATGACCCAATAAGCAACGAGAAATTAAAGGTTGAAGTTTGCTGGCAGAAAAGCATGACCAAGACGAAGATGCCATTGGTTGATACTAGAACTAACAACAGCGACTGAAACAAGGTTATGAGAGATACGCAAGGCATTTAGTTCAAATAGCCTGCCCACTCTGCGACCCGTCCCAGGCATCTGACCCGTTTGTGGATCCTGAACCTAGCAACCAGAAGGAGAAAAATTCAGATTTAATCGTTGTTCACAGAGTTGACCAACAGAGATTAAGTTTAAAGTAAGATTAGGAACAATATATGTGTTAGGGAGTTCCAAATCTGATGTACATGCCTGTCTAGAATGATTTATGTGCATTTTAGTGCCATTAGCAGTATGAACAGGTGGTAAAATGAAACAGATGCTTTTTGGGACAATGTTGTAGAGTTGGTAGTCATATGATTAAAACATGCTGAATCAAATAGCCAGGAAGAGTTACCCGAAGAAGCAGACAATGCGGTAGGAGAACCGAAAGATATAACATGTTTAATGAGAGCCTCAATGTCACTTATCGTGGTGTTTGTTGCAACCCTAGTGGCAGCAACAACGGATGAAGCACCAAGCATTAGATATGGTCGATATTTAGGTGTTATGCCTTTTGGTCAATAGGTCGGGTAAGATGGTGCTCCAGGATATGCCCAAAATCATGACAATATTTGCACTCTATCCTAGGACAATTAGCAAAAGTGTGACCAATCTAACGATAGTTCTTACACATTTGTGTGTTGGATTTCTGATGAAAGTATCTTGTAGTAGCAAGAACCACTTCAGATTGTGGAGCTTTGTCTTGATTCAGGCGTGTCTCTTCAAATATTATTTCTTGAATATCAGCTTCAAGACTCGGGAGAGACTTCGATGAAGTAAAGGCACTCTTACAGCTTCATATTCTGGTTGGAGTGCCATCAGAACTGGAATCAAACGCAGATGATCTTCATTAATTTTTGCTTGAGATAATTGATTCCAGATAGGTTGAACCTGTGCAAGAAACCCATTGATAGATTGACCCGATTCCTGCTTCATATTATGGAGAATGGTCAATAACTGATAATAATGAACAAGACCCGTGGCTGTGTATCGATTTGCTAAGAAATCCCAAATCTCTTTTGCATTATCGTATTCTGCAAACTAAACATGAATAGAGGAAAAAAATGTATTCCAAAATCAGGTAATAATTTGATGATTCCTACTATCCCAATCTTCAAGACGGTCGGCAAAATTAGCAAGAGATTCACCATGATGTTGTGTTGGCTTGACACTATCTCCGGTAACTATTCACCATAGTTTTCACCCGATTAGAAAACTCTTCATACTTTGAACCCACATATTATAATTCGACCCATTTAGAAAGGTGGCAATAGGTCTCAGAGCATCAGATTTCTCCATGAGGAGAACAAATAAAACAAGACAAAAAAAACTAGAGGCATGGCTCTAATACCATGAAAGCTCAAAAATATTGAAATTTTGTCTATATTGTAATAGATAATTTCAACATAATATACCAATATAGATATACCTAAAAATAGAAATACAATCAACACCGTTCAGGCTACGTAATATTTTCCATAATTTGTGTTGATCTTCTGGCACTGATTTCGCAAACACCTTCCATCTCTAATTGAAACGTCTTTCTCCCTTCCATAAGAAAAAAATAGAATAGAACTTTGGTGACCACTCTGGTTTGTCATCAGCTAATGGGACGACAATTTCGTCACGAAGCTGTCCAATCCCCAGTATTTGACGAGGAGGGGGATGCCTCATGCCTTTCATTGTTTCGTCCTGGAATGGAGTTAGCTCATGTGTCCTCTTTCCTCTTTTCCTAGCTTCTACCGGTCCTTTCTTCAAGAGTAAAATGATATTTGGCGTCTTCTTTGACAATGTGTTGAGGGCATTGAAAATGGAAGATGACTGAATTTGTTACAGAGTAATGCTTTTCTCTGATGGATCAACAAAGGATTCTGGGGAGAGAGGGGGGCAGCAGTACAGATACTAATTGTCACCCCTTCTTCTGATTTCAAAGCAAATATTGGGATGGAGGTCCCAATTGGAGGTGGGGGATAGGGGGACCAATGAGGACAACTTCCCTCCCTCTCCTCAAGCAATTAGTAGCTCCAGCTTAGGGAGAGGGGCTACCATCCATGTAATCTATTGATCCTTTCACGACGCTGGAAGCTCGTGGGAATCACGGTTGGATCCAAAGGAGCTAAGCTTGGAAATAGCTTTGGACAGGCGATTCACTTTCCTATTGTTGGGATATAAAAGATGTGCTAATTGGGGTCCCTCCTGCCCTTACTTTTACTCAAAACACGATGGAATGAGGTAGGGTGGGGGCCTAGGCAAGGGACTAGCACAGGGAAGTGCCATGTTCCTCCTCTGCCAGTTTTGCGTATAGAAGTCCTCATTTCTGTGGCCCACTTCCTTCCCTTCTATTGTCCTAACTGATAAAAGACACAATCAAATTGATGAAAGAGTTCGATGATGATGCACGTATTATAGGGTGATGTCTTTTATAATCAACCTAGACAACAACAAATACAAGATACTTAAATGGTCCACTACCAAAAGTAACTAAATGTTCCACTATCAAAGGTGGACTCGAGAACGCCATGGAAAATGTATCATGATTAATGCTGATGTGGGAGTCTGCTTTTCACCCCCCGAAATCTCATGCTCAGCTCAGAGTGTGAGAGTGGTGCGTTGATGGCGAAAGAGCGGCCGTCGACATCTTTTGTGAACACGTCAACACGCTGCTCTTTTATTTTTACAAATTTGATTACGAGATCACCACGACGGACCTGTTCACGGACGAAATGGTAGTCTATGGCAACATGTCGTCGACATCTTTTGTGAACACGTCAACACGCTGCTCTTTTGTTTTTACAAATTTGATGACGAGATCACCACGACGGACCTGTTCACGAACGAAATGGTAGTCTATGGCAACATATTCTTTGCATTAATCTTAGTGTGAAATGGAAGAAGCAGGTTACTGGGGAACTACTAAACAGATCACAAAACATAAGTGGCAACCTTTTATGTGGGAGGGGATGGAATATCTTCTAATAGAAACCCCCTTGGGTTGGGGGACAGTTGGAACGACATCCAAAATCCATCTCTCATGGATGCCACTCATGCTTGATTTAGCAAGCATATCCGTTGGGAATGCGTAAAAGGTCTACAAAATTATGCAGAAGAATATACCACTTAATCTAGCATAAATAAAGTGGGACATCACATATATTGATAGGATAATAGAGTGGATCCACCAGGTCGGGTTAAGAAGAAGCAAATATTGAAAATGGTGCATAACATTCTCAGCGGTTGGAGCATATCTTCCACTGCAATACGCAGGTGATTCAACGCCTAATTGAATGCCTTCACATAAAAAAGATGTCCTCTACCCGAAATGATTTGTTATGTGAGTTTTGCGGTGAGCACTATAGTAAAAATACAAAACACTCCATGAGCTAGGTCAATACTTGAACTCTTTCTATCTTGAAGGCTTCTATTTATGAAAGCATGGTCATCCTAAGATAAAGAAAATTCATGAGATAAATACAAAGGACAAACTTCAAAAGTGCATTGTTTGTTAGACATTCGGACAGCACTACTCATTCCATTAAATCAAAGATGCTTCTCAAAGATCTACTACTATCATTCTCGACAACGAGGAAGGTTTCATAAGCTGAAACAGTAAACAGATGAAACATCAGTGCATTGTTTTCAAAGGACAGAAGTTCAACCAACTCGAATGTGTCACATACTAGGCATGCTCTCGTCTGCTTTCACCTTTGTTCATGTCATATAGCTACACGACCGTATGAATGTCAAAAGAAAATGTCTTTAGTTTCACCACATAAATAGCGTGCCATTGCACACGCATTTTAGAAATGAAAATATAACATTATTGAAAAGGCTAGATGAATAATGGCAAGCAAGCCTTTCAAACTAGTTCTCTTCAGTATGCTTAAAGAATTGCATTCTTCATTCTAGAAACATTTAACATCTTCACTGTAATTTGTAAGTTCGGACTCCTGACTGATCCAGGATTCCAACTATTGTATCTGTGGCGGACTTTTTTTTTACTCAAGCTGGCGGAGTTACATTGATGGGGGATTTGAAGATTCATTGGCACAGGCGTACGTGCTATGACAGATTACACCCTGATGGAGATTTCATTTGAGCTTCTGCCAGTTACTTATTATCCATCGTCGGGTATCTCTGATCGGGTTATTTGGTCTTTACCCCCTGATGGAGATTTCATTGTTGCTTCTGCTTTAAGATATATCTATAGTGAGTGCCAGTATTACTTGGGCTAGCTTTGTCTGGTCTAAGGGTATGTTACCAAGGTTCTCTTTCGTTCTTGTTCGCTCCGGAAGTGGCCATTTGACAAGCCGGATCCAAACACGTTGAAAATCTCTGGCACTATGAGCAACTGCTACTCGGAGATTCGTTGTGTGGTCGCCGTATGAATGAAGAAAGAGAGGAGAAGGCAGCGGACAGACACCCTTAAGCGGAAACACTCACGGATGCCATCGACGATGCCTTCGGAAGAAAGCAGGAGCACAAGATCGCAAGAACGTCGGGATGCTTGAACGCTTGAGTGCTTGAAGATAAAAAGAACTATATGTCCATCTGTAGAGAGGTATGTATGCCTAAGAACAACTATTTATACTAGGCTAGACCTATGCATATACAGAAATGGAATATTGTACTTATATTAAGTGTCCTTGTTGCCGGTCTTCAAGGAATATCTCATTTCCATTTGAGCAATCTTGGCAACAATTTCCTTCCATGTCTTGAAACCATCCGAAATATTCCCATAACATTACTGATCGACCCGATCGCCCACTCACCTTCGCTGCAGAGTTTCCCCGCTCGTTTAGTTGACTGCCGCTTGATCACCTCATTGACCCTTGTCGCCTGGTAGCCCTGTCGGTTGGTAACCGCTTCGCCTGCACGCTTTCGCCTGCAAGCTTTCACCTTATTGGACTTTCCTCAAGGCAGACGGAGTAGGTATTGTGATCCGCCTCGCCTTGAAAAAGACCAGGTAATCATTCTCCTACAACCCGGTAACGTGTGCAGGCGAGCATTAATCCCCAACCATTGATATCCCCGAAGTGTAACAGTTGAGATTTTCGGGACGTTTGTCGAAATCTCGAGGTTTCTGCCATAATATCTCATGTCAGAGATTTCGTATCCCTCATAACCCCGCTATAAATAGCGATGCCCGGATCGGCATACCAATCGCAAACCATCACCCTTGAAAGTAGTGTTTATGAGGTCTTAATCTTTCTGTATCCTACCCAGGACCTATGTCCATCACCTTCGCTTGCTTGAGAGCTTATGTCCACCACCTTATGCAAGTGATTTCTTGCCCTCTTACGTCTCCACTCTCGTCAACAATGAGCTTGTCTAGAAGGGTAGTGGGCCTAAGCGAAGCTTCGGTGGGTCACCCTTTAATCTTGGGTCGTGTCCTGATTGGACTAACCTTTGGTGCTTTCCAGTGACTCCAAACCTCTGGGGGCGCTGGATCACCACAAGGCAAGGTCGTCGCCACGTCCTCAATTTTTCAGCCTCGCGGCCATTGGGAGGTCTGACTCGGAATTAGATACGCGGACTAATGTCTTCCCGCTCAGAATATTCATGTTGCAGCCACGCCTCCACAATATGGTGAAGTTGTCTGCTGCAGCCAGGGATCTTTTTCGTCTAAGGGAAGAATCGTGTACTCTGTAACCACCTTCGTCTTTCGTGGGTAAACCTTTGTATAACTCGCATAGCTCTTGGGATTCCTCAATAAAAAGCATTTTGCTGAGAAGAGGAAATGCCGTTTACTGAGTCATTTATGTTTTCTTTTGTACATTTGTCTCCAAACAAACCCAAGTGAGGTACCACATATTTGAATGAAAGTGAATGCACGTTTTAAGCCTCTTTGCCTGTCCACCTTTGACTTTTGAACCGTCATCAGCTTTCAAGCGAAGCGATGCTCTTTTTGGGCATCAACCATCTTGTCGATTTTTTGATTATGAAGTCTAACAGGGGTCAAGGTTTCCCACTCATGTAATCAGAAACCGTTCTCCTTCTTCCCCTGTCTCTCAGAAACCCTAGTTTCACTACGACCTCCATGGCTTCTGATGCTTCAACCTTAGCAAGCCCGACTTCTCCGCCCACATAGAGGGCGATGGAGCCGTGTCCCGGCGGGCCTATGCTGAAGCCACGAAGTTTCACGTTTTCCCTTCTCACGAAGTGGAGTCGGACTTGGGCGCTACGATGTCAGAACAAAAAACGCTGGGTCTATTCGCTCTTGAGGTTGTTCCTTTTTACTAGTAAGTTGCTCGCTATCTTCTCCCCAAGTGATTTCAAGCTGTCGGGATGGAGTCCGTCGGTACGAGCTAACCTCTGTTGCTTTCCATCTCCAAGGAGTGAGGCACATGACCTTTGGGTTTCTACGTGGATGACCAAGAAGCGCAACGCGTGGGATGCGATTGGGAAATCAAGATCCTAATCAAAATGTCTCGCTCCTCGATTGATCCTAACTTGCCGGTGTGTGTCGAGTTCTTGTCATTCTGAAATCCCATTGTCAACTATTTCCACCTCCCAGACGACCGATGTCGATCAACCTAGAGGTGTCTGGTTCTTAGCTAGTTGTCATCTTTTTGAAGCCCCCCTCGATTTGACCACGAGCGCACCGACCTGAAGTTTAACCCATCAGAACGCATCGGCGCGGGGATCGATCGACACCTCTCTCTGCCTGATGTGGAGTGGGGACCCCAGAAGGAGTTTGATTTCTACTTGGAGTGGTTGTCCAAATATATCTTTTGCAATTGGGAAAGTGTCCCAGTCGCTTCATGATGAGGGTAGCCATCAGCCTCGTTGACGCTGCCAATGCGGACAAACCTGAAGCTCTGGCCTTCACCCCTTTCCTGCTAAGTTTGATCTATCACAGGCTGTACCAGGCAACGGCTAATCCACCTAGCTTCCCTAGATGTCCAGCAGATGGTCCTCTGTGGATCGTTCTGTACTTTCCGGGTTTCACTCGTTTTCCTCACGCGATGCTCGAGCGGAGTGCAGTCATCTCAGCGAGCGCGTTCCAGTATAGGTCTCCTTTCAGCATTACAGGTTGTATCCAGGCTTTGATGGATGGGGACGCAGAAAGCTGTGTAGGTGTGGTCTCTTCTTTGTATGAGATCTAGTAGGGGTAGATCCGGCTGGCTTGATTTTTGAATTGTACAATTCTCAGCTCTACACCCATCAGCTGGGCTTCTGTTTTGGCGGTTCCCTTGTAAATGTCTCGGAACCAGTCGCTGGCATGCGTGTTGCATCTCTCGTGGAGCTAGGTTAGCCGAACGTTTTTAGTTACCAAACCTTCCCATGGTTTGGCCTTAGGCAAAACCGTATCATGGTCGTTCTCCTGCTTTTTCCAGGACCTGGTGTGAAGTGTGGGGAATGATGTAGGCTTCTTCACACTTGGAGAGGATGATCCAAAAACATAGCCTAGCCTCTCCGATGGCCCTTCCTAGCTCAAGTGAGAGGTCTTAGAGGAAACTGTCGTCAGGCGATGACTCGCCCTTCTCAGGTAAGTCGAACTAGTTCAAGCAATGGTTTGCTTATGCTTCTTATGTCTATAATGGGCTACCTCTTTCATGTAGTAGGTAAGTGGTCAAAGGCGAAGCCTTTTCCTGCAGGCTCATTTTCACAAAGAGTCCGCCTGAAGAAGAAAGTGTCTTGCAGGCTTGATCCTCCACCACTGCCACGAGATGTCACTGCGCCCCCTGTTCTTGAGGCAATGCACTCCACGTTTATGTCAAGTACCGCATTTCTCACAAGCCTTGTTTCTTGATGGTGGATTGCTTTAAATAACACCAGCTTCCCCGGTAAAGGTGTCGTTGGTGTTTCCCCAACTACGGGAATTGTTGACGGTGAAGAGCCCCCCGACGATATCCCTATTGCCTCCTGGCTGGGCAACTAAAGCCGGTTCGAGTAACGAGCAAGGAGTATGAGTAGAGATGAGCCCCCAGTGAGGCTGCACTTGAAACCTCGACCCCTCTTTCGAGGAATTGGGCAGGAGCTTCGTTGGTCGATGATACTCATGTCGCCCTGAACTTCCCAGGCGAAGCAGTGGAAGTCCCCCAAAGCTTACAAGTCCACGTGACCTTGGTAAGGAATCTTAAGCTTTGCTTGTCATTTGCTCTTAAGTCATCTGTCTGACCTGAGCATATTCATGGCAGCCCTTGCGCTCTCTACTTGTCTCTTTCATTTCCATCCTCGAGCGTGGGGTGAATGCTGAGAACGACTTTGTTGCCTTGTCGTCTGTGATGGACGACTTGGGATAAGTAGGAGCTGATTTACGTGAGCTGCGCGTTATACACTCGCTTCTTTGGAAGTCCTTCTGGCGTTCGTGGGCTGAACGACAGGAGGACATCGTACTCAATGCAAGGTTGGAGGAGAAAAGCCTACGCAGTACTTGCCACTTGCATCCTCTGCTCGAGTGAATGAGTTGTTTCTCGAAGGGGCTGAACTCTGCGAGAAGCAGGAGGAACTGTCAACCACCATTCGTCGCCTCCTGGAGGAGTTAGATGCCACGGTCACGTGTGTTGCTGAAACTGACGTGGCCCTCGATATTGCAAAGGTAGGAGAGGTAGCTGAGCGCACGGCTGTCGACCAGGAACGAGAGACATTCGAGAGGGATTGGGACAGGGTCATTGAGGCTGTGGCAAAGGAGGTTGTGGTGGCCGCAGTGCTGGACCGAGCGAAGTGCCTATTATCTTCCTTGCCTGTTGACTGAATTGCTACGTTTGTATTTGTCCCCAACCTATGGGGAATCATTTTGAGATATTGTTTTTGTGCATTTCTCATATCGTTGGCCTATATTTTTTCAAATACTTTCCATTGACCTTGAGGGCGTTCACCGATTCGTCAAGCCCCCCCAGGCGATATGATTTCCCAATGTGGGTTTCCATTACCTGGAAGGGGCCTTCCTAATTCGGTGTCCATTTCCCCTGGAAGTAATCGCGAACACCCTCGGGCATTCTCAGCTTCCAGACTAGGTCTCCCTTACTAAATGACCGAGGAACTACTCTTTTGTTGTAGTAGCGAGTGATGTTCTTCTTATGAGCTTCCAAATGATTCATCACATTGATAAAACTGGTCGTTTCTAGTTCTTCTAACTCATCCCTCATCGTATCCCTCATTTTCTCTAAGGTGCTTAAGGAGTATGAGCGATCGGTATCGCACTTCTATTGTAAGCATCACATCATGACCGTACACGAGGTTGAACGGGGCGATGCCTGTGCTTTCTCTATTCGTAACCCAGAGTGCCCATAGCGTTTCCTGAAGCAAGGTATGCCATGTGCATGGGTTGCTCCCGATCATTCTCTATATAACCCGTTTTATGAGTTTGTTGGAAGCCTCCGCTTGCCTGTTTGACTGCGAGTAATACGAGGTTGAGTTGAGTACTTTAAACCCAAAGTCTTCTGCAAACTCGTCCATAAGTTCGCCGTTGAACGCCTTTGCATTGTCTACCATGATAATCCTGTATAGGTAGATGATGGTGTTCTTGATGAATTCAATTACATCCTTCTGACTGGTAGACTTATAAGTCGTCGCCTCAACCCATTTGGTAAGGTAGTCTGTAGCGACGAGTATATAGGCATTTCCTCTAGTTGAGTGAGGACGAATTTCCCCCATGATGTCTAGTGCCTATGTCCTAAAAGGCCATAGTTTACTATGACGTCCACGTCCGTAGCAGGTGTGCATTTCACTGGTCCGCATCGCTGGCGAGCCCAGCAGGCTTGAGCCATTTCAATGTAATTCTTGACCATCGACGGCTAGTAGAACCCGTGTCGTTTGATTGATCAACTCATCTTGATCCTTGCTTGATGAGCTCCGCACTGCTCCTCATGTGTGTCCATAATGATTGGGATGGCTTCGTCCAGGTCGATGCACCTTAACGGGACATCCTTATTGGTTTTCATATAGAGGAATTCGTCGAGGAGTACGCAGTGTCTAGCGATCACTCGAATTCACTTTTCGACTTTTGCGTTAGGATTCTCGAGGAACTGTCATGTTGGCTCCTGCCAGTCCTCTTTTTGTTTGAACAGATCGGCTGTGGGGACCTCTTTGTTACTATCGTGGAATTCTGGACGTTTGCTTATGAACAAGGTTGTGCTACCCCTGCGTGAATCAGAGTTATTTATCAATCCTCAGGCCAGTTGAGCTAGATGGTGGGCCTCTTGATTGTCTTCTCTTTTCACATCTATAATCTCGACCGTACCCATTTTCGTGAAGAGCTCTTTCGCTCTGCGTAGATATCAGCCCAGGTGAGGCGCATGGCATTCACTTTGGTCTAAGAGCTGCTGAATCACCAAGTGAGAATCACCGCATATTTTTACGCTTTCCAGTTTCCAGTCAGAATCAGGGCGTTGTACTCTACTACATTGTTGATTACTTTGTTGTCGAGGCAACAGGCTAACCTAGTTTCGGCATTCCAGGGTGTCTTAATGATGACCCTTACACCAGCCCCACATTTGTTGGAATACCTATCAAACTAAATGGACCAGTGCCAATGTGGGTTATCTTCATCGTATGAAGAGTCTATGTTACATTCAACACAGTGGGTGATGAATTCTGCCAAGGCATGCCTTTTACTTGAGTTTGCAGCTTGTGGTATAGATTGTAGGCAGAGAACGCTAAGCTCCATTTGCCAATCCTTCCCGTAAGTAAGGAGTTGTCGAAGACTACCTTGGTCACAAGTGTCTTGGAGACGACATACACATCGTTGGACTCAATGTAATATATGAGCTTGATTACTGAGTAATAAACAGCCAGACATATCTTCTCAGTTGGGGTGCATCGCTGCTCCGTCTCTGTGAGGAGTCGAGACAGGAAATAAAGAGCACTTTCGACCCAATCTTGCTCTTGTGCTAATGTGGACCCAATACTGGACTGCGACTCAGCCACGTAAAGGATGTATGACACCTTTGTATCTTGTGATGCTAGCACAAGAGGGTTCATCAAATAGTTTTTTATTTCCTGGAAAGCTTGCTCATGCTGTGATGTCCAGGTTATCTGTCCCTTCTCCTTTCCTTTTAGGATTGTTGAGAAGGTGCTGGTTTTAGACGCTAGATTACCTATAAAGCGGCATATCTAGTTGACCCTTCCGAGAAAGGCTTGGAGTTCCTTCTTGCTCTTAGGAGCAGGGTGGTTCCGGATAGCTCAAGTTTTAAGAGGGTCAACTTCGATTCCTCGTTGGTGTACTAGGAATCCAAGAACCTACCTCTTTTGGACTCCAAAGGCGCATTTTAACGGGTTAAGTTTGAGGTTACACGTTCGCATCTTTTCAAATGCTTCGCTTAGATGAACGTGATGATCCTGCCTTCGCTTGGATTTTACCACCATGTCGTCGATGTAGACCTCCACTGTCTTCCCTATCAGGGGGCCAAAGATGAGGTTCATCGCTCTCTAGTACGTGGCTCCGGAGACAGCTACCCAATATTCGGGGGATCCTTTCCCCGACCCCATACGTGTTTCCGTAGCGGAAGGGGATTCATGGACAGAAGCTGCTGCTGAGGTAAGGCCTTAGTGAGTGGATCTGCGATATTCTCGCTAGTGTCTACTTTACTTACCAACACATCACCCCTCTGAACTATTTCTCTGAGGATGTGATATTTCCGCAGTACATGCTTAGATCGCTGGTGAGACCTTGGTTCCTTTGCCTGTGCTATGGCAGCATTGTTGTCACAGTATAGTAGTATTGGACCATGACTACTAGGAACCACTTCAAGTTCTGTCATAAAATTCTTGATCCAAACAGCTTCTTTTGACGCTTCTGAAGCTGCTATGTACTCGGACTATGCTGTAGAATCCGCAACCGTTTCTTGCTTTGAACTTTTCCAGCAAACAGCTGCTCCATTTAGACAAAATACATAACCCAGCTGCGATTTCAGATCGTCACGATCTGTCTGGAAACTGGCGTCAGTATATCCTCTGACAACCAATTCCTCATCGCCTCCATAGACCAAGAACATGTCTTTTGTTCTTCTTAGATACTTGAGGATAGTTTTGACTGCTGTCCAATGACCCTCTCCAGGATCACCCTGATATCTACTTGTCATGCTCAAAGCATACGATACATCAGGTCTTGTACATATCATGGCATACATGATGGATCCAATAGCCGAAGCATATGGTATCTTACTCATTCTAATTCTCTCCTCTAGTGTCTGTGGACACATCGCCTTGGAGAGTTGTATACCATGTGACATAGGCAAGAATCCTCTCTTGGAATCTTGCATATTGAATCTCTTTAGTACTTTGTCAATATATGTACTTTGACTTAACCCTAGCAGTCTTCTTTGTCTATCTCGGTATATTCTAATACCTAAGATATTGTTAGTGTGTGCACGTATGTGCCAAGACACTTTGTAATATATGTGAATAGTTGTTAATAAAGGCAAGTATTTACTGTTTATTAATTACTTTTCTGCTCGTAATTAACTTTACGGTAAAGTCCCATAGATTGATTATTTGTCAATCTAGAATTGTCCTTGATCGGATAGATGTTTAGATGGGACATAAACATCTAGATCAACGTCGAGTATAACTAAGGTCGAGCTAGACCAAGGGATGGATGTTCAAGTTATACTCGGGGGTGCCTAAGTTTATGGTACACTGGACTCGACCCGTTTATAGATAATACCACATATTAAGTGTCATTGGTCACTTCTCTTGTTGAACGAGTGTAACTGATCTCCTGACTTGAGACCTCCATTTATTCTATGCGTGGAGTTGTTCACTTTGATGCCGTTAAAAGCAGTCTTTAATCGGATTGTGAGTAATACGGTTATTGGGTGTGCAGCGAAGCGTAGAGAGGATAGTGTTGAGTCAATATAGGATTCATCGCTCTCTTGGATTAGAGAGTTGACATCCTGGCCTCTTGATTGAGATATTAGTGATTTTAAACACACGGCTGTGGAGGAATGTTTATCATTCAAGTTAAGATCTATTATATCTCAGAAATCAAGTAAAATGATTAATTCAGTGATGACACATAATGCACTGAATTAATCAGGATGTCGGTGAGATGAAGAGATTGAATTACACAGAAATCGGTTCATAGCGGTTTTGGTTCATGACTAATATTCTATTACGTTGGGTGGCTGAAAACTGTTGCTAGACGGTTACCTCAGTCTATGTATGGATATACATTGCCTTCGTATATAGAACCTAGAGGGTCGCACGCAAAAGAACGTAGACACGAACATTGTTATTTAATTCTAATGGATATTAGAATTATAAATTTCCAGAATTAGAATTTGTTGGACTACAAAGTTATTCTGAAATATCGGAAGTAGTGTTGGATTTAAATTGATCAACTATGTTTAATTTATATAATATATATTAATGATATTATATAAATTAATTATAATCCTAGTGTTATATAATATGATATAATATTATAATATTATTTTATACTATGCACGTGGATTTTAGCCAAATTGAAAGAATCGTACTTTTGTTACGTAGGATTCCTAAGGCGGTGTCAAATTTTAAGAAATAATATAATTGCCTAATCTACCATGTAGCGTAGCTTTGCTACTTGGCTTGTTGTCAATTATTTTAATTATAAAATTGGCAAGAGAATTACGTTTTAAATAGAGAAAAACGTAGAGCAACATTCAGAGAGAGTGAAAAACAGTCAAGACATTCGGCTACAGATAAGAAACATTCGGCCAAGGTGAAGGAATTCACAATCGGCTGAAAAACGGAAGGCTTCTGAGAGTTTTAGCGAAGAATTCCGAGGGCTAGCACCAAAAGGAGTTTGAAGTTGTTTGTGTCTCGTGTGCGTGGATACTTCTAGAGGAGTCACGTTTGAGACTCTTGAATTTCGCATTCACAACAATAATGTATGTTTTATTTAACGTTACTATTCGATTTATACGTATCACAAGATCCGGGACTGTGTTTCGGACAGTATTTTTTGAAACGAGCTTCCGCTGCGCCCGGTGGAAACCCTTCAGATATAAGTCGCTTCCCCAAGATCCTTCATTGCAAAACACTTATTCAGCCAATCTTTAGTAGATTCTAGGCTGAATTTATCTTTCCAACAAGAAGTATATCGTCAACATACAGCACTAGGAAGACAATACTGCTCCCACTAACCCTTTTGTAAACGCAAGGTTCATCTGGATTCTTGATGAAGCCAAAATCCTTAACTGCTTCATCAAATCTTATGTTCCAGCTCCGAGAAGCTTGTTTTAATCCATAAATGGATCTCTTCAGCTTACATACTTTATCTGTATTCTCAGATGTTACAAAACCAGGAGGTTGTACCATGTACACTTCCTCCTCTAGCTTTCCGTTTAAGAAAGCAGTTTTAACGTCCATTTGCCAGATCTCGTAATCCTTGTAAGCTGCAATAGCAAGTAAAATCCGAATAGACTTCAGCATTGCAACTGGCGAAAATGTTTCATCATAGTCGATCCCTTGACGTTGAGTGAAACCTTTTGCCACTAGCCTTGCTTTATAGGTATTAACATTCCCATCCATGTCGATCTTCTTCTTGAAGACCCACTTGCATCCAATAGGTTTTACCCCAATTGGTGCATCTATTAACTCCCAAACTTGGTTGGTATACATGGAGTCCATTTCGGAATTCATGGCGTCTAGCCATTTCTCGGAATCTTTTGAAGCAACTGCTTCCTCATAAGTCAACGGTTCGTCGTTCTCGAAAGTAGTACATCCTCATGTTGTGTTATAATCCACCCATATCTCTCGGGTTCTCGATGTGCTCTCGTAGACTTACGTATATCTTGCGTTTCTTGAACAGGTTCTGGTAATGGAGTCACTTGTACTTGTGGTATTATCTCCATATCCAACTGTTCATTTTCCAATCCATCTGTAGTGTCTGAAACTTCTTCCAGACTTATTTTACTCCCACTACCTCTTTTAGAAATAAACTCTCTTTCTAAGAAGGTAGCATATCGAGCAATAATAACTTTGTGCTCACTTGGAAGATAAAAATAATATCCCTTTGTTTCTTTGGGATAACCTACAAACATACACTTGATGGATCTTGCTGCAAGCTTATCAGAACTATCGTTCTTCACATAAGCATCGCAACCCCATACTTTGAGATAAGACAAATTTGGTTTCTTACTAAACCATAACTCATATGGTGTCTTATCTGCAGCTTTGGTTGGAACTCGGTTAAGCATGTATGCTGCCGTTTCTAAGGCATAACCCCAAAATGACAATGGAAGACTTGCATGACTCATCATTGATCTAACCATATCCATGAGTGTGCGGTTTCTCCTTTCTGAAACACCATTCCACTCTGGCGTTCGAGGAGGTGTAAGTTGTGAAATTATGCCACACTCCTTGAGGTAATCAATGAATTCTTGACTGAGATACTCGCCCCCTCGATCACTTCGAAGGATCTTAATCTTCTTGTCAAGTTGGTTTTCTACTTCATTCTTAAACTCCTTAAACTTTTCAAGAGTTTCTGACTTTTGCCGCATTAAATAGATATATCCATATCTGCTAAAATCATCGGTAAAAGTCACGAAGTAGGTATAAGCTCCTCTGGCCTGAACTGATAATGGTCCACACACATCACTGTGTATGAGTTCTAGCAGTTCATTCGCTCTTTCTCCAATCTTGGAAAAAGGCTTCTTGGTCATCTTTCCTTGTAAACAAGCTTCGCATGTATCTATGGATTCTAATTCAAATGAATCCAAATACCCATCATTGAGTAACTTAGCAATGCGCTTCTCGTTTATATGACCAAGTCTACAATGCCAAAGGTAAGTTGGGTTTGAGTCACACGATTTCTGTTTCTTATTCTCGATGCAATGTACCGGCTCATGTAAGTTTAAAACATACAAACCATTGTTTAAAGATCCATAACCATAGAAAACATCATCTAGATAAAAGGAACACATCTTATCCTTAAATTTAAACACAAAGCCCTTGATGTCTAAACTGGACACCGAGATGATGTTCTTAGAAAAACTTGGAACATAACAACAGTTTCCTTCACTTTTGCTCCTCTATGGCCAAATACTCCTCTGTGGCCGAATGCTTTGGATTGTGTTTTTTTTCTACAGTTCCTTCACTCTTTTCAATTGACTGGCCTTCTTAAATAGCCAATTACTTTGGCATGAGATGGGTTCCGTGACCCACCACACCGCCATTGTCAAATCATCAATATTAAAGAATTATTTCTAGTTTTGGATGGCACGTAGCAAACCTAGCTCTCCCACGTAGCAATGCTAGGATTTTGTTTTAATTAGGCAAATAGCCTTAGCCACGTAACTTGTAATAATAGTAATAAAATTATTATAATTATATTATTATAATCTACAACTTGAACATATTTAATCAACTTAAATCCAACACTAGGATTTATTGCTTCCGAATATTTCAGAATAAATTTGTAGTCCAACAAATTCTAATTCTGGAAATTTATAATTCTAATATACATTAGAATTAAATAACAATGTCCGTGTCTACGTGCTTTTGCGTGCGACCCTCTAGGTTCTATATACGAAGGCAATGTATATCCATACATAGACTGAGGTAACCGTCTAGAAACAGTTTTCAGTCACCCAACGTAATAGAATATTGGTCATGAACCAAAACCGCTATGAACCGATTTCTGTGTAATTCAATCTCTTCATCTCACCGACATCCCGATTAATTCAGTGCATTATGTGTCATCACTGAATGAATCGTTTTACTTGATTTCTGAGATATAATAGATCTTAACTTGAATGATAAACATTCCTCCACGGCCGTGTGTTTAAAATCACTAATATCTCAATCAAGAGGCCAGGATGTCAACTCTCTAATCCAAGAGAGCGATGAATCCTATATTGATTCAACACTATCCTCTCTACGCTTCGCTGCACACCCAATAACCGTATTACTCACAATCCGATTAAAGACTGCTTTTAACGGCATCAAAGTGAACAACTCCACGCATAGAATAAATGGAGGTCTCAAGTCAGGAGATCAGTTACACTCGTTCAACAAGAGAAGTGACCAATGACACTTAATATGTGGTATTATCTATAAACGGGTCGAGTCCAGTGTACCATAAACTTAGGCACCCCCGAGTATAACTTGAACATCCATCCCTTGGTCTAACTCGACCTTAGTTATACTCGACGTTGATCTAATCCAAAGGGCATGACGACCCATTCGAATATCCTGATAGGACATCTGATTGTTGTTTTATGCATGTCCTCTTCGGTGATGAAGATTTGATTGTATTCGAAAAATCCGTCCATGAAGGACATTAACTCATGCCCTACCAATTTGTCTATGAGATCATCACCGACGGGCATTGGGTATTCGTCTTTAGGTGTTGCTTTGTTCAAGTCGGGGAAATATATGCATACCCTGATCTTGTCGTTCTTTTTAACGACAGAAACTATGCTAGAGATATAGTCCACGTATTTACCTGTTCTTATATAACCAGCTTTGGACATCTTTTTAATTTTGTCGTAGATCATCTGGACCACTCCCCGTGACATCCTCCTTTAAGTTTGTTTCACAGGCTTAAAGTTGTTATACGTCGGGTATCGATGCTCAACCAAGTCTTTGTCAAGGCCAGGCATCTCTGTGTAATCCCAGGAGAAACAATCTTTGTACGTGCGAAGGACTTCGCTAACGTTGCATGCTTCAGCCTCGCTTAATAGTGAGCTGAGATATGTGACACGTGGTAAATCAGTGGTCCCTAAGTTTATCTCACTTAGTGGATCACATGGAATGACAATAGTGTTAGAAACTTCTTTATTCATTGAATAAATAATTGGCACGCCTTGGTGTGACTGAGGAAACACATTACATCGTGCTTCATTTATTCGGGACGCCTTATAACTAGTTAGTCTTTCTAGGACGTATGATATTGGATCGAGCGTTTCACTCTCCATTGGACGAAGGCGGGTTGAGAAGTCTATCGGGCTCCAAGTTTGTCTTCGTCCGATGATTGTCATTATTGTCATGTATCCCGGCTTCACACATATCTTTCTTGAGCGGGGTTAGGTCTTCATCAGCTTCAGGCTGGAGCTTATTGCCCCATCCAGTTGGGACAATTGTGTGTTGAACCAAAGGTGGTCCATCATACGAAACCAAGAACTCGTAGCCTACTTCTCCTAAGGGTACGACGCTTGGGTCTTCCAATACATATCTCTGCTCTAGTGTCATGTCTTTGACTTACTTTACTGCCCCTGTGCAAACATAGGGCATGTTAGCATTCTTACTCACCTCTCCCGTAATAACTTATAAACCGTATTTTCCCCAAAACAGAAGTTCTTGGTTGAGAGTGGAGGGTATGACACCGGCCTTGTGCAACCAATCTCTTCCGAGTAGGGCACTAAAGGAAGGCTTTATGTCGATGACAAATAAAGTCGTCTTCTTTTCATTTATGCCTACTCGGAGTCCAACGGATACCACGCCTAGACAAGAGGAGTTAGTCCCGTTAAATCTGCCGACCCTTATATCAGTCTTTCCCAATTTTGCTATTTCATCCCCCAAGCACTCATATACTTCAAGGGGAACCACATTAATGGTTACTCCATTATCAATAAGGACATGGTGCATCGTCACGTTATTGATCATCGCTTAAATGTGCAGCGGGAACATATGTTTCCGAAGTGATGTTGGAGGCTCTTTTAGCCATCCACTCAGGAAATTCCACGGTATTTAAGTAATAGAATTGTGATTGAAAGGGAACAACAAACTATCTTCCCTCCAGTTATCTTCTTTCTTAGCAAACTCGGCTAGTAGTATGAGGACATTACAACCAGTGTTGTCAAGGCGCCGCGCCTTGCTCGCCTAGGCGCCCGGGCAAGGCGAGGCGCGGCCACCTCGCCTTTTTAGGGCTAGGATGGGCGCCATGCAGAAGGCACTCGCCTGGCTAACGCCTTGCCGAGGCACTCGAGCGCCCGGGCTAGCGCCTAGGCGTTCAGCCTAGCCCAGCCCCGTCCAGCCTAGTCTAGCCCCGCCCAGCCCTCAATTTTCAGCCGTTTTTGCCCTACCCGACGTATCTGCCGTTTCTCTTCTCTTCCTCCTCTTCTCCTCATCCTTCTCCTCCTCCTCCTTCTTCTTCTTCTCCTCCACATTCTCCTACAGCGGGCGGCTGTGATCTTCGGACAACCTACGGCGGGCTCCCTCTAGGCTTCGCCAGCTCTTCTCCGGCGAGATGATTGGGCAAGTACGGGGGCTTGATTGTTGGTCTGTGGTGTGTTGTTGGGCAGGTACGGGACATTTGGGTCGGTCGTTGATTGGATGTCGTGCTAACTGGGACATTTGGGTCGGGCTTGTTTTTTTTTTCCTGGTGGGTGTCGAGGTCGAGAATGGTTAATGGTCTTTTGCGATCATCTTGTTTGGAAGGGTGTTTTCGCTGAGGAGGGGGAGAGGGAGGGAGGGAGGGAGATAAGAGGTTCCGATGCTAGGTTCCCTGTGAGTTGAGAAGTTACGGGTTTTATGGATATTGTTTGGTAGTTTTGTAAGGGGAAGAAGCTGATATATCATGTTTTTTGCTACAAAAGGAGTGAGATTTTGTGGTTTCTAGTTGTTTCCTTCTCGAGAAATTGAGCAGCGAAGTAGGGAGCATTAATTACAGTATAAATGGTTGATTGGGGTTTCTTCTGATCCCAAATAAAAGCAAGGAAATGACATTTGGATATTAAAATGATATTATAATATATTATTTTATTCATTAGCACCTAGGCAACCGCCTCGGGCGATGGAAGCCCTTCTCACCTTGGTGGCACCTTAGCGCCTTGACAACACTGGTTACAACTAGTCCCATTCGCCTCGGGTGGTGTCCCGGACTGGATTGGTTTGGGAAGGTAGTCCCAGCCGCGTTCCTGTCATCCCATCCGCGTTGATCTTACTTCCTGTCATCTCATACCACGAATTGCCTTCACTGGAGAGTTTCCTCGCTCATCTAGTTGACTATCGGTTGACTGCCTTGTTGACCCTCATCGTCTGGTAGCCCCGTTGCTTGGTAACCACTTCGCTTGATGTGTTTCCACAGCTACCGCCTTACTAGGGCTCATACACTTTGGGCCTACATTTTGGACCATTGACCCAAAGATGGTACCGAGATCTTTGGTCCAGAATTTCTATTGCTAATCACAGGTTACATTATGTGTCTTCAGACGGAGAAGAACTGTCTAAACACGTAAGTTCACGTTAGTGTGTTCTCACCACCACTATGTCTATGATACCATATGAGGTAAGAGAATTCAAAGCCTCAATGGCAGTGGATATGAGAAAATCCTCACTTGAGAAGAACTTTATACTTCATCCTCACTTACATTGGATGTCGGAGAAGCGGCCAACCCTCCAGGTTAACTCGAGACTGGTGGGAGTAATTTTACCCTATTTGTATGAGAATTTGTGGATATCTTTGAGATAAATCACTCAAAACCAGAACAAATATAACACCTTCCTTTATTGGTAAAATTTCTACTCGAATGCTTGGTATACAGACGTATGCAACATCATTGATTACTAGCACTATAATAGAGGAAACCAGAGAGAAAAAGGAGAAAGTAATTCTTCTAAATATGCAATTATGGGACAAGCCTTTCGAGTGAGAGTAAACATCTTGTTGAACTACGACGATAGAACCTGGATCATCAGGAATATTACAAAGACAAAAGCATGAGAAATGCCGTCAAAGTCGAGTTTAAGGATGAGCTAGAGCAAATATTGTCCAAGAATGATGATTATTATATGCTCGGTGACGGGATGACAAGCGTCACAATCCTGCATTCTCATTTGTACTTTGAAGACACAATCGCCAAGGAATAACGATGAGAAAGAGTTTTGAATCTTCTGAATGGCTTCTAGAGAAGAGAAAAGTCTAAACTTAATCTTCGAGCTATTACATTCGAGGTTGGAAAGAAATCGCTAATTACATGGATAAAGCCTGGGAACAATGATTTGAAGAAGAATAGAAGAGAACCAATGAATGATAAGATCAACTAAGGTAAGGACTATTGGAAAGGATAGGCGAAATGTCAACCATGATGCCAATCACAAATAGTGCTCAAAAAATAAAGAATGATGTTAACAGGAGAAGGAAAGTGTATAGAGCTAGGACCCTTTTTGTTTTATTAGATAGATACACTAGCATTTTTATGTTTTCAATAATTTAGATTTCTTCTCTTTTTATATAGCAAATCGTGCATCGACATCGGCTTTTATGTATATATTTCGCAACTTTCTACCGCATTGAAGGAGTCAAACATAATAGATAAAACTTTCTCTCACATCTGTTTCAATTGAGCTCTTTGTTTGTCTTCCCAAATACTTAAAAGCCAGGAATGAATAAGTTGGAACTAACGCAAGGACAATATTTGATTAGAACTAACTAGAAGTTAGACTTGAAGTATCGAGTGACTCTTTGGTCGATACCGTGAAGGTTAAACCTGTTGGTTAATACCTTGCTATGAAGGAGGAATGTCACCTGTATAAGACCCTCAAGAGAAGGACGTTCATTACAATATAGAAGAACATCTTCATCTCTCATTCGAAAGTAGTATGGAAACTCTTGAAACTCTGA
>CM042881.1:18815576-18907634 GCA_023653495.1 Melastoma candidum
CCATAATAAATATAGCATATATAAAATTTAGACCCTCCATTTAATTATTAACTCTTCGGGACGAAAGCTGCACAAAATTTCAACACTTTTGCCATCTCCTCCTTGGAGTCAGCACCTGCCTGCCAGAAGGGAAAGCTGGACTTGCATTGGGTGATCTGGTCCACCATCTAACTCAGGCATTTGTTATTCTCATTGATCCCTTGCGTCACCTCACGGTCTCCATTTAACGTTTTATGTCACGTTAGTTGTCATTTTCTTGGGTTTCCTACCGACAAGTAACTTATCACCCCTGTTGCAGTGATCACACTCCCCTAGGAGGAGCCCCCCTCCCTGAACCATCACTTTCCCATCACAATCTTTGCGTTTAGGGGGGATCATGTTTCGTTCTTTGTTCATTTCCTAAACCCACTTCGATCAAGTCCATGGCCTCGGACTGGTAATAAAAAGGCTTAGCTGCGAACAACGGCCCATGTTGGCCCATTACTATTAGTAGGTGTATAATATAATCTGAGTCGAATTGGATTCATGGTCTGATGGGATGCTCTTGTTTGTTATGTCCTAATGAGACACTTGTGGAGTCGTCATCAAGGGTCCTTCAATCATTGAATTGCGGAAACTGTTTGATGAAAACTGATGGAGTGCTGGTATCGATAAATAATAAATAATTTCGCTTGAGTTTTTAATTTGGCATGTTTTGGATGGTTGTTCTCCAGAGATCAAAATCACAAGCCTGGTAACATTTGCAGTTGATCGATGTAATAAAACGTGACATGTCGTATTGTTGGAAAAGGTTTTGATGATGAGCCAGACCTCTGTACCACAGAAGGTCGAACATTCTTGGCTTTGATGATGAGCCTGATCCTCTGTACTACAGAAGGTCGAACATTCTATTCTACAGAAGCTTCTATTATTAAGGACTTCTTGTAAGAATTATTTTTGTAATTCAATGATTAGTTTTCAATTATTTAATTACGAAATATGCTTAATTTGATTAAGATATTTATCTGATCAAATTACCACGATTTGGTTTCCAAATAATCATATTGGAGATAATAATTCTTGTAAAGGAAATATATCTTCTACTTATGGAAAGGTTCTACTAGACGGTCTACAGGCTTCTGTAAGCTTAATTGACTACTATACGACCGTTATTTGCAAACCTATCACTACCACCTGTCTAGATGCGTCCTCCTATGTATCTTTATCAGGATGGAATTGACTTCAGGTCATTTGGAAACAAATCAACGATTGTTTCCACCTATAGAAGGTTATTAAGCAGAACCTTCTGCGATACCTTCTGTGGTGCACTATTCATGGAAAATATATCATGATCTTATTCTGATTTATTTTCTGAATGCTTGCACGTGTATATCATTCTGTTTATTATGTAAACTAACGTTTAATTTCTTGTTTTGCAGATTACGCATTTATATTTTCCTTCATGCATTTTCTTCTTAGAATTTTGTGTATAAATAGCCACGCCCTCTCCCATTGTAATCAATCATCACAACGAATCCATCCATCCCATTCTGTCCAGAGAGAGCGTGAGCTTCATTTGTTTTAATTTCCTTAGTTCTCTCATTCTTTCATTCGTTTTGAGTTAGTCACACGAGGAGCACTACCGGCGGAAGTTGCATCGTTGGTGAAGCCTTTTGGGAGAGTGACTCGGGGGCTCGAGGGACTCGGCTGGAAGCTGCAGGAGACGTTGTTGGAAGCGTGTGTACGTGGGCAACGTGCAGCGGGCCGGAGAGAAGGGCTTAACCTCGGGAGCACAGAAGGTGAGGGACTGACCAGCTTCTGTTGTGTAGAACTCTGTGTGCAGGAACCTAGGACGGAGGCTGCCGTCTGCTTGCGTGGGGTTTGCCGCGTGCTTGCGCAGGGTCTGCTGCGTGCTTGCGTAGGGTATGCTACGTGCTTGTGTGGGGTACGCCACATAGTCGCTATCTCGAGGAGATCGTGCAGGTCGTGGAGCCGCCGGAGGGAAAATCCATCCTTGAACAGGGGTTGCTGTTCGCTTGCGTAGGGTCCGCTACGTGCTCGCGTGGGGTACGCCACGAAGTCGTTTTCCTTAAGAGGATTGCGCATTTGGTTACCTTGTTAGTCACGTTAACGCGTGTAACCTTCTGTTGTACAGAATCTTCGGATCTGTATAACCCTCTGTAGAGCAGAACCTTCAGGTCTGAATCTACTTTAGTGCAGAACCTTACGGTCTGTACAACCCTCTATAGTACAGAACCCTACGGGTCTGTGCATACATTTTACTGGTCACTTTTACTACAGAACCTCACGGTCTGTTCAGTAGAAGGTCGACTTCCCTTGGTACAGAATCTTTTAGATCTGTGCTTCTCAACTAAGTCATTTTCCTATACAGAACCTTCTGTTGTGGATTGACATACTCGGTACAGAACCTTACGGTCTGTGCTACCTTCTTCGACACAGAACCCTCTGTGTTGTGCCTACCTCTTCGACACAGAACCTCTGTGTTGTGCCTACCCTCTTCGACACAGAACCCTCTGTGTTGTGCCTACCCTCTTCGACACAGAACCCTCTGTGTTGTGCCTACCCTCTTCGACACAGAACCCTCTGTGTTGTGCCTACCTCTTCGACACAGAACCCTCTGGTCTGTGTTGTGCCTAAGTCTCTTCGACACAGAACCCTCTGGTCTGTGTTGTGCCTAAGTCTTCGACACAGAACCCTCTGATCTGTGTTGTGCCTTACCCTCTACGATACAGAACCTTCTGGTCTGTATTGAGCCTAAGTTACTATAGTACAGAACCTTCGGGTTTGTGCTACATAACGAGCCTCTACGACACAGAACCTTCTGGTCTGTGTTCTGCCACTCAAGCCTCTATTGTACAGAACCCTACGGGTTTACTTTTGGTTACTATCAC
The DNA here is from genome assembly GCA_023653495.1 of Melastoma candidum. Lineage (NCBI taxonomy): Eukaryota > Viridiplantae > Streptophyta > Magnoliopsida > Myrtales > Melastomataceae > Melastoma > Melastoma candidum. The sequence goes on from CM042881.1 coordinate 18,818,468, forward strand.
TTGTGTAATTTGTACTGAGATACATTTGAGTGGAAACCATCCAAATATTTGGGTGAAGAGTGGACGTAAGCAATTTGCTGAACCACTATAAAAATCCTTGTGTCCATCAAACAAATTTGCGTACACAATCAAACGTTCTGTATTACAGAAACTTACAGGCTCTGTTTAACAGAAGCTTTTCATTCCGCTGCGGGGTAAAACGAAAAAGGGTTAAAATCCAATTTTGGAGATTAACACTAATTCACCCCCCTCTTAGTGTAACAATTGGTATCAGAGCGGGTTCAACAGAGGCTTAACAGCTTGTTGTAAGATCCTTGAAAAGCTCTTACCAGCTATACACCTTTCTCCACAGAAGCTTTTAGCTCTGTGACTGTTTCTATTCTGTAGAAGCTTACGCTCTATCAGAATCAACCCGCTATTCAACAGAAGCTTTAAGCTCTGTGAAAACCTACTTGGTTCTATTCTGTAGAAGCCTACGCTCTATCAGAATCAACCCGCTACTGCACAGAAGCTTTAAGCTCTGTGAAAATCTACTTGGTTCTATTCTGTAGAAGCCTACGCTCTATCAGAATCAACCTGCTACTGCACAAAAGCTTTAAGCTCTGTGAAAATCAACTTGGTTCTATTCTGTAGAAGCTTACGCTCTATCAGAATTTAACCTCTGTTCCACAGAAGCACCTTGTTCTGTGAGAAACGATTTGTTCCTCTACGTTACAGAAGCATACGATCTGTTGGCATTTTTCTGCAGAAGCCTATCGCTCTGCGAATCCAACAAGTACAGCTTGACAGCTGATTTCTACCCAACAGAAGCTTGCTTCTTTGTTGAGGTTCTATTCGTCAACGTTCTGTTCTATAGAAGCGTAATACTCTATACGAATCGAACAAATGGCTGAAAACTATAATGTGCCTAAACCACATGTTGGGAATCCTCCCATTTTCGATGGTAAGAATTTTGCCTATTGGAAAATTCGAATGAGCGCATTCGTTGATGCTATAGACGAAGACTTATGGTCTTATATAGAAGATGGTCCACCTTCTATACCTGAGAACCAACGATTTGATCGAGAAGGTCATCCTACAAGGGAATACCTTAAGATCAGACGACTCACTAAAACGGCAAAGTATTTGATGTTCAATGCTATGTCAGAAGGTGAATTCGTCAAAGTTTCAACTTGCACTTCGGGCAAGGAAATCTGGGACAAACTTGTCACCATGTATATTGGGACAGACCAGATAAGAGAAACTAAGGTGAATTTCTTAATTCACCAATATGAAAACTTTACTATGAAGGCTATGAATCTGTAGAACAAATGTTCCAAGGACTCAACCTCCTAGTCGATGCCCTAACTCATTTGGGCAAAACCTATCAAAACTCTGAGCTAGTTCGAAAGGTTCTGCGTACTCTACCCAAATCTTGGGAAGCCAAGAAAACGGCTATAGAGGAAGCTAAAGACCTCTCCATTCTTCGACTAGATTAGTTGATGAGCTCCTTAATCTCGTATGAGATGGAAAGATCCTCTCAACCAGATATAAAGAGAGCACCTGTTGCTTTCAAAGCATCAGAAGGACCTACAGAAGGTTCGGATGATGAAGCAAAAGCTGATTCGGATGATGAACTCGCAATGATAGCTAAACGCCTTTTGCGGTTCGCCTCCAAAAAGCGCTTCAATAAGAGAAGCCAACATTACATGGACCCAAAGTCGGTCACATGCTTTGAATGCAAAAAGAAAGGACACTACAAAAACAGAATGTCCTTTACTTAAAGAAAAGGAGAAACCCTTCTCCCAAATACAAGTTCAAGAAAGCAACAGCTGCTTGGGCAGAACTTGATGATTCTGATGATGAGGAAGCACAAATGTGTCTCACAACTCACACAGAAACTCAAACTGAACTTCATACCTGCTTTCAAACAGAAACTGTTGAAAGTGAATGGTATTTGATAGTGGATGCTCCGGGCACATGACCAGAGACCCATCCAAATTTTCTCAACTGACTTTACAATGTGGAGGGTCGGTTAAATTCGGTGACAATAGCAAAGGCTCTGGCATCGGCAAAGGTAGCATTGGAAGTTCTGACTCCATAGTCATCGATGAGGTTCTGTTTGTTACAGAACTCAAACATAATTTGCTGAGCATTAGCCAGCTTTGTGACAAAGGTTATAAAATAACTTTTGATCAAGACAAGTGTTCCGGAATCCTGAACAATGAAGTTCGCTTCATTGGGACCCGTAAGAGGAATATCTATACCTTGACTCAGAATAGCTTCTGTACTATAGAAAATTGCCTTCTGACAGTCAAAAGATGAAAGCCTACTATGGCATAGAAGGTTGGGACACTCCAACTTTAAATTGTTATCCAAGCTTGTGAAAAAGGATTTGGTTAAGGGATTACCCAATATCCGTTTTTGAGCATGACAGCACATATGAATCTTTTCGGACCTACTAGAGTTCAAAGTATTGGTGGTAGAAGATACTGTCTAGTTGTGGTGATGACTACTCTAGATACACGTGGGTTAAACTTCTAACTCACATGAGCAATGCTTTTGAAATCTTCATTAAGCTAGCTAAGAAATTACAGAATGAAACTGGATCTTAGCTATAAGAACGGATCATGGTACTGAGTTTGAAAATCATGACTTTGCTACTTTTTGTGACGAACATGGTATCGATCACAATTTTTCCGCACCGTATACCCCTCAACAAAATGGGGTAGCAGAATGGAAAAATAGAACCCTAATAGACATGGCTAGAACCATGATGTGTGAGAGCTCTGCTCCACAGAACCTATGGGCAGAAGCTGTTAATACAGCCCGCTACATATCAAACAGGGTTCTACTTAGACTCATACTTGAGAAAACTCCCTATCAACTATACAGAGGGACAAAACCGAACATCTCCTATTTCTACTCCTTTGGAAGTCCTTGTTTTATTTTGAGACCTTCTAATGACAATTTAGGAAAGTTCGAAGCTAAGACAGATGAGGGCATCTTTCTCGGATACTCTTTGTCTAGCAAAGCTTATAGAGTTCTAAACAAAAGAACTTCTACTATAGAGGAGTCTATTAATGTAAAAATTAATGACATTCCTACTATCAATACAAGAAATGTTATATCTCTAGAACCTACAGAAGATGCTGTAGAACCTCCACCCTCTACGAAAGAGAAGGGTGAACTTTCTGTTCATGAATCTCAAATGATCTTGAACAAACAAATGATAATTATGAAGAACATTCTCATAATAATCAACAAAGTGATATTAGAACACCTGCTCTTTATCAAAAACGTCATCCTATTGATCAAGTCATTGGTGACATCAATAGTGGTGTACAAACAAGACGTTCGGTTATTAATAGTGATGTACAAACAAGACATCCTATTAACCAAGTCATAGAAGACGTCAATAGATGTTTTCTTCAATACGGTTCTGGTTATTAGAATCCGTCAATACAGAAGGTACAAACCTCTGTTTCTACACTACAGAGGGTACACATTCGTACACCTCACTATAGAAGAATATTAAACTTTCTATATAATAGAAGGTTGAATAAATTTCCTCCTCTATCAAACAGAAGGTACATACTTGTACACTTCATACAGAAGGAATAATCCTCTGTTTCTATACTATAGAAGGTACAACGTCGTACACTTCACTATAGAAGGTCGTATATTTAGCTTTCTATACAATAGAAGGTTAAAATCCACCATCTATCATACAGAAGGTACACCTTTGTACACTTCAAACAACCGAATATAATCCTTCGTTTCATCTTTATAGAAGGTAGAATTATCTACCCTCTATTAAACAGAAGGTACAATTGTTTGTACACTTCATTACAGAGAGTTGATTAAACTTTCTACCTTATAGAAGGTCTTACGAAATGCTTACCTAAACTTCAATTTAGGTAACTTTCAAACTAAATCTGGAGATATAATATATCATCCAATAAAAGATTTTGATGAATAAAATATTTATTCTGATCAAAATTTTCTTTGTTAGGAATATTAAAATCCTAATAAATTATACTTGGATACAAATATCCATTATATTTAGCTCTTCGGTGTGGAAGAAGCTTTAACAGAAGGTGACGATGTCTTTCTTGCCTTGAAAAGCCATTCGCCTCACACAATCGAATCAAGGAAATAAAATTTCCTTTCCCCGTGTTCTGATGCATGACAGTTTGACATGACATCTCAAATAGATCACTTGAGCGGGAAAAATATTTTATTCCTATAAACCGCCTTTAAAACCCACAACCGTTATCCTTCTTCACACCACCCTCAGATCATCGTATCCCCTTTCTCCTTCTCTCTCATTTTGCCCTAAAACTCCAGACCTTCGTTCTTCATCACCCATGGCACCCAAGGCAAAATCCTTGAGGAAAAAGGCTAAGGCCGGAAGAAAGAAGGCTCGCGCCTCTGGATCGGAGAAGCCTGCGAGCAGGACTCCATCCCCTTCCTCGCCGGAGAAACCCATCTCTCCTGCGAAGGAACCGACCATTCCTGCTGTTGTCGAGACCCACGATGACATGCAACCACTCTCCAAGGACAAGGGACTTGAAAAAGCCCAAATCCAAGTGGAAGAGAAAGCACATGAGGGATCCCTGGTCGCTGCGACAAAGGAACTCCCTGACCCAGAACCCTCTGTCAAGGGTTCTACTGCGGCTGATGACATTGATGCATCAAAGGTCGCCACTCCTGAGGAGAATGCTGAGTCTGATAAGGAGGTGGAAGTGCCCCTCGTCGATGACGCACCAGAGGAACCAGATGAGGAAGCTCCAGCTCCTGTCATCTCTGTCTCCCCTGACCTCAAGCTGAAAGGCGTTGCCTCTGCTGCACAGAAGGCTACCCAGAAGCTGCAGCACCCTCTGGAAAGAAGCTCCTCCATGAGGCCATCAAGTCAGGAGGTGTATCCTCTCGGACTAGGCTGAAACGGAAAGAGCCTGAGACGGTCAGCACCTCACTTGTCAAAGTGGCTGCCAAGAAAACCAAGTCCCCGGAGAAATCTGTTCCGAGGACACCTTCGCTGAGGGGCTGGATACTTCATATTTCCGGTAAACCCTCTAGTCTCTAGAAAGGAGATAGAAACTGTGCTTGCCGATACCAAATTGCCCAAATGTGATGCTGCTGGTCGACAGTTCGCTGCCTTCAAGCGCATTGATTTTAATTGGTTTAAGGCAAATGATCTTGACATTGCTCCATTGCTTGAGAAAGTTGGTCTGAAAAACTTCTGTGAGACATATGCAGAGGTGGCCGTTTCTCGCCTGAGAGAGTTCTATGGTAACATTACGTTCCATGAACAAGGACCTCATGTCAAGTTCATCAAAACAGTGATTGAAGGGGTTCTGCTTGTCTTCTCTGCACATGATGTTAACCAATTGTTTGGCTGTTGAGGAATATGACCCACTGTCAGATCTTGGAAAGGAGGAATCCTACAGCATCATCATGGGAGAAAGAGTCAGTCGGACAAATACCTGGAGTCCACAAAGCTGGAACTCAAGACTCGTGTATTGCATCGAGTTGTGCTTTTCTGCCTCTTACCAAGGACCGGGAGCATCGACACCATCACCTCAATTGATGCGTCACTGATGGCTCACATCATGAAGGGAATCCCTTTCAACCTTGGCTTGCTGGTGTTCTCGCACATGAAACGTTGCTGCAATACCACAGGAAAGGCTCTGCCTTATGGCCAGGTAATTGCCGGCCTTCTTAAGCTTGCCCGTGTTTCTACTGATGCATCTACTTTCCAAGAGAAATGGAAGGTTGGTACCTTTGGGCACCAGATCATAGCTAGCATGCATTATGTAAGGAAGGGCTCCTCCTGGACTCTCAAATTGAAGTCACAGGACACCACTGAGGATGATGAGGATAAGCCCCTGTCTGTCAGAATGTCCAGAAAGGCTGCTACTGCACCTTCTGCTTCTGCCTCTGCAGCTAAGGCTCCTTCAGCACAGAGACAGCCCAAGTCCTCTGCTGAGATGACCATCCTCATGGAACAAACTGCCTCCTTAAGGACCTCCAGCAGAAGGCTGTGGCCAATGAGGAAGATATGCACGTCCTACGCGAAATGGTAGTGAACCTGACTCGCGAGCTGGAACGCCAAGCAAAGGTTATCCGTGATAATCTTGATGCAGTCCCTTCTGAGGAGGAAGAGGAAAAATGAACTCTCTTGATGTTCTCTCTTTTTATGCATTTCTAGCTAGACCAAAAACTGATTTCTGTGGTCTTCTAGATTGTAATAAGTGCCAATTTGTTGGACACAACTCCTTTGCATGAATGGTATTTGAAGTTTCTGTCATACCTTCTGCACCACATTCTGCATGATGGTTTTTGAACCCTCTGTTCTACCCTCTGCAAGAATTAAAATTACCCTCTGCACGTTGGTCATGAACATTATGTCATACCTTCTGCAAGAAGCTTACTCTTCTTTTTCAACCTACATTCATCTTCTTTTTGATGTGACAAAAAGGGGGAGAAAATTGTGTTGAGGGGGAGTACCTAGCTCTGTATTGGTTATAGAAAAATCCTTGATTTTCTATAACTTTATGGGTCGTAGAAGGCTATACCGTCTACGGTATAGAAGCCTATGAGACTGATACAGCTCATAATCGTAACCTTCTGCAGGGAATGCGATTCGTGATCTTTTTAAAGTCACTATTGCTGGAGTGCAGAAATGAAATACCATCATTTTTGTCGGATATATACAGAAGCTCCACGCTCTGTATTAAACACAGAAGCCTTTGTGCTCTGTACAACTTCTTCATAACAGAAGCTTCTATGCTCTGTTATACAGAACCTTATGGTACTGTAAAAACGCGAGACTCATACTCTCATCTATTTAGGGGGAGTTAGGGGGAGTTCTTGCAAACATATTTCCATCAACGATGAATGTTTTGTCATCATCAAAAAGGGGGAGATTGTTGGAAAAGTTTTGATGATGAGCCAGACCTCTGTACCACAGAAGGTCGAACATTCTTGGCTTTGATGATGAGCCTGACCCTCTGTACTACAGAAGGTCGAACATTCTATTCTACAGAAGCTTCTATTATTAAGGACTTCTTGTAAGAATTATTTTTGTAATTAAATGATTAGTTTTCAATTATTTAATTACGAAATATGCTTAATTTGATTAAGATATTTATCTGATCAAATTACCACGATTTGGTTTCCAAATAATCATATTGGAGATAATAATTCTTGTAAAGGAAATATATCTTCTACTTATGGAAAGGTTCTACTAGACGGTCTACAGGCTTCTGTAAGCTTAATTGACTACTATACGACCGTTATTTGCAAACCTATCACTACCACCTGTCTAGATGCGTCCTCCTATGTATCTTTATCAGGATGGAATTGACTTCAGGTCATTTGGAAACAAATCAACGATTGTTTCCACCTATAGAAGGTTATCAAGCAGAACCTTCTGCGATACCTTCTGTGGTGCACTATTCATGGAAAATATATCATGATCTTATTCTGATTTATTTTCTGAATGCTTGCACGTGTATATCATTCTGTTTATTATGTAAACTAACGTTTAATTTCTTGTTTTGCAGATTACGCATTTATATTTTCCTTCATGCATTTTCTTCTTAGAATTTTGTGTATAAATAGCCACGCCCTCTCCCATTGTAATCAATCATCACAACGAATCCATCCATCCCATTCTGTCCAGAGAGAGCGTGAGCTTCATTTGTTTTAATTTCCTTAGTTCTCTCATTCTTTCATTCGTTTTGAGTTAGTCACACGAGGAGCACTACCGGCGGAAGTTGCATCGTTGGTGAAGCCTTTTGGGAGAGTGACTCGGGGGCTCGAGGGACTCGGCTGGAAGCTGCAGGAGACGTTGTTGGAAGCGTGTGTACGTGGGCAACGTGCAGCGGGCCAGAGAGAAGGGCTTAACCTCGGGAGCACAGAAGGTGAGGGACTGACCAGCTTCTGTTGTGTAGAACTCTGTGTGCAGGAACCTAGGACGGAGGCTGCCGTCTGCTTGCGTGGGGTTTGCCGCGTGCTTGCGCAGGGTCTGCTGCGTGCTTGCGTAGGGTATGCTACGTGCTTGTGTGGGGTACGCCACATAGTCGCTATCTCGAGGAGATCGTGCAGGTCGTGGAGCCGCCGGAGGGAAAATCCATCCTTGAACAGGGGTTGCTGTGCGCTTGCGTAGGGTCCGCTACGTGCTCGCGTGGGGTACGCCACGAAGTCGTTTTCCTTAAGAGGATTGCGCATTTGGTTACCTTGTTAGTCACGTTAACGCGTGCAACCTTCTGTTGTACAGAATCTTCGGATCTGTATAACCCTCTGTAGAGCAGAACCTTCAGGTCTGAATCTACTTTAGTGCAGAACCTTACGGTCTGTACAACCCTCTGTAGTACAGAACCCTACGGGTCTGTGCATACATTTTACTGGTCACTTTTACTACAGAACCTCACGGTCTGTTCAGTAGAAGGTCGACTTCCCTTGGTACAGAATCTTTTAGATCTGTGCTTCTCAACTAAGTCATTTTCCTATACAGAACCTTCTGTTGTGGATTGACATACTCGGTACAGAACCTTACGGTCTGTGCTACCTTCTTCGACACAGAACCCTCTGTGTTGTGCCTACCTTCTTCGACACAGAACCTCTGTGTTGTGCCTACCTTCTTCGACACAGAACCCTCTGTGTTGTGCCTACTCTTCGACACAGAACCCTCTGTGTTGTGCCTACCTTCTTCGACACAGAACCCTCTGTGTTGTGCCTACCTTCTTCGACACAGAACCCTCTGGTCTGTGTTGTGCCTAAGTCTCTTCGACACAGAACCCTCTGGTCTGTGTTGTGCCTAAGTCTCTTCGACACAGAACCCTCTGATCTGTGTTGTGCCTTACCCTCTACGATACATAACCTTCTGGTCTGTATTGAGCCTAAGTTACTATAGTACAGAACCTTCGGGTTTGTGCTACATAACGAGCCTCTACGGCACAGAAACCTTCTGGTCTGTGTTCTGCCACTCAAGCCTCTATTGTACAGAACCCTACGGGTTTACTTTTGGTTACTATCACTTGTGTAATTTGTACTGAGATACATTTGAGTGGAAACCATCCAAATATTTGGGTGAAGAGTGGACGTAAGCAATTTGCTGAACCACTATAAAAATCCTTGTGTCCATCAAACAAATTTGCGTACACAATCAAACGTTCTGTATTACAGAAACTTACAGGCTCTGTTTAACAGAAGCTTTTTCATTCCGCTGCGGGGTAAAACGAAAAAGGGTTAAAATCCAATTTTGGAGATTAACACTAATTCACCCCCCCTCTTAGTGTAACACGTATTTTTTGGGATAACGTATAATAACTTCGTGACCATATCGTCTCGAGTGTTCGAAGTAGACTAACTGATTTAACACTCTCGACGGATTTATATCAAATTGCCACCGGTTGTATTGGCGTAAAAGATGGCCATGACAGTTCAAGGTGTTCGAGTTACCGTCGCGTTCATCTTTTCTATTTATCCAGCCACGACAATTTCACAGTCATCGAAATTTGCTGCTCTAACGCGATCGAGGTGTACACATGTAACGACTCGAAATTGAAGAAGAAGATGGAACTTTGAAATATATGTTCAACTCTTTCGAAACAACAGCAGGGAAAACAAGTAAACTATTCCATGATCGTTATTATCCATTAAGCAATCACCCAGTACAGTGTCACACGGTTTCCCCTTTCCCTGCCAGTAAGATCGGAGAAATTTGCTTCGTCAAACCTACTCGATAAGAGAAAATGCGGAGAGCAGACCTCATCGTTAGCCCGCCTCATTTAATGCCACCATATCGCCTTCGATGTGCCTTACAGATCTGTAGAAGACGCAAAAACATTGCCTATGGAATGACATGAAAGAAAACAACCTAATCACTCTTTTCGGATGCAAAACTGTAGGTTTGCGAGGATTCTCTCAGAAGAGAGACACCTTCGCCTAGTGAGATCGCCCAGCGGCACCGCAATGGTGTCCAAGTAATCATAATTGCTGCAGACGTCACACTCCAAGTCCTCGGAGAAATCATTAAAGAACAAAATTGTAGAATGGAGGGTGGGAAGGGGGGTGGGGGCCTGCATTGTTTTGTTCTTCAATTATTTCTTTCATTTGTTATTGAGAATAAACATTTGGATGTACTTGTAGTTCTTTCATTTAAATGAATATAAAACAAATTTCTTTTTCTAATCCTTTTGTCTTCAGCTATGTATATATCTAAAGATTGAGGACTTTAACTGTTGGAAACGTTGGGGGCGCAATTTTTCGGAAAAATCGGTGGAATCACGGGGAAAAAGGTCGGGCTCTCTGAGAAAATAATTTGATAATTTTTTGGAAGATTTACTGCAACACACTGTATTGAAATCAATATTACAAAGGAATTTAAAGGGGAAATCATCAAACTATTCATTTGCCTAAATTAAAACAAATTTACGTTACCAAACCCCTTCTGTAGGTTCTTCTGATGCTCTGAAAGCAGCGGGTGCTTCCTTTATATCTGGTTGAGAGGATCTTTCCATCTCATATGAGATTAAGGAGCTCATCAAATGATCTAGTCGAAGAGTAGATAGGTCATTTGCTTCCTCTATAGCCGTTTTCTTGGCTTCCCATGATTTGGGTAGAGTACGCAGTACCTTTCGAACTAGTTCAGAATTTTGATAGGTTTTGCCTAAATGAGTTAGGGCATCGACTAGAAGGTTGAGTCTCTGAAACATCTGTTCTACAGATTCATCAGCCTTCATAGTAAAATTTTCATATTGGTGAATTAAGAAATTTGCCTTAGTTTCTCTTATCTGGTCTGTCCCAGTGTACATGGTGACAAGTTTATCCCAGATTTCCTTGCCCGAAGTGCAAGTTGAAACTTTGACGAATTCACCTTCTGACATAGCATTGAACATCAAATACTTTGCCATTTTAGTGAGTCGTCTGATCTTAAGGTGTTCCCGTGTAGGATGACCTTCTCGATCAAATCGTTGGTTCTCTGGTATAGAAGGTGGACCATCTTCTATATAAGACCATAAGTCTTCGTCAATAGTATCAACAAATGCGCTCATTCGAATTTTCCAATAGGCAAAATTCTTACCATCGAAAATGGGAAGATTCCCAATGCGGTTTAGACATATTATAGTTTTCAGCCATTTGTTCAATTTGTATAGAGTAAAACTTCTATAGAACAGAATGTTGACGAATAGAGTATAGAACCTCAACAAAGAAGCAAGCTTCTGTTGGGTAGAAGTCAGTTGTCAAGTCAACAAACAAGCCTGTGTTAAACAGAGAACAAGTGTCAATATGACAAGACGAAAATCAGCTTTCAGGTAGCAGTTGTTGAATTTGTAGAGCAGCAGGTTTCTGCAGAAAATGTCAACTGTGATATTTACAGAAAGTATGCTTCTGTAAAATGTGCCAAAGGCGTAGAGCAACAAAACGTTTCTCACAGAACAAAGTGCTTCTGTGGAACAGGAGTTAAATTCTGATAGAGCGTAAGCTTCTACAGAATAGAACTAGGTAGATATTCACAGAGCTTAACGCTTCTGTGGAGTAGCGGGTTGATTCTGATAGAGCGTAGGCTTCTACAGAATAGCAACTAGATAGATATTCACAGAGCTTAACGCTTCTGTGGAGTGGAGGGTTGATTCTGATAGAGCGTAGGCTTCTACAGAATAGCAACAGTCATAGAGCTAAGAGCTTATGTGGAGAAGAACGTGTAGCTGGTAACAGCCTTTTCAAGGATCTACAACAAGCTGTTAAGCCTCTGTTGAAACCCGCTCTGATACCAATTGTTACACTAAGGGGGGTGAATTAGTCTTAATTACCAAATTCGGATTTTAACACTTTTTCGTTTAACCCCGCAGCGGAAAGAAAGCTTCTGTCAAACAGAACCGTATATAGGTTTCTGTACAACAGAACGTTCGAGTGTGTTCGCAATTTGTTTGATTGGACACAAGGATTTTTATAGTGGTTCAGCAAATTGCTTACGTCCACTCTTCACCCAGATATTTGGATGGTTTCCACTCAAATGTATCTCAGTACAAGTTGCATAAATGATATCAACTAAAAGTAGACCCGAAGGTTCAGTACAATAGAGGTTTGAGTGGCAGAGTCCAGACCAGAAGGTTCTGTACCGTAGAGGTTTGTTACGTAGTACAAACACTAAGGTTCTGTACTATAGTAACTAAGGCTCAATACAGACCAGAAGGTTCTGTATCGTAGAGAGTAAGGCACAACACAGATCAGAAGGTTCTGTGTCGAAGAAGGTAAGGCACAACACAGACCAGAAGGTTCTGTGTCGAAGAAAGTAAGGCACAACACAGACCAGAAGGTTCTATGTCATATGTGTTAACCTTCTATAGCACAGATCAAGAGATTCTGTATTGTAAGCATCAACCTTCTATAGAACAGATCCAAGGATTCTGTCTTACAGAAAGTGTTGCACAGACCGTAAGGTTCTGTACCAAGAGTGTCAATCCACAACAGAAGGTTCTGTATAGGAAATGACTTAATTATAAAACACAGATCTGAAAGATTCTGTGTCAAGAGTTGTCGATCTTCTACTAAACAGACTGTAAGGTTCTATAGCAAAAGTGACAAAGAAAATGTATACACAGACTGTAGAGTTCTGTGCTACAGAGAGTTGCACACGTGAGTGTGACTAACAAAAGTAACCAAATGCGCAATCCTCTCAAGGACACGACTTCGTGGCGTACCCCACGCGAGCACGTAGCGAACCCTACGCAAGCGAACAACGACCTCTGTTCGAGGATGAATTTTCCCTCCGGCGGCTCCACACGACCTGCACGATCTCCTCGAGATAGCGACTATGTGGCGTACCCCACACAAGCATGTAGAATACCCTACGCAAGCACGCAGCAGACCCTGCGCAAGCACGCGGCAAACCCCACGCAAGCAGACGGTAGCCTCCGTCCTAGGTTCCTGCACACAGAGCTCTACACAACAGAAGCTGGTTAGTCCCTCACCTTCTATGCTCCCGAGGTTCAGCCCTTCTCTCCTGCCCGCTGCACGTTGCCAGCGTACACACGCTTCCAACAACGTCTCCTGCAGCTTCCAACCGAGTCCCTCGAGCCCCCGAGTCACTCTCCCAGAAGGCTTCACCAACGATGCAGCCGTCCGTCGCTAGTGCTCCTCGTGTGACTAACTCAAACGAATAAAAGAATGAAAGAACTAAAGCTCACGCTTTCAGTCAGAAAAGAACTAGTAATAATTGTTTAATATATGAAGACTGAGAAGGCATGGCCCTTTTATACACAAAGTTCAAAGAAGAAAATGCAAAAAGGAAAAGATAAATTAACAATCTGCAAAATAAGAAATTAAAGATTAATAGACAAAATGAATAATAATATACACGTTCAAGTATACTAATAGAAAATAAATCAGAATAAGATCATGATATATTTTCCATGAATAGTGCATCATAGAAGGGATCGCAGAAGGTTCTGCTCGATAACCTTCTCCCGATGGAAATAATCGTTGATTTACTTCCATATGGGTAATGATTCATTCCATCCTGATAAAGACACATGTGAGAATATATCTGGACAGGTGGTGGTGATTTGCAACCAATTAACGGTCATGTAGAGGTCGTAAGAGCTTACAGAAGCCTATAGACCATCTAGTAGAACCTTTCCATATATAGAGAGATACATTTCCTTCTATAAAAATATTATCTCCAATATGATTATTTGGTGACTAAATCAATATGATTCAATCAGATAATTATCTTTATCGATGGGATTGTATTTCATAATTAAATAATCATCAAGTAATCATTTAATTACAAAATCATTCTTACATAAAGCCCTTAATATAAGAAGCTTCTGTAGAATAGAATGTTCAACATTCTGTAGTACAGATGATCCGGTTCATCATCAAAACCATCCCAACAGGGACATCACATATATTGATAGGATAATAGAGTGGATCCACCAGGTCGGGTTAAGAAGAAGCAAATCTTGAAAATGGTGCAGAACATTCTCAGCGGTTGGAGCATATCTTCCACTACAATAAGCAGGTGATTCCACGCCTCATTAAACGCCTTCACATAAAAACGATGTCCTCTGCCCGAAATGATATGTTATGTGAGTCTTGCGGTGAGCACTATAGTAAAAATACAAAACATTTCATGAGCTAGGTCAATACCTGAACTCTTTCTATTTATGAAAGCATGGTCATGCATTGTTTTCAAAGGACAGAAGTTCAACCAACTCGAATGTGTCACATACAAGGCATGCTCTCGTCTGCTTTCACCTTTGTTCGTGTCATATAGCTACGCGATCGTATGAATGTCAAAAGAAAATGTCTTTAGTTTCACCACATAAATAACGTGCCATTGCACACGCATTTTAGAAATGAAAATATAACATTATTGAAAAGGCTAGATGAATAATGGCAAGCAAGCCCTTCAAACTAGTTCTCGTCAGTATGCTTAAAGAATTGCATTCTTCAATCTAGAAACATTTAAAATCTTCATTGTAATTTGTAAGTTCAGACTCCTGACTGATCCAGGATTCCAACTATCGTATCTGTGACAGACTTTTTTTATGACTCAAGCTGGCGGAGTTACATTGATGGGGGATTTGAAGATTCATTGGCACAGGTGTACGTGCTATGACAGATTACACCCTGATGGAGATTTCATTTGAGCTTCTGCCAGTTACTTATTATCCATCGTCGGGTATCTCTGATCGGGTTGTTTGGTCTTTATGGCATGATGGAGATTTCACTGTTGCTTCTGCTTTGAGATATATCTATAGTGAGTGCCACTATTACTTAGGCTAGCTTTGTCTGGTCTAAGGGTATGTTGCCGAGGTTCTCTTTCGTTCTTGTTCGGTTCGGAAGTGACCATTGGACAAGCTGGATCCAAACTCGTCGAAAATCTCTGGCACTACGAGCAACTGGTACTCGAAGGTTCGTTGTGTGGTCGTCGTATGAATGAAGAAAGAGAGGAGAAGGCAGCGGATGGATACCCTTCAGCGGAAACACTTACGGATGCCATCGACGATGCCTTCGGAAGAAAACAGGAGCACAAGATTTCAAGAACACCGGGATACTTGAACGCTTGAGTGCTTGAAGATAAAAAGAACTATATGTCCATCTGTAGATATGTGTGTTTTTACAATGCCTAAGAACAACTATTTATACTAGGCTAAACCTATATATATACATAAATGAAATATTGTACATATATTAAGTGTCATTGTTGTCGGTCTTCAAAGAATATGTCATTTTCATTTGAGCAATCCTGGCAACGATTTCCTTCCATGTCTTGAAACCGTCCGAAATATTCCCATAACAGTTACTGATCGACCGGATCACCCACTCGCCTTCGCTGCAGAGTTTCCCCGCTCGTCTAGTTGACTGTCGCTTGATCACCTCATTGACCCTCGTCGCCTGGTAGCCCCATCACTGGGTAACCGCTTCGCCTACAAGCTTTCGCCTGGTGTCCTTCCAAAGCTACCTCCTTATTTGAATTCCCTCAAGGCAGACGAAGTAGGTATTGTGATCTGTCTCACCTTGAAAAAGACCAAGTAATCATTCTTCTACAACCCGGTAACCTGTGTAGGCGAGCGTTAATCCCCAACCATTGATATCCCCGAAGCGTATTAGTTGAGATTTTCGGGACGTTCGTCGAAACTCGAGGTTTCTGCCATAATATCTCCTGTCAGAGATTTCGTATCTCTCATAACCCCGCTATAAATAGCGATGCCCGAATCGGCATCCCAATCGCAAACCATCACCCTTGAAAGTAGTGTTTATGAAGTCTTCATCTTTCTGTCTCCTATCCATGACTTATGTCCATTACCTTAGCTTGCTTGAGAGCCTATGTCCACCACCTTATGCAAGTGATTTCTTGCCCTCTAACGTCTCCACTCTCGTCAACAATGAGCTCGTCTAGAAGGGTAGAGGACCTAAGCGAAGCTTCGGTGGGTCACCCTTCAATCTTGGGTCGCGTCCTCATTGGACTAACCTTTGGTGCTTTCCAGGGACTCCAAACCTCTGGGGGAGCTGGATCACCACAAAGCAAGGTCGTCGCCTCGTCCTCAATTTTTCAACCTCGTGGCCATTGGGAGGTCTGACTCGGAATTAGATGCGTGGTCTAAGGTCTTCCCGCTCCGAATATTCAAGTTGCAGCCACGCCTCCACAATATGGTGAAGTTGTTTGCTGTAGCCAGGGACTTTTTTCGTCTGGGGGAAGAATCATGTACTCTGTAACCACCTTCGTCTTCCGTGGGTAAACCCTTGTATTGCTCGCATAGCTCTTGGGATTCCTCAATAAAAAAATAGCTAAGAAGAGAAAACGTCGTCAACTGAGTCATTTGTGTTTTCTTTTGTACAGTTGTGTCCAAACAAACCCAAGTAAGGTACCACAGATTTGAATGAAAGTCAATGCACGTTTTAAGCCTCTTTGCCTGTCCACCTTCGACTTTTGAACCGTCATCAGTTTTCAAGCGAAGCGATGCTCTTTTTGGGCTTCAACTATCTTGTCGATTTTTGGATTATTAAGTCTAACAGGGGTCAAGGTTTCCCCCTCATGTAATTAGAAACCGTTCTCCTCCTTCCCCTGTCTCTAAAAAACCCTAGTTTCTTTGCTACCTCGATGACTTCTGATGCTTCAACCCTAGCAAGCCCGACTTCTCCAGCCCGCATAGAGGGTGATGGAGCGGTGTTCCGGCGGGTCTATGCTGAAGCCACGAAGTTTCATGTTTTCCCTTCTCACGAAGCGGAGTCGGACTTTGGCGCTACGATGTCAGAACAGCAAACGCTGGGTTTATTGGTTCCTGAGGCCAAGTTCCAACTTCTTTCAAACGTGGAAAAGTAGTTCCTTTTTACCAATAAGTTGCTCGCTATCTTCTCCCCAGGAGATTTCAAGCTATCGGGATGGAGTTCGTCGGTACGAGCAAACCTCTATTGCTTTCCATCTCCAAGTAGTGAGGCGCATGACCTTTGGGTTTCTAAGTGGATGACCAAGAAGCGCAATGCAAGGGATATGCGATTGGGAAATCAAGATCCTAATCAACATGTCTCGCTCCTCAATTGATCCCAACTTGCCGGTGTGTGTCGGGTTCCTGTCATTCTGGCATCACGTTGTCAACTATTTCTACCTCCCAGACGACCGATGTCGATCACCCTAGAGGTGTCTGGTTCTTAGCTGGTTGTCATCTTTCTGGCGACCCCTTTGATTTGACCACGAGTGCACCCACCTGAAGTTTAACCCATCTGAACGCATCGGCGTGGGGATCGTTCAGTATCTCTCTCTGCCTGATGTAGAGTGGGGACCCCAGGAGGAGTTTGAGTTCTACTTGGAGTGGTTGTCCAAATATATCATTTTCAACTGGGGAAAGCATCCCAGTCGCTTCATGATTAGGGTAGCCACCAGCCTCATTTACGCTGCCAATGTGGACAAGTCTGAAGCTTTGGCCTTCGCCCCTTTCCTGCTTAGTTTGATCTATTGCAGGCTATACCAGGCAACGGCTAATCCAGCTAGCTTCCCTAGATGCCCAGCAGATGGTCCTCTGTAGATCGTTCTGTACTTCCCGGGTTTCACCCGTTTTCCTCATACAATGCTCGAGCAAAGTGCAATCATAGCGAGCGTGTTCTAGTATAGGTCTCCTTTCAGCATTACAGGTTGTATCCAGGCTTTGATGGATGGGTACACAGAAAGCTGTGCAAGTGTCGTCTCTTCTTTGCACGAGATCTAGTAGGAGTAGATCCGACTGGCTTGATTTTTGAGTTGTACAATTCTAAGCTCTACACCCATCAGTTAGGCTTCTGTTAGTGCTTGGCGGTTCCCTTGTTCATGTCTAGGATCCAGTCGCTCGACACGCGTGTTGCATCACTCGTGGAGCCTAGGTTACCCAAGGGTTTTTAGTTGCCAACCCTTCCCATGTTTTGGCTTCAGGCAAAACCGTCTCATAATCGTTCTCCTGCTTTTTCCAGGACCTGGTATGAAGTCTGGGGAATGATGTAGGCTTCTTCACACTTGGAGAGGCTGATCTAAGAACATAGCCTAGCCTCTCCGATGGCCCTTCCAGGTTCACGTGAGAGGTCATCGAGGAAACGGTCGTCGGGCGATGATTCGTCCTTCTCAGGTAAGTCGAACTGGTTCAAGTAATGGTTTGCTTATGCTTCTTATGTCTACGTCGAACTGGTTCAAGTAATGGTTTGCTTATGCTTCTTATGTCTATAATGGGCTACCTCTTTCATGTAGTAGGTAAGTGGTCAAAGGCGAAGCCTTCTCCTGCAGGCTTATCTTCACAAAGAGTCCGCTTGGAGAAGAAAGTGTCTCGCAGACTTGCTCCTCCACCACTGCCACGAGATGTCACTGCGTCCCCTACTCTTGAGGCAATGAACTCTACGTGTATGTCAGGTACCGCATTTCTCGCAAGCCTTGTTTCTTGTTGGTGGATTGCGTTAAATAACACCAGCTTCCATGGTAAAGGTGCCGTTGGTGTTTCCCCAACTACGGGGATTGTTGACGGTGAAGAGCCCCCCAGCAATATCCCTATTGCCTCCTGGCTGGGCAACCAAAGCCGGTTCGGGTAACGAGCAAGGAATACGGGTAGAGAGGAGCCCCCTAGCGAGGCTACACTTGAAACCTCGACCCCACTTTCGAGGAATGGGGCAGGAGCTTCGTTGGTCGATGATACTAATGTCGCCTAGAACTTCCTGAGGGAAGCATCGGAAATCCCCCAAGGCTTACAAATCCACATGACCTTGGTAAGGAATCTCAAGCTTTGCTTGTCATTCGTTCTTGAGTCATTTGTCTGACCTGAGCGTATTCAAGGCAGCCCTTGCGCTCTCTACTTGTCTCTTTCATTGTTGTCCTCGAGCGTGCGGTGAATGCTGAGAATGACTTTGTTGCCTTATCGTCTGTGATGGATGACTTGGGACAAGTAGGATCTGATTTGTGCGAGCTACGCATTATACACTCGCTTCTTTGGAAGTCCTTCTAGCGTTCGTGGTTGAACGACCGGAGGACTTCGTACTCAATGCAAGGTTGGAGGAGAAAGAGCCGGCGCGGTACTTGCCACTTCCATCCTCTGCTCGAGTGAATGAGTTGTTTCTCGAAGGGGTTGAACTCCACGAGAAGCAGGAGGAACTATCCACCACCATTCGTTGCCTCCTAGAGGAGTTAGATGCCATGGTCGCGTGTATTGTCGAGACTGACGTGGCCCTCGATATTGCAAAGGCAGGAGAGGTAGCTGAGCGCGCGGCTGTCGATCAAGAGCGAGAAACATTCGAGAGGAATTAGGACAGGGTCGTAAAGGCTGAGGCAAAGGAGGTTGTGGCTGGCGTAGTGCTGGATCGGGCGAAGTGCCTATTGTCTTCCTTGCCTGTTGCTGAATTGCTACGCTTGTATTTGTCCCCAAAGTGTGGAGAATCATTTTGAGAGATTGTTTTTATGCATTTCTCATATTGTTGGCCTATATTTTTTTAAATACTTTCCATTGACCGTGAGGGCGTGCATCGATTCGTCGAGCCCCCCTAGGCGATATGATTTCCCAAGGTGGGTTTCAATTATCTGGAGGGGGCCTTCCCAATTTGGTGTCCATTTCCCCTAGAAGTAATCGCGAACACCCTCGAGCATTCTCAGCTTCCATACTAGGTCTCCCTTACTAAACGACCGAGGAACTACTCTTTTGTTGCAGTAACGAGCGATGTTCTTCTTATGAGCTTCCAAATGATTCATCACATTGATAAAACTGTTCGTTTCTAGTTCTTCTAACACAATATGCGTGTCCTCATTGTATTCCTCGTTTTCTCCAAGGTGCTTCAGGAGTCTGAGCGATCGGTATCGCACTTTTATTGGAAGCATCGCATCATGACCGTACACGAGGTTGAACGGGGCGATGCTTATGCTTTCTCTTTTCGTGACCCTGAGTGCCCATGGCGTTTCCTGCAGCAAGGTGTGCCATGTGCGTGGGTTGCTCCCGATCATTCTCTGTATAACTTGTTTTATGAGTTTGTTGGAAGCGTCAGCTTGCCTGTTTGACTGGGAGTAATATGTGGTTGAGTTGAGTACTTTAAACCCAAAGTCTTCTGCAAACTCGTCCATAAGTTCGCCGTGGAACACCTTTGCATTGTCTACCACGATACTTTGAGGAATCCTGTATCGGTAGATGATGGCGTTCTTGATGAATTCAGTTACATCTTTCTGACTGGTGGACTTGTAAGTCGTCGCCTCAACCCATTTGGTAAGGTAGTCTGTGGCGACGAGTATATAGGCATTTCCTCTAGTTGAGTGAGGATGAATTTCCCCCATGATATCTAGTACCTATGTCCTAAAAGGCCATAGTTTACTATGACGTCCACGTCCGTAGCAGGGATGCATTTCACTAGTCTACATCGCTGGCGAGCCTGGCAGGCTTGAGCCATTTCAATGCAATTCTTGACCATCGACGACTAGTAGAACCCGTGTCGTTTGATCGACCAACTCATCTTGATCCTTGCTTGATGAGCTCCGCACAACCCCTCATGTGTGTCCATGATGATTGGGATGGGTTCGTCTAGGTCGTTGCACCTTAACGGGACATCTTCATTGGTTTTCCTATAGTGGAATTTGTCGAGGAGTATGCAGTGTCTAGCGATCACTCGAACTCTCTTTTTGACTTTTGCGTTAAGATTCTCGAGGAACTGTCGTGTTGGCTCTCACCAGTCCTATTTTTGTTTGAACGGATCGGCTGTGTGGACCTCTTTGTCCCTGATTTTATTACTGTCGTGGAATTCTGGACGTTTGCTTATGAACAAGGTTGTGCTGCGTGAATCCGAGTTGTTTATCAATCCTGAGGCCAGTTGAGCCAGATGGTTGGCCACTTGATTGTATTCTCTTCTCTCTTGTATAATCTCGACCGTACCTATTTTCGTGAAGAGTTCTTTCGCTCTGTGTAGATATCGGCCCAGGTGAGGCGCACGGCATTAACTTTGGTCTAAGAGCTGTTGAATCACCAACTGAGAATCACCGTATATCTTTACGCTTTCCAGTTTCCAGTTTAAGGCGGGCTGCAATGTCAGAATTAAGGCCTTGTACTCTGTTACATTGTCAGTTACTTTGTTGTCGAGGCAACAGGCCAACCTTGTTTCGGCGTTCCAGGGTGTCTTAATGATGACCCTTACACCAGCCCTGCATTTGTTGGAATACCTATCAAACCAAATGGACCAGTGCCAATGTGGGTTATCTTCACCGTATTAAGAGTCTACGTTACATTCACCATAGTGGGTGATGAATTCTGCCAAGGCATGCCCTTTACCTAAGTTTGCGGCTTGTGGTATAGATTGTAGGCAGAGAACACTAAGCTCCATTTGCCAATCCTTCCCGTATGTTGGGGTTTGTCGAAGAATACGTTGGTCACAAGTGTCTTGGAGACGACATACACATCGTTGGACCCAATGTAATATATGAGCTTGATTGCTGAGTAATAAACAGCCAGGCATATCTTCTCAGTTAGGGTGCATCGCTGCTCCGTCTCTGTGAGGAGTCGAGACAGGTAATAAAGAGATCTTTCGACCCCATCTTGCTCTTGTGCAAACGTGGACCCAATACTGGACTGCGACTCAGCCACGCAAAGGATGTATGGAACCTTTGTATCTTGTGATGCTAGCACAAGAAGGTTCATCAAATAGTTTTTCATTTCTTGGAAAGCTTTCTCATGTTGCGATGTCCAAGTTATCTGTCCCTTCTCCTTTCCTTTTAGGATTGTTGAGAAGACGCTGGTTTTAGATGCCAGATTACCTATGAAGCGGCATATGTAGTTGACCCTTCCGAGAAAGGATTGGAGTTCCTTCTTGCTCCGAGGAGCAGGGTGGTTCCCGATAGCGCAAGTTTTATGAAGGTCAACTTCGATTCCTCGTTGGTGTACTAGGAATCCAAGAGCCTACCTCTTTTGGACTCCAAAAGCGCATTTTGACGGGTTAAGTTTGAGGTTACGCATTCGCATCTTTTCAAATGCTTCGCTTAGGTGAACATGATGATCCTGCCTTCACTTGGATTTTACCACCACGTCATCGATGTAGACCTCCACTGTCTTCTTTATCAAGGGGCCAAAGATGAGGTTCATCGCTCTCTGGTACGTGGCTCCGATATTATTCAATCCAAAGGGCATGACGACCCATTCGAATATGCCAATAGGACATCTAATTGTTGTTTTATTCACGTCCTCTTCAGCGATGAATATTTGATTGTATCCAGAATATCCGTCCGTGAAGGACATTAACTCATGCTTTACCAATTTGTCTATAAGATCATCAGCGACAGGCATTGGGTATTCGTCTTTAGGTGTTGCTTTGTTCAAGTCGGGGAAATATATGCATACCCTGATCTTGTCGTTCTTTTTAACAACAGAAACTATGCTAGAGATATAGTCCACGTATTTACCCGTTCTTATATAACCAGCTTTGGACATCTTCTTAGTTTTGTTGTAGATCATCTGGACTACTCCCCGTGACATCCACCTTGAAGTTTGTTTCACAGGCCTAAAGTTGTTATACGTCGAGTGTCGATGCTCGACCAAGTCTCAGTCAAGGCCAGGCATCTCTGTGTAATCTCAGGCGAAACAATCTTTGTACGTGCGAAGGCCTTCGTTAATGTTGCATGCTTCAACCTTGCTTAATAGGGAGCAGAGATATGTGACATGTGGTAAATAAGCAATCCCTAAATTTATCTCACTTAGTGGATCACATGGAATGACAAAAGTGTGAGAAACTTCTTTATTCATTGAATAAATAATTGGCACGCCTTGGTGTGACTGAGGAAACACATTACGTCGTGCTTCATTTATTTGGGATGCCTTATAGCTAGTTAGTCTTTCTCGGACGTCTGATATTGGATTGAGCGTTTCACTTTCCATTGGACAAAGGCGGGTTGAGAAGTCTATCGGGCTCTAAGTTTGTCTCCGTCTGATGATTGTCATTATTGTACTGTATCCAGGCTTCACACATATCTTTCTCGAGAGGGGTTAAGTCTTCATCAGCTTCAGGCTGTATCTTATCGCCCCATCCAGTTGGGACAATTGTGTGTTGAATAGGTGCCAAAGGTGGTCCATCATACGAAACCAGGAACTCGTAGCCTTCTTCACCTAAGGGCATGACGTTTGGGTCTCCCAATGCATATCTCTGCTTTAGTGTCATGTCTTTGACTTGCTTTACTACCCCTACGCAAACATAGGGCATGTCAGCATTCTTAGCCACCTCTCCCGTAATAACTTATAAACCGTATTTTCCCCAAAACAGAAATGCACTAAAGGAAGGTATGACACCGGCCTTGTGCAACCAATCTCTTCCGAGTAGAGCATTAAAGGAAGGCTTTATGTCGATGACAAATAAAGCCGTCTTCTTTTCATTTGTGCCTACTTGGAGTCTAACGGAGACCACGCTTAGACAAGAGGAGTTAGTCCCGTTAAAGCTGTCGACCCTTATATCAGTCTTTCCCAATTTTGCTATGTCATCCCCCAAGTGCTCATATACTTCAAGGGGAACCACGTTACTGGTTACTCCATTATCAATAAGGGCATGGTGCATCGCCACTTTATTGATCGTCGCTTAAATGTGCAGCGGGAACATATGTTTCCGGAGTTATGTTGGAGGTTCTTCTAGCCATCCACTCGGGAAATTCCACGGTATTTTAAATAGAATTGTGATTGAAAGGAAACAACAAACTACCTTTTGTCTGGCTATGTTCTTTCTTAGCAAACTCGGCCAGTAGCATAAGGACGTTACAACTAGTCCCATTCGCCTCGGGTGGTATCCCGGACTGGACTGGTTTGGGAAGGTAGTCCCAGCCGCGTTCCTGTCATCCCATCCGCGTTTATCGTACTTCCTGTTATCTCATACAACGAACTGCCTTCATTGTAGAGTTTCCTCGCTCATCTAGCTAACTATCGCTTGACTGCCTTGTTGACCCTCGTCGCCTGGTAGCCCCGTCACTTGGCAACCACTTCGCCTGGTGTGTTTCCATAGCTACCGCCTTACTGGGCCTCATATACTTTGGGCCTACATTTTGGACCTTTGACCCACAGATGGTACTGAGATCTTTGGTCTAGAATTTATGTTGCTAATCACTTGTTACATTATGTGTCTTCAGATGGAGAAGAACTGTCTAAACACGTAAGTTCAAGTTAGTGTGTTCTCGCCACCACTGTGTCTATGATACTATATGAGGTAAGAGTATTCAAAGCCTCAATGACTATGGATATGAGAAAATCCTTACTTGAGAAGAACTTTATACTTCATCCTCACTTGCATTAGATGTCGGAGAAGCGGCCAACCCTCAAGATTAACTCGAGACTGGCGGGAGTAATTTTACCCCATTTGTATGAGAATTTGTGGATATCTTTGAGATAAATCACTCAAAACCAGAACAAATATAACAACCTCCTTTATTGGTAAAATTTCTACTCGAATGCCTGGGATACAGACGTATGCAACATCATTGATTACTGGCAGTATAATGGAGGAGACCAGAGAGAAAAAGGAGAAAGTCATTCTTCTAAATATGCAATTATGGGTCAATTCTTTCTAGTGAGAGTAGACATCTTGTTGAACTATGGCGATAGAATCTGGACTTTCAAGGTCAAATGGGAAAAAATATTAAAAAGACAAAACCATGAGAAAAACAGTCAAAGTTGAGTTTAAGGATGAGTTAGAGCAAATATTGTCAAAGAATGATGAATATTATATGCTCGGTGATGGGATGACAAGCGTCACAATCCTGCATTCTCATTTGTACTTTGAAGACACAATCGCTAGGGAATAACGATGAGAAAGAGTTTTGAATCTTCTGGATGGCTTCTAGAGAAGAGAAATGTCTAAACTTAATCTTCGAGCTAATACATTCGAGATTGGAAATAAATCGCTAATTACATGGATAAAGCCTGGGAACAATGATTTGAAGAAGAATAGAAGAGAGCCAATGAATGACAAGATCAACCAAGGTGAGGACTATCGGAAGGGATAGGCGAAATGTCAACCATGACGCCAATCACAAACAGTGCTCAAAAAATAAAGAATGATGTTGACAGGAGAAGGAAAGTGTATAGAGCTAGGACCCTTTTTGTTTTATTAGATAGATACACTAGCATTTTTATGTTTTCAATAATTTAGATTTCTTCTCTTTTGATATAGCAAATCGTGCATCAACATCGGCTTTTATGTATATATTTCGCAACTTTCTACAGCATTGAAGGAGTCAAACATAATAGAGAAAACTTTCTCTCACATCTGTTTCAACTAATGCAAGGACAACATTTGATTAGAACTAACTAGAAGTTAGACTTGAAGTATCGAGTGACTCTTTGGTCGATACCGTGATGGTTAAACCTGATGGTTAATACCTTGCTATGAAGGAGGAATGTCGCCTGTATAATACCCTCAAGAGAAGGACTCTCATTGCAATATAGAAGAACATCTTCATCTCTCATTCGAAAGAAGTGTGGAAACTCTTGGGACTCTGAAGTTGCGGAAGCTTGATGGACCCAAAAGATACCCACTTGTATGTGGTGTGAAAGCACAATCATTTTAATGACCAATCCTACTAACCCAGAACTGTTCCACTCGGATCACGATGTTGACAATGATTCTATTATGAATGTAGTGGATTGCTTGAAAAGTCTATCGGCTTGAATAACACAGTTGTCTAAGCTAATAGAGAGTTATTTTAAGAAATTATAAGTACTTAGTTCATAATGAATTTAAGAAATTATTTCTTGATGGTTTGTCTAGTTTGAGATTTACGACAAATTCAAGAAGTTTAAAATGCGACGTAATAGATAATTGGAAAAATCTTCTTAATCATCTACTTATCACGATTTTTTTTTGTTGTCTTAATGGACTAATTTGTAAAGAAATAAAATTGAAGACTTATTATAAAATGAATAAAAAGACTTCAAAGTAAAAACCTTAAAAGGAAATATTTTTAGAAAACAGGTAAAAAGTAACCACGTTCCTATGCATCGTGGTGGAAGCAGGAAGCCAAACAGAGGAGAACACAAAGGCGGAGAAGGAATGGCAGGGAGGAGGGGATGCTCCCTGGCGGCAGTCGTTTTCGTGTGCTGCTTCTTCCTCGGTGCTCTCCTCTTCAACGATGCCCTGAGCCTGAGGACCACCCTCCAACTCCAGACCCCTATATCCTTGTACCGTTACCTCTTCTCCTCCCCCTTCCCCTTCCCAACCACGCCCACCCCTGCCCCCAGTCCCACCCCTGCCTCCCTCGATCCTCCCTCACTCCTTTCCGTTTTCGACAATGCCTCCCTCTCTGAGCCCCCTCCCCCCCACGATCCTATCCCCCTCCCTCCCAAAACGAGCTGCGACTTTTTCACGGGGACTTGGGTGAGCGACCATCGTTACCCACTTTACCAACCAGGCTCCTGCCCTTACGTCGACGAGGCTTTCGACTGCCAGTCTAATGGCAGGCCTGATTCTTCTTATCTCCGCTGGCGTTGGAAGCCTGACGACTGTGATCTTCCCAGGTATTTTTCTTCTTCCTCATCATCCCCCACCACTTTCTTTTCCTTTTTTTATGTTGATGGCGATGCATCTGTTGCTAATATATCTGGCAGACTTTTCTGAATCCCTGTGTTGCAATTTGCTGTAGTGCACATAATATGAGCAGATCGTGGAAGGCTTGGGTTGCTCCTTGACTCTATTTCAAACGCTTTCTTGGGTTTTGTTGCATTTAGGAGAAGAGTTCTTCTTCTATTGTGCGCCTGCCTGCAGCTGTCTGCTGTGCTATTCGATTATTTTCATTGTTACATTCACGGGATGCCCTTCCTTTCCACGTTCACTCCTCAATTGTAGGTTTAATGCGACAGACTTCTTGGTGAGACTACAAGGTAAGAGGCTTTTGCTGGTTGGAGACTCTATGAACAGAAACCAGTTTGAGTCGATGATGTGCCTCCTCCGTGAAGGTTTGTCAAACAAAAGCAGAATGTTTGAAGTCCATGGATATAAAATAACTAAAGGGAGAGGCTATTATGTCTTCAAGTTCTTGGTAAGTCCGATACGAATTTCCTGGAAGATATGGTCTTTTTCAAACAGGAGTAGTTTGATGGATAAGGGGGATGTTATACAGCTAAGGAGTGGATTTGTCTACTTGTGGCTCTCCTTTGAACCCGGGTCAAACTTGCGGGCGATTGTTTACTGCTGTGTTACACTTGATCTGTATGTGCACTTGAGTCTAGCATGGTCTATTGCACTTAGAATTGGATGGAGGTACCTAAAATGTCTCTGAGGCGATGCACCTATTTTATTTTATTTTTTGTTTTTATACATTTTATCGTCATTAAACAAAAGTATTATACCTGCATGTCAAAATGGTTTTTTCTGAAGAGAAGTATTAGAAGTGTTGTGCCATTGTATCTCCTTTTTTATGAGCATTCTCTACCCCAACTGTTTTTCCGATCACTTTCTCATATTTGTGATCTGTTGCCTGTCAATCACTTTCCTTTTTCATTTGGGCAGGTGGAGTGCTATATCTGCAATTGTTTGTGTAGATTGCTAAAATTTGGTGCACAGGGTTTTGTTACTCCCTCTAGATGTTGATCAATTAAACATCACGTTTTGGTTCACTGAATTCATTCTATGTGGCTGAGTGTTATGATTGTAATCACTAATCATTGTTGATCTTCCTTTAATCACTTGAGCAGGATTATGACTGCACAGTGGAATTTGTTAGGTCGCACTTTCTTGTGAGGGAAGGAGTACGAGTAAATGGACAGGGAAACTCAAATCCAACTCTGTCCATTGACCGAATCGACAAGTCAGCGAGGCGATGGGGCCGTGCAGATATTCTTATCTTCAATACTGGCCATTGGTGGACTCATGGGAAGACAGCTAGAGGGTAAGAATCTGCTTGGCGATCTTCTGCTATACCTATCTCATTATTCAAGTTCTAATTGTTGTGTTTGTCCCACATTATTTGGTAGAAGGATCTGACGATACTTTATGAATGAGAGGGATGATGTGTTCCCTCACCTGGTTTTGAGCATAAGTGCATAGGCTTTCTAGCATTTGATCGTTATCTTCTCTACTATCTGTATTTTCTTTTCAGGACGAGCAATTCTAATGGTCCTTTCTGCAGGAAGAACTATTACAAAGAGGGTGACTATGTTTATCCTAGTTTTGATGCTGTTGAGGCTTACAGAAGGGCTATACGAACCTGGGCTAACTGGATAGATAAAAATCTAGATCCACAAAAGCAGGTGGTTTTCTATCGCGGATATTCATCTGCTCATTTCAGGTACCCCTTTGATGAGAAACCTTAAAATTTATTCTTTTTTATTTTTGACTGGCCACCCTTAGCGTACATCCCTTAATTTGTTTTCTCCATACACACAAGGGGTGATTGAAAAGTTAAGAGCCTTTTGGGGAGTTGATGCAATATTCAATGATTCCGTTTCACAATGGATTTTTCTAAAACCATGCAGTGTGAAAGTGAATGGAGAATGCAAATGTGGCACTTTCATTTGCTGTCAACTTTATCCTGCAATTAGCCACATCTGGTTGACTGGAGACCTATTTGGTAGGCCTTACCACTCATAATGTATTGATATGTATTATTGTACAGAGGTGGAGATTGGGACTCAGGTGGGACATGCAAAGGAGAAAGAGAGCCAATAACTAGTGGAGGATTCCTCAACAACTATCCTCTGAAGATGAAGATAGTGGAGGAGGTCATTAAGGACATGCATTTTCCTGCTAAGCTCCTCAATGTTACAAAGCTAACCAACTTCCGCAAGGATGGTCATCCATCAGTATATGGAAGAAATGTGGACAAGGGAAAGGTCTCTTCAAGACGGCAAGACTGCAGTCACTGGTGCCTTCCTGGCATTCCAGATTCATGGAATGAGCTCGTTTATGCCTTGCTAGTCTCTGAGAGTACCACGGATTAGTTAGGTTCAAGCACCGTGACACTTGGTTGAGAATTGAAATGTTTCG
Source organism: Melastoma candidum (assembly GCA_023653495.1). NCBI lineage: Eukaryota > Viridiplantae > Streptophyta > Magnoliopsida > Myrtales > Melastomataceae > Melastoma > Melastoma candidum. The sequence goes on from CM042881.1 coordinate 18,847,400, forward strand.
TTGTCTATTAATCAGTGTTGTTAAGGCGTTGCGCATCGCTCGCCTAGGCGCTCGGGCGAGGCGAGGCGAGGCGCAACCCTGTCGCCTAATTAGGGCTAGGGTGGGTGCCATGCATAAGGCGTCGTCTAGGCGAGCACCTTGGTCGAGGCGCTCGGGCGCCCAGGCACTTTAAGGCGCTCATCGGGTGCCCGGGACATAAAACCCCCTCCCCTTCTTTGCCCTATTTGGGTCTCCTCCTCCTCGCTACTCGTGTCTCCTCCATGTCCACCGGCTGTTGTCCTCATTCACCAGCTTAGTTGGATCCTTCTCCTCGACCTCGGCTGGGTTTTGACTTGTTAATCGGCTGCGGTCCTCCTCATCCACTGGATTGGCTGCCACAGGTTTGTGCCAATGATTCAACCTTCTGGATGTGTTTATCTTTGGGTGTTGGGTGTGAGGAGTTCCGGGTTTTGAGTCGGTTGAGCTTAATGTTTTGAAGGCGGTCGTTTTTGTTGTATTCTGGGGTTTGATTGGTTCAGTTGATGATAGTGAATTATGACGTTGTTTGTTTGCTTGCTTTTATAACTTGATGTGATTGCGGCCTTCCTCCTAGTCTTGGTGAAGCTTCCCGAATCCCTTCGGTCTTAATAGAAGGGAACACACTATGAAGATGGACTATGAGACTTTTGGAAATTAGTTTAGATTTACAATATAATTAGGATTTTCTAATGCTTTGTAAACAAGAAATCAATTCAATCAACAAACACAAACAGTTTGGTTGCTCGCCTTTTTAGATTTTATGTTGAGATTGGGATTATCTCTGGCTTCGTGCTTTTTTTAAGGGCAAAGCTCAGGTACGTCCTTTGACTGAGTTTCATTGTCTTCTATTCTTCTATTTCTCTAGCGATGGTGAAGGGTAACACCTCACTTTATTGAATCTTGATTTCCACGTACTTCTTTCAAGGATGAAAGGTAACACCACCTTTGAAGGAAATCATCCTATCCACGTGTTTCTTCTAATAGCAAAGGGTAAAACCTCTTTTGGCTGAAACATTATTTTCCTGAGTTTTTACCGACTAATTCAGGTGGCGAGCACATTATCGAACTGAAACATGAATTCATCATTCTTTTGCCAAATATTTGACGCGTTTGTCAGTCTACAAGCCTGACATGTTTGATTTCCCAGTCAACATGTCTTTTGGTGACCACAATGGAAGAATATTATAGCACCACGAGCTTTTAAGATGATGTCACGTTTGAAAATGACCTTGTAAGCCCATGGGAATTCAGTGATGCACTTTTGTCGATTTCGAAAATGTTGAGATCAATAGAGACAAGGGATTGTTACAAGATAAATCATCTGTGATGCCCCAACAACCGCGGAAACGGAAAAGTACCACAACGACGAAGAAACGCACGAACGAACAAACTGAAAAGGACAAAAAAATGTTATATTTATAGAGGACCAAAAGTGGGCTAACCCTAACTCCCCATTAGGCTCAAAGTGGTAAAAACCAAAGCTAATTAGAAACAAGACCAAAAAGGTAAAACTAAGGCAATTGGGCCTGACGTCGGCTGGCCCGACTTGAAGTCTTTTCGAGCTCCCCTTCTCAAGCTCGCCTTCTCGAGTTCCCCATCTCGAGCTTCCCTTGAGCAAGTGAAAGCTACCCTCGAGACGGACATCGTCCTTCTATTCACGAGATGGAACTCGCGCTCATGATCTCGGGACAGCTCTCGAGATGATCTCTAGTCTTCTCGAGTTGAAGACTCAATTCGACATTTTCAATATCGTCAAGGTAGTCCCCATCTCGATCACTCTTCTTGATTCGATCTCGACTCGGCCAATTCTCATCACATTCATTCGAGGGATATTGGCATCCTTTTGGGTTCCCTTCTCTATCAATCAGACAATTGCAATAAAGGTAATCCCATCTCCATCTGCTTTGAATAGAAGTATCTAGAGTTGGTCCCGATAATGCATCATTCTCCTCTTGTTGAGAAAAGTTTGCCCTCAAACTTGTGCGGCCTCTTTCTCCTGAAACAATACTCCACCAGTTCCTATTCGAGAATACCTCGTCAATATATTCTTGTGTATTGACGTGGTCCAGTTGCTTCACGTCCTCGATCTCTCGAACTGAATGACGCCCTCCTATGTAGTAGGCGAGTGAACTCTCACGATCTTTATCAAGCTCGATAAGGCTAAGCTGGGGCTCTTTTCTCTTGACGTTCCCTGTCAAAGCGATCGGCTTTAAGTCATCCTCTCGATCTACCCGCGGGATTGTGCTCGAGTTGAATGGGGTGGATGGACAGACCAAGATCTTCTCATGGACGCCTTTCTCCAAATTCCACCACTGAAGCTCGCATGGTCGAGAGTGGGTCAGGATTGACCATTTCCTCTGCGCGACTCTGATAGTAAGGGCTATGCAGGTGCTACTCCCTTTATCCACTTTCATTTGACATCCTGGCGCTGTTCCACTCAACGACTGAACAAGAAGCATTGTCGCTCGTCACCATCATGCAAATCCTCGTTTGCAGTTATAATCCCTCGACTTGCCATCCGTTCTCATTTGTTTGGCTCTTCAAAGCATTTCCTCAACATCCCATAGAAGTTCATATTCTTGCGCATGACCCTGATCCTTATGATTACTCGAGATTGAAGTTCTCGAGGAGGAACTCGAGATTGGTCTCGAGGACGAGCTGCCTTTGCAGAAGGGGGTGTCCCTCATCGCTGTCCTCGCAAGCATTCTCCCAACTAGTTGCTTACGCTCACTCGAGTTAAGGGTCACAGACTTAGGCGAGGGGTTCGTTCTCGCGGAGGCACTCCCCTTGTTGAAAGGAGTCGTCTTCACAAATAACGGCTTCTGGTTCATCCTCCTCGACTGTTGTCTTTCGACATCATGCGCGAGATTACACACGCCTTCAAAATTCCAGTAATGATGTAACTCGACCTCCTCAGTAATTTGGGGCTGCAATCCCCTAATATATCGAGCGATCGTCTCCTCCAAGGGCTCATTGATATCACAATGCAGCATCAACTGCTCGAACTCTCGAGTATACTCAGAAATACTCAAGGATTGCTAATGTAGAGTGTTGAGTCTTAGAAATAAATCTTGTCGATACCGCCCAGGTAGGAATCGCTTCCTCATCTCGCTTCTCATTTTATCCCACGATCGAATCTTTTCCTTTCCTTCTCGACAACGCTGTTGGTTCAGGTTCTCCCACCATAAACTAGCATACTTGCGTAGTCGAGTGGCTGCAATCTTAACTTGTTTATCCTTTGGAATCTCCTCACACTCGAATTCTCTCTCAATGGTATGCAACCAATAGAGAAATTCTTCGGGATCTAATTCTCCTTCGAACTCAGGAATGTCTACGTGCACACTAACAGGATGTGCGGGTCGACGTTCTCGAGTTTACCTCCTAGGATTCGCTTCGTCCCGAGTTGGTCTCTTGGGACTCTCTTCCTCCCCATTTCCATCCATAAGAGGATTTTCTTCACCCTCAAATCCTTCTATGATCAGGTTGTCATCTCCTTTCCTATCCAGTATACTCTTGGAAGACGACGCGCGACGACAAACTCCACTTGACTGAGTTCGCTCTAGATTTTGTCTCCGTACTTCGGTACGTCTCGTCGACTGACTACCCTCTCGTTCATTCAGCCGATAGTAAGAAGTGTGCGATTTACCTCGGTCAAACAAATTTCTCGAGTTCAGTTCTTCTCGAGCGTAGACAGAGCCATTCATTCCTGATTTGAGGTTCAATATTAAACAATCATCTTGAGATGAATTGACAAGGGACGACTCAAGTGACTACTGTTTGCTTCTCGAGTGGAAATGACTTCATAATTGTACTAAGGTCTCCCTTCAGCTTCGCGTTGAAACATGTAATGGGTGTCTGAAGCTAATGGAAGGGGACTCTAATTCCTTCTACTAAGGTGACACAATCGACCTCGAATGCTTCAATGAACTCAACTAACTCGTGGAAGGGGGTTTCACCCATATTTAATGGCTCGAAATTGGCTTGTTCAGCGAATGTCCATCCGTATCGATTTTTCATCGGAAACTCAACTTGCTGGTGACATTCCACTGGAATTTCGAATACCAATTCTACAGGGATCACTTCCTCCGACTCCTCAAAACCTCAGAGTCCCAAATCGGACCTGAATCCTCTTCGAAGTTTTCTCCGTTATCAAGGCAAGCCTCAACTTCTTGATTCTGAATAGTCATCTTCCGAGCTATCTCTTCTTGGCAAAGATCTATTGGGGTGGCTATCGACTCTTCTCGAACCTCTCCACTCCAGGGGTTCTTTTTGTCATCACCGTCAAAAGTAAGAAGGGGATTGAAGAACATCCCATCTATGCGATTGTGCATAGAACAAGTGTTCTCTCGAAAAAGGTCTGCATCCTGTTCAACCGAACAGTCGAATTGAGGGTTCTCGACAAGCTTGATTGTAGAATTGACTGGAAATTCAACCGATAGAGACTTTCACCGTCCATCGGCTCTAAATCCTGAAGTTGACATCTAACATCCTTAATAAGTTGCTCAAGTCGAGCAACACGCAACATATACTTCAGATCTGCAATTTTCTCCTCCAACGTCATCCCACGTCTGAATCTATTTACCATTACTACAACCTGCGCTCAACAACAACTAATGCGTTCTTCAATAACCCAACGTTCAACACAATAACCATGTGCTATCCAGCAACTCCGTGCTCAACACTACAACCGTGCGCTTTCCAACAACCAGTGCTCTCAAGTAACCCAGCGCGCTGCACAACCGGCGCTCTCAAACGCGCTATAACCGTGTACTCTCAACAACCCAACACTCTACAACCGTGCGCTCTGATACCAACTGATGTGCCATCAACCGCGTAAGCGGAAAAGTACCACAACGATGAAGGAACGTACAAACGAACAAATCGAAAAGGATAAAACTCGAACCGCCGTTGGATACAGCCGGAGCACCACCAAGATTGAACGAGGGTTGAACGCCTCACAATCGGATACATAAATCACCACCGATTATGGGAACGCTCGGATAAAATCTCACCACGCTTGGAATATACCAAACGATAAGAGAAGTTGCGCAAAGTTCATGCTAGAACTTGACGGCTGCCAAATTTGAGAAAATATTTCAAAAGGTTCTGTTAAACCTAAACACAAGGGTCCTATTTATCGAGGACCCAAAATGGGCTAATCTTAACTCCCCGTTAGGCCAAAAGTAACCAAAGCTAATTAAAAACAAGACCAAAAAGATAAAACTAAGGTAATTGGGCCTGACGTCGGTTGGCCCGACTTGAAGTCTTCTCGAGCTCGCCTTCTCAAGTTCCCCGTCTTGAGCTCGCCTTCTCAAGTTCCCCGTCTCGAGCTTCCCTTATGCAAGTAGAAGCTACCCTCGAAACGGACATCGTCCTCCTATTCGCGAGATGGACCTCGCTCTTATGATCTCGAGACAGTTCTCGAGATGATCTCTGGTCTTCTCGAGTTGAAGACTTAACTCGACATCTTCAATATCATCAAGGTAGTCCCCATCTCGATCGCTCCTCTTGATTCGATCTCGACTTGGCCAATTCTCATCACATTCATTCGAGGGATATTGGCATCCTTCTGGGTTCCCTTCTCGATCAATCAGGCAATTACAATAAAGGTAATCCCATCTCCATCTGCTTTGAATGGAAGTATCTAGAGTTGGTCCCGATAACGCATCAATCTGAAACATGTTTAGAAGTCGACCTTTCGTCTATAAGCCTGGTGCTCCTGTTTTTATTGGAGAAGTCCAGTAAAGTGGATGAGAATATTGAGAGCCTCAAACGACATATCAAAAACAAGATAGGAAATGCATAAGTGAACTTGGAGCTCATCAATAAGACCCGTGATTGTAGCCCGACCGATGGACATGCATATGATTTGCCCAAACAAATCACCTCTAGTCTAGAGGCTTGTAGGGCCTAAGTGTCTGAAGGGAAAATGAAGGCAAATCCCCAAACGGGGGACATAGGAACTTCCAGCAATGCGGATATGCAAGTCCCTTTGAAACAGAGGCGGAGCCAGGGGGCCATGGCCTTCCTTAGTTTTTATAAAACAAAAATTAGGCTAAACATTTTTTATTAATTTAATATAAAAAATGTAAATAATTAATTTGACTCCTCTTAAATTTCCCAAGTTCAATTTGGTCCACTTTGATTTTTCTTTTCTAGATCCGCCACTGCTTTGAAACCTCATACCTTACATGTTGAGGATATCTTGCATTCCCCGTGGTTTGATAAAACGGAACCCGGCGTCATATTGTGAATGTGGAGGAGGGAAGGCCGTCCTATAAATTAGGTGAATGCAGCTCGGCCTCCTTGAAATACCAAAGGGATGTCAATAAGGAAACCCTTCATTAATCACTCGACATGCCGTCTTCAAATTTGCAATTCCTTCAGAAACTATGGCTTTCTTTGTCGCTCGCAGCAAGAAGTGCGAGAGGTGCGTTGCTTCCAATCATCTCTCATGGATCTCAACTCCTACAACTCCTTCTTCAAACCGCAATTATCCTCCCTCAGACTCTCACAACACTTCTTCATGTACTCACAATCCACTTCCATCTGCTTCAACTTGTTCCTGCCATCGCCATTGACCCCCCCTCCAAAATATTTTTACCAGGTTGTCCAATATCCAACAATGACCGCAACTACCCAGCAAGCCTTCTAGGTGTACTAATAGGAAACAACAACAACGTAGAAACCAGATGATACGCAATTACCTCGCTCTTCTGTTTTGAAACCAGACCTCTACTTGCCAAGCCTTTAGCTTGAGTTGGTGTGCCAGTGACTGCTTTTGGGCCTGATTACGACACATGTTGAATTTCACAATGTCAAGGATTGAGTTAGGGGCAAGTAGAGAGATGGATGTGAAAACCATTGCAGGGATATCCATCCCTTTCGGAACAAAAGAAACTCTTTTTTACGCTCATTTTTGTTATAACATCTAATGTTGGACCAGTCCGGAATAAGCAGATTGGATCAAGACATATGCGATGATGAGTTAAGACGTGTACCGGGGTGAGGGTGTTGTGTAGGTTGAAGCTTTCCTCCAGCAAAGTTGATTGCTCTTTTGACAACCTCAGTTTCTTTCTGCAGCTACCTTCCTTTCCACTGTCGTATTTGTTGTCGGCATCGCCATGATTGTCACGGTGGGGGCTGCAGCTACCGTAGGATGGAGTATTGGAATTTTCAGCATGGCAGTCATCTTCTAGGGCCTTTCTTGGGGACTTCTGCTGGGGGACATCTGGGAAGGAGAGGTCAAGGCCTGTTGTTGGAGCAGGCAAGGACTTGTGAATCTCAACGATGCGTTGCCCTGCATCGTGTCTGACTACAGGTCTGCCAATGCCGAGCCCAAGGAAGAGCCCCGGGTTGCACTGCTTATCCAGGTCGCCCATGGAGGAAACGGAGAATACCTTCTGCAAGGCATGGTAGGGGCAGAGAATACTACTAAGATGAAAAAAAGGAAGGACCATATATTATTATTTGATTAACAATAATTAGTTTATGTAATGAACAAGTAGCAGGCTAGTGGCTAAGGGATGATAATTCTAACATGCGATCATTTAGGAGTCGGAAATGATAATAATTGTTAAACTATATAATATAAAACAAAGCATCACGTAATAATTCAAGATTACGGTAAGATTTTTATATGATATCAGAGCGATCCAGCTCACCTAGGCATGAACCAAAGATGCTAAGTCAGTTCGGCTACTTCCGAACATTTTGGATTTTGTTTAGTTTTAAAGACTTTTGAATGATCGAGGATAAAATCTTTTCCACTCTTATCGGTCGTTTGATTTCCGGAAAGGAATTCCGACGGGAATGTAACGAGAAGGAAGAAAAAATATAGTGACTGGTAACGTAATTGCTTAAAAGAATAATGTGTTTAGTTGAACGATGAAAGTAGGAAGGGGAGGGGAATGGAAAGGGTGAAGAAATGGGCATTCCCTAAGCTAGGGAATGAGTAGCTAGGAATTTCCCTTATCTATTTTCCATTCCTATCCCTTCTCTTCTTTATTTTTAAACTAGACTCACCATTTTTTTACGCAATTCCCTTTATAATCCTTATATTTTTTTCTCTTTTTCATTCCATTCCATCCGGAATTCCAATCCGGAAACCAAACATGTTCTTAAAATTTTTAAATAAAAAATTTCTTTTAAATAGTGTTTTTGAATAATATTAACCAGATGATTTTTTACATAAACTCATATAATTTATTTATTAAATGGATTGAGTAACAAGATGTAAGTATGATACAAGGGTTTAGGGTTTAATTGATAATTGTTGTCAAACAGTTTTGGGTACAGAGATGAATTTAAAAAATCCCCAATAAATTTTATAAATCACCAGCAGACTTAGAAGATAAAAGTTAAACGAGTGATCATCGTGCAGAATGTCAATAACTATAGCCTGTTTGGTTTACGGAATGTAATTCCGTATGGAATGAAATGGGAAGGGATAAAAAACATAGTGATTTGGAAAGAACATGTTTAAAAAAATGGTTTGATTAGTGAAGGAAGAAGAGGACAAGAGGAAGAGAATAAAATGTGCAACGGAATGGGCATCGGAATGGGCATTCCCTATCATGAGAGAGGGAATGCTCATTCCTTCCATATCTCTTTAAAGTTTAGGAAATGGAATGGAATGAAAAGGAAATGAATGAAATAAAAAGATAAGAAAAGGGAAATAAATAAGATTATTAGTTCATTCTATTCCATAGCCGAATCCTTAAACCAAACACACCATAATATTATTCGCTGACACTGAACAATTTACGAGTAAGAATTAAATAAAGACCCGAAAATAATAGATTAATAAGATTACAATCATTCAAAGCATAAAAAAGCACAATATTTGCAGTGAGCTTTTAAGGTTCAAGATTGCCTTTATGATAACATCATCAAATCAATACTAAAAATTGGTCTAACTCTGGCTCTTATATATATTCGATTCATCAAAATAAAAATGTTTTTGTTTAATTCTGACATCACTTGGAGAATGCTAATCTAGTGAGGTCTTTTAAATTAAAGAATATAATAACAAGATTCCAAAGGGTGAAACAATACCAATGGTTTGTGATTCATTTTTTCATAACAAGCAACATTACTTATTTCAATTATTATATTATTATTAAGATGTTAATGAAAAGAACAAAGACGAATATACAAATACTAATAATTGTTTTGCAATAGCAAAGGAAGTAACATGTGGATACCATTTCTTAACCCACCACCTTCATATCAGATAATGGGAATGCCATTTTTCTTTCTAGGTTGGAAGATTTGTAATTGATAACGGGGTGGGAAGCCTTCTTTTATATGTATAAAGAATTGTAGATGCTAATAATAGGGTAAAGTGACCACCCCAAGCAAATAAAATTAATTAATGGAAAACCAAACCTAAATCACAGAGGGGGTGGCGCAAAAGCATAGATCCTAGGAATAGGGGCGGATGATTATTTGGCTGTAAGACCAACCAAATATTATGAAGGAGGGTCCTCTTTGTTCTTAGATGTGGTGCCGGGGGCGTAATGGTCAAGCCATAAACTCTTGGCTAAATTTATTTCTTCCCATTCTCGTAGGTGGGATTATCTAAACACTCCGGGACGGGACAGAATCAAATTGCAAGAATAATAATTTCTCTTTGTTCATTTATTAGTGGGGCTGATGATGTTAATCTCTTCATACCCCCGGGGGGGGGGGGGGGGGGGGTGGGTGATGTGCAAAATAAAATCCCATGGAGCATGTCTGGTTTAAAATGACATACGTGGCAAAGAGGAGAAGGATTCAATCTGAGAATCATCATCATTCACCATCCTCAAAGTTTTGCGTCATGATATTAATCGTTTCCCGCAGGTCTGGACACAGGTATGGTATTAGGAAGCTGGAAAGCGGAGCGCTGGACGGCTGAGAACTGAAGGTTAAACAAATAATGTTCTTTGGTGTTAGATTAATGCCTATTTGTTTTAGAAAATCTTACTTTTTTTTATATTAAATCTAACATTTTGAGATGTGAGCCACCTTTCCCTGATTTTTCTCCACCTGAAGATCGTTTCAAATCATGGGGAACATGGACTCCCTAACCAGTTTTTAAAATCTCGGAATCAAGATCTTTTCTGATTTTCATAAATTGCCCCTGACGATTTTGCCTTCGTAAACTTAGTACTTTCCCCGGCATGTTCGCATAACAGTGGGCTTGCAAACACTTTTACACATCCTAGACTTATGGGCTTCCCATAAAATGAGCCCAAAATTTCTGTCATTACCTTGATAGACTTCCTGTGGATCAACGAAATACATTTGCGGTTTCTCGTAAAATGAGCTTAGATTTATGGACTTATCATAATTCGGCCCAATATTTCTGCCTTGTCAACGTAAGCCCCCCTCTTAGGATGAGATTTTGTTAGCTGAGAGTCTTACACAGAATTATAAAATTGTTTGAATTACCGACAAAGAAGCATAAAAAGAATGGGTGATATAAAAAATTCAAGAACTAACACCAAATGATGTGATCCCATGGTATGTGCCAAATCCTATTATGTTGGTATAACTGGTCGTATATGACATCAACCTCTTTTATGTCGAAAAAGTATTTTCTTTTTTTATTTGATTTCTGTGAATCCTGGGCTTCGAGATTCTTTTTTACTAATGGGATGCACATTATGACTTCCAATTTGACGAACTCAACCTCAACACGATTGCGCTAAATGTAGTAAGTACAATCAGTTTGTGCCTCCTCCATTAACATTTGGTGGTATTCCCTTGTCTTCCTGTCATGCCGTGAAAATAATTATAAACTATAGAAGGGCCAAGCTGGTAAACTTTACTGACTTTTGGCAGCGTATTTGCTTCGGAACATACTCCTTTACGATAGGTTTTACCCTGAGGGCATATTCTTTGACAAGAGGTTTTGTTTTGGGGACATCTACCTCAACATGAGGTTCTTCTTGGAGAACATAATCCTTTGAGATTCTAATATAGGGACATACCCATCGACGAGCGGTTTTGTTATGGGCACAAACTCCTCGGCGAGAGGTTTTGTTCTAGGGACATACTCCTCTACGAGAGATTTTGTTCTTGTGACATATCCCTCTACAGGAGTGGGGATGTACTCATCGACGGGAAAGCTTTCTCAATCCTACTGAGAGGAAGCATAATTTGAGTATCAATTTGCATCACATTCTACTTCGTCGTCTTCGTAGACTTCATTTGGGTTGATCATCCTCGTTGACCTATCGTGAGGCCATTTCCTACTTATGTATTCAGGGTGTGGACTCTCGTAGAGATACATGTCTTTTAGATGAACATGAGCCGATACAATTTGTTCCATCAATGAGTTTGCCATATAGGCATATTCGTCTACAGGGGGTCTCCCGTAGAAACTTTGTCTACGGGGCTGCTCAGCTTTGCTGGTTTCCAGCACTGGTTTTTTCTTATGTAAACCTCCATCTACAGGCGCTTTAGCGTAGGGATTTTCCCTGCGATGATGTGAGGGTGAGTAACTTAGGTTCTGATTCAGCTCCGCTCGTACTCCACTCTCCTCGTCCACTGGGTTTCATGCATATACCGGGCTCAGTCTACAAGGGCCAGGCGGTCGATAGAAAAAAGGTCTAGGAGGAGATACCTTTTCGCCAGGAATTTCATACTCATCCGTATCACCTTGAATCGCACTTTCCAGCCATGGCGCGTCGAGCGTCTTCCATGAAAGAATATCTTTATCAATGGGATCGCTCGGTTTTGGCTAGATGTTGTCCTGAGGAAATCTTCATCATTTCCTGTAATTCCGCGATGTCCCTGTGCAGGTTCATCTGCATATCTTCCATGTTTCTTTCCATGTTCCTTTGCATTCGTTTGCACATATCTCCTAACTTAGAAGATATAGATTCTAGCGAAGCATGCGCGGAATACACACCTGCCCCCTCATATTCAGGGTTGTAGTTGTCGTCCAGCTGATCAGAACTTCAGTTTGTGGCATATCAGTTTGTGGCATATTGAACATTTAGTTCATTCGAGCTCCCACTGTGGTCGCCAAAAACGTGTTCGTGTCGGAAACGGAACGCATCAGAAATATTTGGCATGACTAACACAGGCGTTCGGATGTGGTCGCCATAACGAACTGCATATGAATTTTATTAAAAAAGGATGTCTTACAATCAAAGGAAAAAGCTTACAACCATGAAAACATAAATGAAATGAAAACTTGGACGGTGGGGATGCCGTAGACTTGCTGCTGACGTCATGGACTTGTAGACTGGCACAGTGTAATCTGATCTCTAGTGGTGCGATGAACGGGGATGTGGATGTGGATGAACGCTTGGTGAAAGGATGTCTGGACACGAGTCTGGGATCAGGAAGCCGGAAAGAGGAGCGCTAGAGGGTTCAGAACTGAAGGATGTAGACAAACAATGCTCTTTAGCCATAGTTGAATGTTTGTCTATTTTGGAAAATCTTACTTCCTTTTATATTAAATATGACATGCTGATACGTGATCCACAATTCCCTTATTTTCCTCCACATGAAGATCGTTTCAAATCATGGGAGCATGGACTCCCTAACAACTTTCCTAAAATCTGGGAATCGAGATCTTTTGCGGTATTTGTAAACTGTCCGTGGCGATTTTTCATTCGTAGACATAGTACTTTTTCCGACGGGCTCGCATAACAATGGGCTTGCAAACACTCTTACAGACCTTGCACTTATGGGCTTCTAGTAAAATTGGCTCAAAATTTCTGTCATTGTCTTGGTAGACTTGTTGTGGATCAGCAAAATGGCTTTGCGGATTTCTCGAAAAACGGGCATAAATTTATGGGCTTCTCATAATTAGCCCCAAGATTTCTGTCTTGTCAACACATGGGTAAGAGTAAAATGATGTGCATGTAAGCGTTACGTGGTGCACGAATACTGTTTCGTACTTTTGTTCGTAATGTATAAAACAATAACTTATTGTTTCGTACTTTATGAAGAGTACAAACTATTACGAAGTAGTAAATGTGGGGTTCGTACTAGGCCTCGTACTACTATTCTGTTTGGTCCGTATTGGGCCTCGTAAAATCTTAGGAAGTGTATTGTGAGATTTCATACTTTACGAAGTGAGCTCGTAAAATCTTACGGGCTTTACGAACCCGATTAGTCCATTACAAATTCGTTTCATAAAATTTTATGAAGTCACGACTGACATTTCGTACTTTTCAAAATTAGAACAGTAAATATCGAACCTACCTCCATACTGCATTTCTTAAACTTGGGGGACCAAATTGTTAAATCTAAAGGACTACGGTAAGGACCAAATTGTAAATTCTTATCCTTGGTTGGAAATGGACAAACAACCCCATTTTCATAAGCAATCATCAACTGGGTTTGAGTCCTCAGCTATCTTCATGAAAGCCAAGGTTTGTCCTGAGGACACGATTCGTCCTCAAGAAACCTGTGCAACTTCTCCCCCAGGGCCACGCCTCCATCTCTGTTGCCATTCACGTTCCTCTTTAATCATCCCCTTCAACCGAGCTGAAGACAAATTTAGAATTAGTCATTGTTAGGGTTAGATTTAATTAACCCTAACAGACAGTAGACCAAATTCTGCACCAAGCCAAGATGGCCGAAAACCAAGCCAAGACGACCGAAATTATTCTTCTAATAATGTCCAAACCCTAGACAATGTTTGTCCTTAAATATCAACTAATTGGGCTAAGCCATACATCCTATAAATTATTAAACTAATACTTAATTTCCTAAGGTACCAAGCCCATACTTAGGTTCCCTAACAACTCATTCTCCCTAAACAACCGCCTCGTCCCCAAGGCGGAAATCTCGAAATCGTTGCAGTCGTCAAAGTCCATCCACGTCGCATCATCCCGAGACTATCAGACCAGTACATCTCGACTCGTCATTGTCTACGCCATAAGTTGTTTGACTCTTTGTTGTCGTCCTTGTAGTTTCCCTCCAATGGGTTGTCTTTATAACTTCCAATGGTGGGATTATGAATGGATTGTTGTTCGCCTACACTGAATCCCATCACATATCATCCATCTAGTGTATTACCCGAGAAGTTGTTCCCGTCGGTTAGGCCATCGCTATCACTAGCATCACATGCGACAGAGTTATAGCTGCCTCCAAACTCTTTGTTGTGATTTCCTCCATAACCATAACCAACTTTGTTCAAGAATAACATTTTGATGACCTTGTTCGAATTCTCTTTCTCCTCCTCCTTCCTCTCCCAAGTGTTATAAAACCCTAAATTCGACGGATGATCGGATGGGACAACGATCGGTGGGTGGGGGACAATATCGCTCACCACAGTAAGAGCAGAGACGTCATTCGATGTTGCTGCTCTCGACGGTAGGATTGGGTGCTATAATGCGGCAAGAGCTGGAGCGATTTCTTGTAATTATCGATTGGTGTCTTCCTTCATGGTGTCCAGCTGACCCTCAATTGCCGAAAATCTCACTTCTAACTTGGAAATTCTAGCAATGTTAGTCAGTATCATCATGTATCCGCATGTCGGACCTATTGTTAGGGTTAACCGTTCCTTGGTAGAGCCCGTGATAGATCAAACTCAGCAGAAAGGGCGCAAAGGCAAGAGCTTCCAGCCTATCCACATTGGCAACGTCGACAAAGCTGGTGGCCAACCCAACCATGAAACAACTGGGACACTTTCCCTGGTTCTAGAATTGTACTTGGATAACCACTCCAACTAAAACTCAAACTCCTCCCGGGGTCCCCACTCTGCATCAGGCAGAGACAGGTGCTGCACGATCACCGCGTCGATGCGTTCTTGAGGGTTAAACCTCAGGTTGGTGCGCTCGTGGTCAAATCGAAAGGTGACAGCCGGTAGGGTGATCGACATTGATCCTCTAGGAAGATATAAATAGTTGACAACGGGATTCCAGAACGACATGAACCCAACACACACCGGCAAATTGGGCTCGATCAAGGAGCGCGAGATTTTGATTAGTATCTTGATCCCAATCGCGTGTCACGCATCATGCTTCTTGGTCATCTACTTGAAAACCTTAATTTCATGCGCCTCATTCCTTGGAGATGGAAAGCAACGGAGATTTGCTCGTACCAACGGAGTCCATCCCGACGGCTTAAAATTACTAGGGGTGAAGATGACGGGCAACTTACTGGTAAAAAGGAACCACCTTTCCACGTCAGAGAGCAGTTGGGACTTGGTCTCAAGAACGAACAGGCCCAGCGTTTGTTGCCCTGATATCGGAGCGTCAAAGTCCGATTCCGCTTCGTGACAAGGGAAGACGTGAAACTTTGTGGCTTCAGCGTAAACCCATCGCTCTGTCACCCTCCTGGTGGGCTGGAGGAGTCAAG
This sequence comes from Melastoma candidum, assembly GCA_023653495.1. Taxonomy (NCBI): domain Eukaryota; kingdom Viridiplantae; phylum Streptophyta; class Magnoliopsida; order Myrtales; family Melastomataceae; genus Melastoma; species Melastoma candidum. The sequence goes on from CM042881.1 coordinate 18,862,730, forward strand.
TTTGTTGGGCATGAAGCACCGAAAGCCATGGAAGTCGAGAGGAAGCTAGGGTTTCTGAAAAATAGGCGAGGATGAAGAATGGTTTAATGCCGGGATGCTTGAACACCTGAATGCCTGAAGATAAAAAGACTATATGTTCGTCTATAGAGAGGTGTGTGTGTACAATGCCTCAGAGCAACTATTTATACTATACTAAACTTATGTATATACAGAAATGATATATTATACATATATTACGTGTCCTTGTTGTCAGTCTTGATGTTATGTCTCCTTTCCATTTGAGTAATCTTGACAACAATTTCCATCCATATCTTGAGATTGTCCGAAATCTTCCCCTGATAGCCACTAAATGATCGGATCACTCACTAGCCTTCGTTGCAGAGTTTCCTCGCTCGTCCAGTTGAATGTCGCTTGACTGCCTTGTTGTCCATCATAGCCTGGTAGCCCCATCGCTTGGTAACCACTTCGCCCGCAAGCCTTCGCCGGGTGTGTTTCCACAGCTACCGCCTTACTGGGCCTCATGTACTTTGGGCCTGCATTCTAGACGGTTGACCAATAGATGGTACCGACATCTGTAGCCCAGATTTTCTATTCCTAAACATAGAAGCTCCCTCATAACCCCGCTATAAATAGCGATGCCCGGATCAGCTTCCCATTCGCAAACCATCACTTTTGGAAATATTAAGGTTATGAGGTCTGCATCTTTCTATCTCCTACGCATAACATATGTCCATCACCACGCAGGAACTAAAAGCCTAGTGCGAGGGCATTTTGCTTCTATTATAATATATAGTTGATTCACCTCGTTGGTGGAAAGTGGACGTAGGCCGATTAAGGTCGAACCACTATAAACTACTATGTGAATTACGGTCACGCAAACACTCGTACAAAAACTAGTCGACTGAATCGTGATGCTTACAGCGAACATATCTCATAATCTGATAAACATACTGTTGTGATACAGTACGCTTCCGCTTATACTTAGAAAGGGCAAAAAAGCTATAATCCCTACTTCACCCCCTCTTAGTACACCTTAACGATTCAACAATTGGTATTATAGCAGGTTTGGTAGAACGCTTTCTCTGTGATTGCCGCTACATAAATCTGCTGCTGGACCTAACGGTCGAAACATCGTATTGCTGAAAGATTTACATCAAGCATAGTAAGGTGCGGCTGAGTTATCAGAACTCATCGCTGAGCAAAAATGTTGAAGCTCTTAGTTAATGATCATTTGACCGAACGTCCCCCGCTCTTTGTCGAACAATACTTCTTATACAGGAAAATGAGAATGGAGTTGTTCTAGGAGCAAAAGAAGCCGATTGGTGGCGGATTATATTGGAAGGAGATCTAACGGTTCCTCCATCAAATCCCAGCGACTCTAGGCATGAATTTGAAAGAAATAGAATTGTCTCGCTCAACACAAAAGCAAAGCACTACTTATTGTGCGCTCATGATGAAAATGAATTCAATCGCGTCCCTACCAATAAGACGACGAAAGAAATGTGGGATAGACTTGTTTTGATCTAAGGCGAAACGGAACAAGTCAAGGAATCCAAAGTGAATGCACTAGTAACTCAATTCGAAGCATTCAAGGTGAAAAAGGATGAGACGATAAATGAAATGTTTGATAGACTCACCGAAATTACTACTGCCATGGAATCACTAGGCAATACTATTTCAAATTCAGAGCTGATCAGAAAAACACTTCTCCCCATGCCTAAATCTTGGAAAGCCAAGAAAACGGCGATTGAAGAAGCTAAAGATTTAACAAGCTTAACCCTTCAACAGTTGTTTGGTTCTCTTGTCGCTTATGAAAATGAGAATAAGTTTGCTGAAGAAAAGTAGTCGAATGTTGTCGCATTTAAAGGGAGTGATGAAACCTCTGATGAATCTGAGGATGAGTCTTCATCTGATTCAAATGATGAAATCTGCTTAATGACAAGGAAATTCAAAAAGTATCTCCGCAAAACTCTTAAGCTTCCTAGTTGTGTGGAAATCTTCTACTGTCCGATTAAGTGCTGAAGAATTCATCTACTGTGAATGAGAAACGAGCTGTTCCCTGAAAAGTCGTTATGTCTTTGTAAGGAATAATTTTATGAGGATTTATATTATAGCGTTGTCTTTGTGCTTTGATTGATAGGTTTACACTAAAGCGAGAACTTGTTGCGTGAGAATCCGGTGAGCTATCAACTGCAGAACGTGAGCATCCATCTGCTGGAAACAAGAAGGTGTCCACTGAGTGAGGAGCTGATCGTTGCCCCTGTGAAATCTCTAATTTATTTAAGGATTCCTATGAGAAACTGAAAGCCTAGTGCAAGCGCATTTTGCGTCCAATATAATATATAGTTGATTCACCTCGTTGGTGGAAAGTGGACATAGGCCGATTAAGGTCGAACTACTATAAACTACTTTGTGAATTACGGTCGCGCAAACACTCGTACGAAAACCTACTCGACCGAATCGTGATGCTTACAGCGAACATATCTCATAATCTCATAAACACTCGGTTGTGATACAGTACGCTTCCGCTTAGACTGAGAAAGGGTAAAAAAACTACAATCACTACTTCACCCCCTCTTAGTACACTTTAACGATTCAACAATTGGTATTATAGCAGGTTTGGTGGAACGGTTTCTCTATGATTGCCGCTACATAAATCTGTTGCTGGACCTAACGGTCGTAACATCGTGTTGCTAAAAGATTTACATCTAGAATAGTAAAGTGCTGCTGAGTTATCAAAACTCATGGCTGAGCAAAAATGTTGAAGCTCTTAGCTAATGATCATTTGACCGAACGTCCCCCGCTCTTTGTCGAACAACACTTCTTATACAGGAAAATGAGAATGGAGTTGTTCTAGGAGCAAAAGAAGCCGATTGGTGGCGGATTATATTGGAAGGAGATCTAACGGTTCCTCCATCAAATCCCAGCGACTCTAGGCATGAATTTGAAAGAAATAGAATTGTCTCGCTCAACACGAAAGCAAAGCACTACTTATTGTGCGCTCATGATGAAAATGAATTCAATCGCGTCCCTACCAATAAGACGACGAAAGAAATGTGGGATAGACTTGTTTTGATCTAAGGCGGAACGGAACAAGTCAAGGAATCCAAAGTGAATGCACTAGTAACTCAATTCGAAGCATTCAAGGTGAAAAAGGATGAGACGATAAATGAAATGTTTGATAGACTCACCGAAATTACTACTGCCATGGAATCACTAGGCAATACTATTTCAAATTCAGAGCTGATCAGAAAAACACTTCTCCCCATGCCTAAATCTTGGAAAGCCAAGAAAACGGCGATTGAAGAAGCTAAAGATTTAACAAGCTTAACCCTTCAACAGTTGTTTGGTTCTCTTGTCGCTTATGAAAATGAGAATAAGTTTGCTGAAGAAAAGTAGTCGAATGTTGTCGCATTTAAAGGGAGTGATGAAACCTCTGATGAATCTGAGGATGAGTCTTCATCTGATTCAAATGATGAAATCTGCTTAATGACAAGGAAATTCAAAAAGTATCTCCGCAAAACTCTTAAGCTTCCTAGTTGTGTGGAAATCTTCTACTGTCCGATTAAGTGCTGAAGAATTCATCTACTGTGAATGAGAAACGAGCTGTTCCCTGAAAAGTCGTTATGTCTTTGTAAGGAATAATTTTGTGAGGATTTATATTATAGCGTTGTCTTTGTGCTTTGATTGATAGGTTTACACTAAAGCGAGAACTTGTTGCGTGAGAATCCGGTGAGCTATCAACTGCAGAACGTGAGCATCCATCTGCTGGAAACAAGAAGGTGTCCACTGAGTGAGGAGCTGATCGTTGCCCCTGTGAAATCTCTAATTTATTTAAGGATTCCTATGAGAAACTGAAAGCCTAGTGCAAGCGCATTTTGCGTCCAATATAATATATAGTTGATTCACCTCGTTGGTTTGGTGGAACGGTTTCTCTATGATTGCCGCTACATAAATCTGTTGCTGGACCTAGCAGTCGTAACATCGTGTTACTAAAAGATTTACACCTAGCATAGTAAGGTTCTGCTGAGTTATCAGAACTCATAGCTGAGCAAAAATGTTGAAGCTCTTAGCTAATGATTATTTGACCAAACGTCCCCCGCTCTTTGTCGAACAACACTTCTTATACAGGAAAATGAGAATGGAGTTGTTCTAGGAGCAAAAGAAGTCGATTGCTGGCGGATTATAATGGAAGGAGAGCTCACGGTTCCTCCATCAAATCCCAACGACTCTAGGCATGAATTTGAAAGAAATAGAATTGTCTCGCTCAACACAAAAGCAAAGCACTACTTCGTGTGCGCTCTTGATGGAAGTGAATTCAATCGCATCTCTACCTATAAGACGACGAAAGAAATGTGGGATAGATTTGTTTTGATCTATGACGGAACGGAACAAGTCAAGGAATCTAAAGTGAATGCACTAGTAACTCAATTCGAAGCATTCAAGATGAAAAAGGATGAGACGATAAATGAAATGTTTGATAGACTCACCGAAATTACAACTACCATGGAATCACTAGGCAAAACTACTTCAAATTCAGAGCTGATCAGAAAAACATTTCTCCCCTTGCCTAAATCTTGGAAAGCCAAGAAAACAGCGATTGAAGAAGCAAAAGATTTAACAAGCTTAACCCTTCAACAGTTGTTTGGTTCTTTGTCACATACGAGAATAAGAATAAGGTTGCTGAAGAAAAGTAGTCGAATGTGGTCGCATTTAAAGGGAGTGATGAAACCTCCGATGAATCTGAGGATGACTCTTCATCTGATTCAAATGATGAAATCTCCCTAATGACAAGAAAATTCAAAAAGTATCTCCGCAAAAGTATTAAGGTTCCTAGTTATGTCGAAATCTTCCACTGTGCGATTAACTTCTGAAGAATTCATCTACCGTGAATGAGAAACGAGCTTCTCCCTGAGAAGTCGTTATGTCTTTGTAAGAATAATTTTGTGAGGATTTATATTACAACGTTGTGTTTGTGCTTTCATGGATAGGTTTACACTAAAGCGAGAACTTGTTGCGTGAGAATCCGGTGAGCTATCAACTGCAGAACGTGAGCATCCATCTGTTGGAAACAAGAGGTGTCCACTGAGTGAGGAGCTGATCGTTGCCCCTGCGAAATCTCTAATTTATTTAAGGATTCCTATGAGAAACTAAATGCCTAGTGCAAGGGCATTTTGCATCCATTATAATATATAGTTGATTCACCTCGTTGGTGGAAAGTGGACGTAGGCCGATTAAGGTCGAACCACTATGAACTACTATGTGATGTACGGTCGCGCAAACACTCGTACGAAAACCTACTCGACCGAATCGTGATGCTTACAGCGAATATATCTCATAATCTGATAAAGACTATTGTGATACAGTACGCTTCCGCTTACACTGAGAAACGGCAAAACAACTACAATCACTACTTCACCCCCTCTTAGTACACCTTAACGATTCAACAATTGGTATTATAGCAGGATTGGTAGAACGCTTTCTGTGTGATTGCCGCTACATAAATTCGTTGCTGGACCTAACGGTCTTAACATCGTGTTGCTGAAAGATTTACATCTAGCACAGTAAGGTGATTCTGAGTTAACAGAACACATAGCTGAGCAAAATGTTGAAGCTCTTAGCTAATGATCATTTGACCGACGTCCCCCGCTCTTTGTAGGACAACACTTCTCATACAGGAAAATGAGAATGGGTTGTTATAGGGGCAAAAAAATCCGTTTGCTGGCAGATTATAATGGAAGGAGACCTCACGGTTCCTCCATCTAATCCCAGCGACTCTAGGCATGAATTTGAAAGAAAGAGAATCGTCTCGTTCAACACAAAAGCAAAGCACTACTTAGTGTGCGCTCTTGATGGAGATGAATTCAATCGCGTTTCTACCTATGTGACGACGAAAGAAATGTGGGATAGAATTACTTTGTTCTATGAAGGAACGGAACAAGTCAAGGAATCCAAAGTGAATGCACTAGTCACCCGATTCGAAGCATTCAAGATGAAAAAGGATGAGACGATAAATGAAATGTTTGATAGACTCATCGGAATTACTATTGCCATGGAATCACTAGGCAATACTATTTCAAACTCCGAGCTGATCACAAAAATATTTCTCTCCTTGCCTAAATCTTGGAAAGCCAAGAAAACGGCGATTGAAGAAGCTAAAGATTTAACAAGCTTAACCCTTCAACATTTCTTTGGTTCTCTTGTCGCTTACGAGATTGAGAATAAGTTTGCTGAAGAAAAGTAGTCGAATGTTGCATTTAAAAGGAGTGATGAAAGCTCAAATGAGTCTGAGGATGAGTCTTCATCTGAAATGATGAAGTCTCCTTAATGACAAGGAAATTCAAAAAGTATCTCCGCAAAAATCTTGAGCTTCCTAGTTGTGTGGAAATCTTCTACTGTGCGATCAAGTGCTGAAGAATTCATCTACTGGGAATGACAAACGAGCTGCTCCTTGAGAAGTAGTTATCTTTCTGTAAGGAATAATTTTGTGAGGATTTATATTACAACGTTGTCTCTGTGCTTTGACGGATAGGTTTACACTAAAGCGAGAACTTGTTGCGTGAGAATCCGGTGAGCTATCAACTGCTGAACGTGAGCATCCATCTGCTGGAAACAAAAAGGTGTCCACTGAGTGAGGAGCTGATCGTTGCCGCTGTGAAATCTCTAATTTATTTAAGGATTCCTATGAGAAACTGAAAGCCTAGTGCAAGGGCATTTTGCATCCATAATAATATATAGTTGATTCACCTCGTTGGTGGAAAGTGGGCGTTGGCCGATTAAGGTCGAACCACTATAAACTACTATGTGAATTACGGTCGCGCAAACACTCGTACGAAAACCTACTCGACGGAATCGTGATGCTTACAGCGAACATATCTCATAATCAGAGAAACACTCTGCTGTGATACAGTACGCTTCCGCTTACACTGAGAAAGGGCAAAAAAGCTACAATCACAACTTCACCCCCTCTTAGTACACCTTAACGATTCAACAATTGGTATTATAACAGGTTTGATTGAACGCTTTCTGTGTGATTGCCGCTACATAAATCTGTTGCTGGACCTAGCAGTCGTAACATCGTGTTACTAAAAGATTTACACCTAGCATAGTAAGGTTCTGCTGAGTTATCAGAACTCATAGCTGAGCAAAAATGTTGAAGCTCTTAGCTAATGATTATTTGACCAAACGTCCCCCGCTCTTTGTCGAACAACACTTCTTATACAGGAAAATGAGAATGGAGTTGTTCTAGGAGCAAAAGAAGTCGATTGCTGGCGGATTATAATGGAAGGAGAGCTCACGGTTCCTCCATCAAATCCCAACGACTCTAGGCATGAATTTGAAAGAAATAGAATTGTCTCGCTCAACACAAAAGCAAAGCACTACTTCGTGTGCGCTCTTGATGGAAGTGAATTCAATCGCATCTCTACCTATAAGATGACGAAAGAAATGTGGGATAGATTTGTTTTGATCTATGACGGAACGGAACAAGTCAAGGAATCTAAAGTGAATGCACTAGTAACTCAATTCGAAGCATTCAAGATGAAAAAGGATGAGACGATAAATGAAATGTTTGATAGACTCACCGAAATTACAACTACCATGGAATCACTAGGCAAAACTATTTCAAATTCAGAGCTGATCAGAAAAACATTTCTCCCCTTGCCTAAATCTTGGAAAGCCAAGAAAACAGCGATTGAAGAAGCAAAAGATTTAACAAGCTTAACCCTTCAACAGTTGTTTGGTTCTTTGTCACATACGAGAATAAGAATAAGGTTGCTGAAGAAAAGTAGTCGAATGTGGTCGCATTTAAAGGGAGTGATGAAACCTCCGATGAATCTGAGGATGAGTCTTCATCCGATTCAAATGATGAAATCTCCCTAATGACAAGAAAATTCAAAAAGTATCTCCGCAAAAGTATTAAGGTTCCTAGTTATGTCGAAATCTTCCACTGTGCGATTAACTTTTGAAGAATTCATCTACCGTGAATGAGAAACGAGCTTCTCCCTGAGAAGTCGTTATGTCTTTGTAAGGAATAATTTTGTGAGGATTTATATTACAACGTTGTGTTTGTGCTTTCATGGATAGGTTTACACTAAAGTGAGAACTTGTTGCGTGAGAATCCGGTGAGCTATCAACTGCAGAACGTGAGCATCCATCTGTTGGAAACAAGAGGTGTCCACTGAGTGAGGAGCTGATCGTTGCCCCTGCGAAATCTCTAATTTATTTAAGGATTCCTATGAGAAACTAAATGCCTAGTGCAAGGGCATTTTGCATCCATTATAATATATAGTTGATTCACCTCGTTGGAGGAAAGTGGACGTAGGCCGATTAAGGTCGAACCACTATGAACTACTATGTGATGTACGGTCGCGCAAACACTCGTACGAAAACCTACTCGACCGAATCGTGATGCTTACAGCGAATATATCTCATAATCTGATAAAGACTATTGTGATACAGTACGCTTCCGCTTACACTGAGAAACGGCAAAACAACTACAATCACTACTTCACCCCCTCTTAGTACACCTTAACGATTCAACAATTGGTATTATAGCAGGATTGGTAGAACGCTTTCTGTGTGATTGCCGCTACATAAATTCGTTGCTGGACCTAACGGTCTTAACATCGTGTTGCTGAAAGATTTACATCTAGCACAGTAAGGTGATTCTGAGTTAACAGAACACATAGCTGAGCAAAATGTTGAAGCTCTTAGCTAATGATCATTTGACCGACGTCCCCCGCTCTTTGTAGGACAACACTTCTCATACAGGAAAATGAGAATGGGTTGTTATAGGGGCAAAAAATTCCGTTTGCTGGCAGATTATAATGGAAGGAGACCTCACGGTTCCTCCATCTAATCCCAACGACTCTAGGCATGAATTTGAAAGAAAGAGAATCGTCTCGTTCAACACAAAAGCAAAGCACTACTTAGTGTGCGCTCTTGATGGAGATGAATTCAATCGCGTTTCTACCTATGTGACGACGACAGAAATGTGGGATAGAATTACTTTGTTCTATGACGGAACGGAACAAGTCAAGGAATCCAAAGTGAATGCACTAGTCACCCGATTCGAAGCATTCAAGATGAAAAAGGATGAGACGATAAATGAAATGTTTGATAGACTCATCGGAATTACTATTGCCATGGAATCACTAGGCAATACTATTTCAAACTCCGAGCTGATCACAAAAATATTTCTCTCCTTGCCTAAATCTTGGAAAGCCAAGAAAACGGCGATTGAAGAAGCTAAAGATTTAACAAGCTTAACCCTTCAACATTTCTTTGGTTCTCTTGTCGCTTACGAGATTGAGAATAAGTTTGCTGAAGAAAAGTAGTCGAATGTTGCATTTAAAAGGAGTGATGAAAGCTCAAATGAGTCTGAGGATGAGTCTTCATCTGAAATGATGAAGTCTCCTTAATGACAAGGAAATTCAAAAAGTATCTCCGCAAAAATCTTAAGCTTCCTAGTTGTGTGGAAATCTTCTACTGTGCGATCAAGTGCTGAAGAATTCATCTACTGGGAATGACAAACGAGCTGCTCCTTGAGAAGTAGTTATCTTTCTGTAAGGAATAATTTTGTGAGGATTTATATTACAACGTTGTCTTTGTGCTTTGACGGATAGGTTTACACTAAAGCGAGAACTTGTTGCGTGAGAATCCAGTGAGCTATCAACTGCTGAACGTGAGCATCCATCTGCTGGAAACAAAAAGGTGTCCACTGAGTGAGGAGCTGATCGTTGCCGCTGTGAAATCTCTAATTTATTTAAGTATTCCTATGAGAAACTGAAGGCCTAGTGCAAGGGCATTTTGCAACCATTATAATATATAGTTGATTCACCTCGTTGGTGGAAAGTGGACGTAGGCCGATTAAGGTCGAACCACTATAAACTACTACGGAATTACAATCGCGCAAACACTCGTACGAAAATCTACTCGATCGAATCATGATTCTTACGGCGAACATATCTCATAATCTGATAAACACTCTATTGTGATACAGTACGCTTCCGCTTACACTGAGAAAGGGAAAAAAGGTTACAATCATTACTTCACCCCCTCTTGGTACACCTTAACGATTCAACAATTGGTATTATAGCAGGTTTGCTAGAACGCTTTCTCTATGATTGCCACTACATAAATCTGTTGCTGGACCTAACGGTCGTAACATCGTGTTGGTGAAAGATATACATCTAGTATAGTAAGGTGATGCTGAGTTATCAGAACTCATAGCTGTGCAAAAATGTTGAAGCTCTTAGCTGATGATCATTTGACCGAACGTCCCCCGCTCTTTGTAGGACAACACTTCTCATACAAGAAAATGAGAATGGAGTTGTTCTAGGAGAAAAAAAATCCGTCTGCTTGCAGATTATAATGGAAGGAGATCTCACGGTTCCTCCATATAATCCCAGCGACCCTAGGCATGAATTTGAAAGAAATAGAATGGTCTCGTTCAACACAAAAGCGAAGCACTACTTAGTGTGCGCTCTTGATGAAAATTAATTCAATCGCGTTTCTACCTATATGACGACGAAAGAAATGTGGGATAGAATTGCTGTGTTCTATGACGGAACGGAACAAGTCAAGGAATCCAAAGTGAATGCACTAGTTACTCAATTCGAAGCATTCAAGATGAAAAAGGATGAATCGATAATTGAAATGTTTGATAGACTCACCGAAATTACTACTGCCATGGAATCACTAGGCAATACTATTTCAAATTCCGAGCTGATCACAAAAATATTTCTCTCCTAGCCTAAATCTTGGGAAGCCAAGAAAACGGCGATTAAAGAAGCTAGAGATTTAACAAGCTTAACCCTTCAACATTTGTTTGGTTCTCTTGTCGCTTACGAGAATGAGAATAAGTTTGCTAAAGAAAAGTAGTTGAATGTTGCATTTAAAAGGAGTGATGAAACCTCCGATGAGTCTGAGGATGAGTCTTCATCTGATTCAAATGATGAACTCTCCTTAATGACAAGGAAATTCAAAAGGTATCTCCGCAAAAATCTTAAGCTTCCTAGCTGTGTGGAAATCTTCTACTGTGTGATCAAGTGCTGAAGAATTCATCTACTGGGAATGAGAAATGAGCTGCTCCCTGAGAAGTCGTTATCTTTCTGTAAGGAATAATTTTGTGAGGATTTATATTACAACGTGGTCTCTGTGCCTTGACGGATAGGTTTACACTAAAGCGAGAACTTGTTGCGTGAGAATCCGTTGAGCTATCAACTGCTGAACGTGAGCTTCCATCTGTTGGGAACAAAAAGGTGTCCACTGAGTGAGGAGCTGATCGTTGTCCCTGCGAAATCTCTAATTTATTTAAGGATTCTTATGAGAAACTGAACGCCTAGTGCAGCGCATTTTGCATCCATTATAATATATAGTTGATTCACCTCGTTGGTGGAAAGTGGACGTAGGCCGATTAAGGTCGAACCACTAATTCTACCTCCTCTTAGTACACCTTAACGAGAATGAGTGAAAAAGTTACAATCACTAATTCACCCCCTCTTAGTACACCTTAACGATTCAATAATTCTACCTCCCATCTGACGGATCCCTTGCATAATCACCTTTTAGCCTGCATGATAATCCCAGTTGGAGTGACTTCTGATATTGCCAGGAAGTGTGTATATCCTTAGTTAAGAATGGCTGAAGCACTGATTTTGTCTTAGCAGTGTGGTTCTTTTAGATCTCTCCTAGGGGGCTAATATTACATTTTGGAATAGCACGGGGCTTGAGCCTACGATTCTGTGTAAATCTCTACTTCTTTCTTCTTTAATATAAGCATCATTTACCAACAAAAAAAAAAGTTTCAGAACCTAAATATTTTTATTATTGTGATTGATTTTATTTTATTTCGCTGATATTTATGTTTTGGTGAAAAATTGAGAAAAATCAGACTATTAACACCACCCTTCCTGTGGATGAATGTGTCATTCACTCAGCAGATCCCGAAGGACGCATCCATCAACTCTTTTTGATTCTTCGATTCAGCGAGGTCGCATCCTCATTATTCCGTGGTTTTCTATACCGTCTTAGAGTAGTACAGTTTAGGGCCATCTTAAACATTAACAATTTCGGCGATTGTTCGATGTTTTGCTTGTCATTGACTGAAACCGACATTCAAAATGAAGGAAGAGATGAGTTAAACATTACGTTGTTCAATGTTATTTCTAGGATGGTTGATGTCACGTTGAAAACGTATTCACCATGCAAGTGCACGTAATCGTACAAGTAATAAAGTGTAAGTAAGATATCATTCCCACGAGGACTGATCTAAACTTCTCTCAATTATTAAAATACGTGAATCTCTATTATTCAATAATGAAAACGACATTAAGAAAAACACTAAAAGAAAAATTGGCGAAGTCTCCGTCGACTGCTCCTTGTTGCCAGCAGCCTCCTCCCCTTCCCCTCTAAAGGTGAATAAAGTGTTTTTATAATCCTAAAAATAAACTTAGAGAATCTCGAAAAATCTGAAAAGAAAATCTTTTCTTTTCTCCCCATTGTAGCTTCACGTCCTGTACCGGCATCCAAAGATCTTCCCTCTACACAGAGTCTTTGTAATTACGCTGAGATCCTTTTTTTTCCGTATTTATCATAAAATAGACCAAAAAACTCGGCAGTAATCCATTTCTCAGGAATAATGTGAAATAGCCAGGATTATTATGCAACGAACGCAATATTTCACAAATCTAACAAAATATGTGTATGAAATTGCCCTAAATAACTCTACTTTCATAGAGTTATCACACCTCCAAACCTAAATTTTGCTAGTCCCAAGCAAAGATAAAGAAATAAAAATCAAAAGACTCTCCTCGGCAAACCCAAGTCACTCAAACGTAGAAACATCTTTTAGAACATTCTCAGAAATGGGTGCATCCCTCATGCATCTAGATTCCATTCACTACCTAACATGCTCAATTAAAGGCTTTAAAACACAATATCTTCGTCCCAGCAGGTAGTACACTCAACATTAACAAGCATACATTCCAAATAGCTCATGTTAACCAGTAACTCGCAAAGATCACCAAAAACATCTCTATTCACTCATCAAAGGTTTTTCGACTTCTTAACACTTCATTATCTTTATTTTTTATTTTTTTATTGATTTTTTTTTCAGATTGCACGACTCTCGACAAATGACTCCCGATTCAGTTGAACAAAGGCATTAGGTGATAAAGCACCCCTCGGATCAATCACTCAAGCTAGCACAGAAGACTCACACCACAAGCACATATTTAGGTAATATCTTTTTCTCTCTTCTTCTTTTTTTTTTACCTGAACATTGGTACTCAGAGCCTTGGCAACCTCATTTTCTTTTTTTTCCTTCCCTTTTCAGCATATTGACCAAAGACGTCGCTTCAAGAGATAATTCAAGCTACTCTACTCGTCACTAGTCACCATGCATTTCTAAGGAGATGTAACCTGTTGCCGCTAAGCACACTTCCTACTGGGAGATCTTTTCAAAATTAAACGAAAAATTTTAGCATACTAAGCAAAGAACTTCATCTTTCCACACTTGAAGAATGCAACCAATATTCTCATCATCGAATAAAGACATTCCACATCGACTTCCTAAGGTTACATTGAGGAAACACGACCTAAAAGATGAAAAATATGACATAGACCGGACTCACCCTAAGTAACATCACGTCCAAAGTCAATAGCATGCAACACCACACCACACCCCCAAACCTAATCAGAGCAACGTCCTCGATGCTTAAGAAAATACGAGTAGGAAATGGGAGTACCAAGATATGTCGGTGAACGGGATGCGCCGATGTGTACCTCCCGACTGCCTTGATGTAAAACTAAGCTGTATCATTTGAATCCGCATCTTCATCTTCCTCAGCACCCATCGACGGTGGAGTTGGTTGCTCGCCAAGGTCTGATATATCCACATTTAATGTTGACGCGATTCGCCTTTGAATTTCCTCCGGCTTTTGATGGCATGCAATTGAATACTCCATGAATTCGCTGATGTTGGTCCAGTTTTCCCGGGCAATAGACGTGTTGGCGATGGCAATGGCAGGGTCACCTTCTGTGAGGTTACCATGAGATGTGCCGGAAGGGGCTTCATCCTTGTGCTCCTCCACCCGTTGAATTTTCAGCCATGTGGCATGAGTGATTGGTTTTTGTGGGTGGGCAATTTCTTCTGTAGGGTCCCACTGTACCCCTGCCCTCCTGCATAACTGAAACACTAAAGATGGGAACCACAAGCCAATAGTATCCTTTAATGCTCTATGCAGCATCTGGTTAATAAGTTTTCCCACATTAATTTTCATGCCCTCTAATATGCAAAAAATCAAAGCCGCTCTTTCCTTTGTCACGTTACTAATGTTTGTTCCCGGAATCAGTCTTGCCGAGACGAATCAAACCCATATTTTCGCGTCTACTGTGAGATCCCTACCATATAGCGCTAGCGGTTCATTCTTGTGTGACCTCTTCTATGTGGATCCTGGTCTAGTTAAGCATTCAAGTACATCGTCAGCATTAAAATCTTCAGTCAGGTATTTTGTAAACGCATCATGCTCAAACACAGGAAGATGAAACAATTCGGCAATCGCTTGAGCACTAAACACGACACTCATACCTCAAACTTGAATACTTTCGCGGTTCTCATCATAGGTGTGCGTATTAGAGTAGAACTCCCTTACTATTGGCACAACCGCAGCTTCCGGAGGGGTACGAAATTGAGTCCAGCCCATACGCAAAATTTGGAACATATAAGTTTCCATATACCTATGGCTTACCTCAAATCCACGCTTCGGAATTAAGATCCGACGCACCATAGAGTCTTGGTAGTTTTTAGCCACTTAGTCCGTCAAGGCTCGTTCTCTCCTAATTCCGGAAGTACTCCCTACGGCCAATTTCTTTTTGGGTGCCATCACAACTTACTTCCGGACGTCGAGCTGTGGGTGGTGGGTGGTACAGACGAGGAGTTCTCCAAAGAACGATTCGATGAAGAAAAATTCGCTAATCGGGCAAGCTCAATAGTTTACGGCTAAACCGAACCCCAATCCCCTCCTAAAAGAAAATCTCGATTACCAAGTTTGGAGAGTGTGGGTTTAGGTGCACAGCGACGGCGTGGGTGACGGTGGCGGCTTTGACACAGGAGGGCGACGGAGGTGGCGACTTTGCGGCTACGGCTCTTCCCTGTCACCAAAAAAAAAAAGATTAGGGTTGTCTGGCAAAATGGCCCGAAGTGTTTGTGCTTTTCTTATTTTTGAATTTTTTTTAATATAATTTTCAGTGCAGCTGCACGAGATTTTCGTGCAGGTGTAGAAAGTTTCTGTACATTCTGTGTTCCAAGCGGTGCAGCTGCACGAAATTTTGATGCAGCTGCCCAAAGTTTCTGTACATTCGAGGTCCGTATGGTGCAGCTGCACGAAATTCTCGTGCAGTTGCATAGAATTTTCGTGCCTCCTCTCTATCTGCGGTACGGCCGCGTGAAATTCCTTGCAGTTGCACGAACTTGCTGCTTGCTCTTGCATCCCCCGCTATCTTTTCCCCTAATAAAACAAAAAATAAATAAAGACAAATAAAAGAAAATAACTTAGGTTGCCTCCCAAGAAGCGCTTGGTTTAGTCTACGGCTCGACTCTTGATATTAATCACGTGTCTCTCAATGTTGCCGCGACAACTGCCCTTTCAACGTTTCCTCCCCAACAGTGTTTCAGCCTCTGTCCATTAACCTTGAATGTCTGTTCTGAAGTTGGATTTTGTATTTCCACGGCACCATAGGGGAATACCTGAACTACCTGAAATGGCCCAGACCACCTCGTTTTGAGCTTTCCTAGGAATAATCTCAGTCTGGAATTGAACAACAATACTTGTTGTCCAGATTCAAATTTTCGTTCAATGAGCCTCTTATCATGCCTCTGTTTCGTCTTCTCCTTATAGATCCTCGTGTTTTCATATGCTTGAAGCCGAAATTCATCAAGTTCGTTCAATTGGAGTAACCTCTTATGTCCAGCCTTCTCGAGATCAAAATTCAATTTCTTAATCGCCCAGAATGCTTTGTGCTCCAATTCCACCGGCAAGTGACATGCTTTCCCATAAACTAGCTCAAACGGAGACATTCCAATTGGCGTTTTGTAAGCTGTTCGATAAGCCCACAATGCATCCTCTAGCTTCAATACCCAATCCTTCCGTGATGTGTTTACTGTTTTCTCGAAAATTCTCTTAATTTCTCGCTTTGATACTTCCAATTGCCCACTAATCTGCGGATGGTATGCTAGAGCGCCCTTGTGATTTATTCCATACTTGTTTAACAAATTGGCGACTTGTTTATTGCAAAAGTGAGATCCCCCATCGCTGATGATTGCTCTTGGGGTACCAAACCTTGTAAACACCTACTTCTTCAAAAACTTAACCACTGTTTTAGCCTCGTTAGTGGGCAAAGCTTTCGCTTCAACCCATTTAGACACGTAATCCACAACAACTAAAATATAATGATTTTTGAAAGACGAAACAAATGGTCCCATAAAATCAATACCCCAAACGTCGAAAACCTCTACCTCCAAAATGCTGTTTAAGGGCATTTCGTGTCGCCTTGATATGTTTCCCGTTCGTTGGCATCTATCACATTTAGCAACAAATTGTAAGCATCCTTAAATAAACAAGGCCAAAAGAAACCTGACTGTAAAATTAGAGCAGCAGTTTTATCTTCTCCAAAATGTCCGCCGTAAGTTGATGAATGACATTGCCACAAAATTTGGTCCCATTCTTCTCAGGTATGCATCTTCTAAGAATTTGGTCCCACACATAATTCTTAACATCATGTAAAAACCTCTTCTTTTGTTGCGCATTCAAATCAGTGGGTATGAAATTCGAAACAAGAAAATTAACAAAATCTCCATACAACGGAACTTGCGTGTGACTAACCGAGAGCAGCTCTTCATCGGGAAAATATTCATTTATAGCTACCTGGTTGAGCTTGGTGTCGCTTTGACCATCTAGCCTTGACAAGTGATCAGCTACTTGATTCTCTGTTCCTTTTCCGTCTTGATCTCGAGATCGAATTCTTGTAGTAAGAGAACCCATCTTATCAATCGTGGTTTTGCATCATTTTTCTCAATCAAGTACTTGATCGCAGAGTGATCTGTGAACACTATGACTTTCGAACCCACAAGGTAAGATCGACAACTAGTAGCTCCTTTTCAGTGGTCGTGTAATTTACCTGTGCATCGTCCAAAGTTCTACTAGCATAGTAAATCACATGAATGACCTTATTCTTACGTTGCCCAAGCACTACTCCTAAGGCATAGTCACACGCATCGCACATCAATTCAAAAGGTAACGTCCAATCAGGCACTACAATGATAGGTGCTGTAACTAACCTCTCTTTCAATTTTGTAAATGCTTCCATGCATGCTTTATCAAAGTTGAATGGTATGTCTTTCTCCAAAAATTGCATAATGGTTTCGATATTTTGGAGAAATCCTTAATGAATCTCCTGTAAAAGCCAGCATGACCAAGAAAACTTCGGATAGCTCTTACCGATGTTGGTGGGGATAACTTTTCGATGGTCTCAATCTTTGCTCTGTCAACTTCAATGCCCTTGCTTGACACCTTGTGACCAAGGACAATACCTTCCCGAACCATGAAGTGACACTTTTCCCAATTTAAGATTAGATTAGTCTTCTCACAACGTTCGAGTACACATGCAAGATTATGTGAGCAATTATCAAATGAGTCACTAAAGACGAAAAAGTCATCCATAAAAATTTCTAAATATCGTTCTACCATGTTAGTGAAAATGGACGTCATGCACCTTTGGAATGTAGCAGGTGCATTACACAATCCAAATGGCATTCTACGGAAGGCGAACGTACCGTATGGACATGTGAAACTCGTTTTCTCCTTATTTTCTGGTGCAACGGCAATCTGATTATATCCAGAGTAACCATCGAGAAAACAATAATATTCTTTACCTGCCAATCTGTCCAACATTTGATCGATAAATGGAAGCGGGTAATGATCTTTTCTTGTTACTTTGTTCAACTTCTGGTAGTCCATACATACCCTCCATCCCGTGACAGTGCGAGTAGGGATGAGTTCATTCTTCTCATTTGTTACTACTGTCATTCCACCTTTCTTGGGAATACACTGTATAGGACTAACCCACGAGCTGTCAAAAATAGGATAGATGATACCTGCATCGAGCCACTTGATGATCTCCTTCTTTACAACATCTTTCATGTTTGGGTTCAATCTCCGTTGATTCTCTATCGATGGTTTGTGATCGTCCTCGAGGAGGATTTTATGCATGCAAATTACTGGGCTGATTCCTCTGATATCTGCAATAGTCCATCCTATTGCCCTCTTGTGATCAAATTCGAAATAATTTCTCCGCCTGCAACTCCGTCAATTCTGCAGAAATAATCACCGGGAGTTGATTGGCGTTTTGGAGGAATGAATACCTCAAATGTGCGGGTAAGGTTTTGAGCTTTAATTCTGGTGCTTCTATGATGGATGGTTTGGTGGTCTTTTATGGCATCTCTAATGGATCAAAAGCTCTCAGATATCTAGGTATGTAAGATTTACACTCCATCCAACTGATCATTTCCTTAGTTTCTACATCGATAGTTGCTTCCTCAGAAGTTAATGCCAGCTCAAGCACATCGGTCGTCTTCAAAATAGTAACGTCTTCGGCTGCTATCCTGTCAATGATGTCAATAGAAAAACAATCATCAAGTTCATTCGGTCATTTCATTGCATGAAGAATATTAAATGTTACCTCCTCGTTATTAACCCTCATGGTTAGCTCACCCTTTTGGACGTCAATTAAAGTCCTACCTGTGGCTGGGAATGGTCTTCCAAGGATGATTGGCATTTCACGGTCCTCTTCAAAATCAAAAACGATAAAATCCGCGGGAAAAACAAATTTAACTACCTTAACCAAAATATCCTCAATGATTCCCCTTGGAAAAGCAAGAGATCGGTCGGCTAATTGCAACGTGACCGATGTAGGTTTTACTTCCCCCAAACCCAATTCGTGAAATATTGATAAAGGTATTAAATTAACAATCGCTCCAAGATCACACAATACTTTACCGCTGAAATTTGAACCAATAGAACAGGGTATAGTGAAACTACCAAGATCTTTTAGCTTTGGAGGTAACTTTTCTGCAAAATAGCACTACATTCTTCAGTTAAGGCAACAGTCTCAAACTCACCGAGGCGTCTCTTTTTAGATAATATATCTTTCATGAATTTAACGTAACTCGGCATCTTCTCCAGTGCTTCAGCAAAAGGGATGTTGATGTGTAGCTTTTTGAAGATTTCTAAGAATTTCAGGAAATCCTTCTCATCATTCTGCTTACTAGCTCGCTGTGGAAAAGGAAGAGGTGGATATATGAGTTTATCTTTTCTAATAGAAGCATTTTCCATACCTTCTTTTGGTTGAGAAAGTTGCTGGCTAGGCTGGACAGAAGGTTCGTTGCCTTTGTGCGTAACTTCTGGTGTAGTTGCAACGACGTGCTTGAACTTTGACGCTTCAGAAAGTGTTCTCCCATTCCGTAAAGTGATAGCTTGGACTTGCGCATTCCCTTCATTCATTGGATTCACCTCTGTATTGCTCGGAAGAGTGCCTTGAGGTCAATTATTAATTGCTTGTGCCAATTGTCTGACTTGGGCTTCCAAACTCCGAAGTGAAGCCGATTGGTTCTACAAAAGAGTGTCGGTTTTAGAAATGTATTTGACCAATAGTTCTTCAATACCTGACATTTTTTCTTGCGGTTGTTGCTTTTGTTGATGACGTCCTGGTGAAGGAGTTGGTTTTGCTGATTGTTGATTTCCCCATGAGAATCTCAGGTGGTTCCTCCATCCCGGATTGTAAGTATTCGAAAATGGGTTGTTCCTCGAGTTGGCTCCCAAGTAGTTGGCTGACTCAGCACCAGTAAAACATTGACCAGGAGCATGATTTTCTCCACACCTCTCACATGGATAATGAATGGGATGACTAGGACCCTTTAGTGCATTCAGCTCCCAAGTTAACGCATCCACTTTAGCATTGAGGGCAGCAACTTCATCAACTGAATGTATTCCAGCTACTCCTCGGGCGCGCGATACTCCATGACCGTTATTAGCCATCTGCTCGAATATCTCCAGTGCTTCCTCCGGCTGCTTGTTTAATATTGTTGCCCCTGCAGCTGCATCTATCGTTGAGCGAAGTGCATCAGTTAATCCATCATAAAAAATTTGCACCAACATCCATTGAGGTATCTCATGATGTGGGCACACTCGTAGGAAATTCTTAAATCTCTCCCATGCCTCATAAAGTGACTCTGTTCCATGTTGTCGAAACAAAGTGATGTCATTCCTCATCTTAATGGTCTTGCTGGGTGGGAAATACTTTGATAGGAATTTTCCGGACATCTCTTCCCAGTTTGTGATGGACCCTTCTGGCAAAGAGTAGAGCCATGTTCGTGCTTTGTCCCTCAACGAGAATGAGAAGAGTCTCATCCGAATGGCCTCGCTCGATACTCCATTATAGCGGAAAGTGTCGCAAATTTCCAGAAAGTTGGTGATGTGCCCATGTGGATCCTTCGATGGAGATCCCCCGAAAGTCGAATTTTGTAGCTTAGTGATAATTGCCGGTTTGATTTCAAATGTGTTGGCTTGGATAGTCGGCTTCCCTATGCTAGAGCGTTCATGCACATGGGGCTTGGCATAATCACGCATGATTCTCGGTTTAACCTCTTGATTGTTGTTCTCCATTGTTTGTTGGCGTGTGGCTTCCTTTTGCTCTTTTAAACATAACCGAAAGGTTCTTTCTATTTCCGAATCAATAGGAACCACTTCTCTACTGCGCATGCAACGTTAAGATTTTTCCTGCAAATAGATAGAAAATCAAGGTTAAAGTTGAATTAATAAAAATCTGATTGAAATTAATATTGGCTGAAAATCCAGAAAACAATCCCCGGCAATGACGCCAAAAACTTGTGGCGTCGAAAACGTATTCACCACGCAAGTGCACGTGATCGTACAAGTAATAAAGTGTAAGTAAGATATCGTTCTCACGAGGACTTATCTAAACTTCTCTCAATTATTAAAATACGTCAATCTCTATTATTCAACTAAGCGAGTTGAGAAACAATCAAACTAAGTGCAAAGCTAAAGAAAACGAGTAAGTAAACTGAATTAAAATTCAATTGAGAAAAGCACCTAAGGCGACGATTTCACCGGACAATTAATCGCAAGTCATATCTCAATCAACACGCTTAAGATGATTCTGGTTGATAATCTGAAATTTGGTTATCTTACCCCTCCCAAGGTCATAAGAACGTATATCTCTGTAATTAGTAATCACTCTATTCCTAGGTAGATTAACTATCGAGTGCCCCTTAAGAATCAATTTCAATTCGATTACCTAAGACGATTGGGTATGCTCCTATCCCGATCGTTAATAATCCCGTCTTCCGACCAATTTTGACCTAGGTTATTCCTCTCCCCGTGCTTAATCTAGGATTCCCCTTTCGAGTTCACCTAAATTCACTATTCAATCCTATTTGTGATCAGGCAATAAGAAAGCGTTAAGAACAAATAGGAATAATCTAACCTAAATCATTCAAGTGTGTCAAAAGAGATAAACTCTTGACTAATTATCAAGATCCATCTTAAACCTAGAGAAAGAAAATTAGTTCATAACAGAAGTAAACGAAAACATCAAATCCATCTTAAACAATGAAAATGACATAAAAAAAACTAAAAGAAAAACTGGCGAAGTTTCCGTCGACGGCTCCTTGTTACCAATAGCCTCCTCCCCTCCCCCTCTGAAGCTGAATAAAGTGTTTTTATAATCCTAAAAATAAACCTAGAGAATCTCGGAAAATCTGAAAAGAAAATCTTTTCTTTTCTCCCCATTGTAGCTTGTCCTGCACCAGCATCCTAAGATCTTCCTTCTGCACAGAGTCTTCGTAGTTACGCCGAGATCCTCTTTTTTCCGTATTTATCCTGAAATAGACCAAAAAATTCAGCAGTAATCCATTTCTCGAGAATAATGTGAAATAGCTAGGAATATTATGCAATGAACGCAATATTTCATAAATCTAACAAAATCTAAGTATGAAATTGCCCTAAATAACTCTACTTTCATAGAGTTATCAGTTGACATTACAGAGGAACTTAACATCGTTGGGTAAGCTAAAGACATCATGCATAAACAACCGATTAGCACTTCGATCATATTTGAACTAGGCTATTCGATGGCAGCTCGACCCAGGCATCCGCTGCCCTAAATATTTTTTATGAATTTTATGTCTGTCTCGAGTGGAATGTGGATATATGGTCGCTTTGGAAGTCCGACGATGACTGCCTCAACATCTCTGAAGAGCATGCCGTAAAGCTTCAGCATCATTTACACTACTTTCTATACTTCCATAATTTTGGCGAACTACACGTATTTTACTACTTCGACAAATCATTTCCCATCATGGAGAACTAGAGCTTCTTCCATCTAGTGGCCTTTTGATGACCCAGGGAATGTCTTCTTTCTTCTCCCCGCCTCAGTGTTGTTGTTTCTTGAATTAAACCGGCCAGGTTGGATGCTGTGCGTTTTTTTAAGCCTATGTTTCCGTTGACTTTTCAATACCATTGTCTAGTTTTACTTTTCTTTGTCGCTCCATGAACGAGGAACAAGGTCGCACTCCTCGCCCTGTAATCGCGTTAAAGTAAATTTTCAGAACTTCGGATGCTGTGAAACATAATTACTTATTGTTAATTACGATGATACAACTAAATAATATTAATAACTGACATTAATGTCGTTATAATTCAATAACCATCTCAAAACAAAAGCCAACAAACCGCGCACATCAATTGTAGATGAGATTCTGTAATATGAATGATATCATACGCTGCTTTATGTTGCTTCAACTTTCCCGGATGTGAGGGGAGGTGGAGGTTTCTTTCGATAACGTTTAGGTGGGATATTGGTCTGCATCCTATATGGAAGTTAAGTTCCACAAAGAGGCATGCAATGAAATGTCATGACCGCGACGCGAAATGACTACCGGGGAGGGTGTTATCAATCTCATCAACATAATTACTAATAATAAACATGTCCAAAAACTCGTAACCTTT
Organism: Melastoma candidum; assembly: GCA_023653495.1. NCBI lineage: Eukaryota > Viridiplantae > Streptophyta > Magnoliopsida > Myrtales > Melastomataceae > Melastoma > Melastoma candidum. The sequence continues at coordinate 18,885,817 of CM042881.1, forward strand.
CACCCTAAAATTCTTTCACATATGACTTTGCCACGTATTGTATTTGTAACGTCTCCCTTTTCAATATTGAGAATTTTTAAATTTTTTCAAATTAAAGGAGGCTAACAACAACTTATTCATGGCAGCTTAATACTGTCTGGGTGTTTGAAATATTTATGAAAGTCGTCAAAGGAATTTTCACGATTCCATATGCTTATAGACATTATAACCGTAGGAAGATGTATATATAAGTATGAATAAATGACATGTAGAAAAATATGGGCCACATATATGATTATGCCACTGATATATAGGAAAAAAAATGCGCTATAAAAGTAAGAACAATGATCGAACATGTACGAAGATAAGAAGTAGTAAATGTAAGAACAATGAGGATAGTTCCGATTTACCCCTGGAAAACAAAAAATTTTGTCTTTTAGGTAGGTAAGTTCTAAAATTCCCTTTTTACCGCACCTTAATTTTTAACTTTTTCGAATAGCTTAATTTAGCCCAAAAATTTTGAAAAATTTTCAAATAAGTCCTTGAGATGGCTGGAGAAGGAAAATCTTCAGGAAATCCTTCTGGAACTCCGTCACGATTGGAGTTCGTTTCAGAGTCTAGGATGTCTCCTTATGAAATTAGCAAGAGTATAAATGATATTTTAACTCAGCTAACTATTCAGGGGAGTACAGAAAATCTTGAGAACCGAAACAACCTTGCTCGGGAAGTAGGTTCTATAGTGAACAAGATGTTAGACTCGATTGAGCATGAAAGAAGTTTAAAAAGGCCTGAAGCCGAGGCGACTTCTAGACTAGAAAGTACTATGGGAAAACTAGTCGAAAAATTGAAACTGGGAGGAAGAAATTCCAAAGAGGATCAAGGCAAAGGTGTGAATGAAATGTACAAGGAGTCAGTAGCTCCTTACATTTTAGACTCACAAAAGCGAAATGCAAAGTTGAACTCTCAAAGTGGAGAGTTGGCGAACGACCTAAGGAAAGCCTTAGGCCTGGCAGAGGAAATTCCAGTTCATTTAGACAATAGCACGTTTAATGAATTGGTGACTGCGAAAAGGGAAATTTACAGGCCCGATTATCCTCATAGAACTAAACAAGAGTTTGTTCCAAGGGATAATGTATTAAAGCCAATAATTACCCCTGGTGCTTTTTTAGATATAGATTGTGAGACGCACATATCTGAAAAGATAGATGAGTGGTTATCACTAATTCGAATGACTGCGTCTGCTGGGATATTATCCCCTATATCAGTATACGAGTTATGTGTGGCAGCCCTCATGGGAACGACGCAAAAATACTGGAAATCTTTAGTGGCTCATACTGACATCAAAGAAAAGATAGATCAAGCGCTGACCGTTGATGGTGTGTTAGCAATCATCGCTGATGCATTAAAACGGGAGTTCTGTGGTTTTTCGTTATCCACTGAAACTGTGGAAAAAGAGCAATCATTGACTGCTCTGATTAAACTACAGATCTGTGATATGTGCTGGTCTGATAGCTACGTATGTGAATTTCAGAATATTATTACAATCTGGACGTAGTTTCTCAACAGTTCATATTGGGAAACTTTTTTGCAAAACTTCCAGAACCTTGGCCGGAAGTTGCGCAAAAGGCCTATGAATTACTTCTGATGAAGAAAAAATTGTCTCTGGACTCGGAGGAAAAATTCAGGCGGTTAAGTACGCGATGAGGAAAGCATGAACTGAGCTCCCGGCTAAGGAGGCAGCTAAGAAGTTGCCTTACCTGAACAAGAGCTGTTGTTATAAGATTGAATATGTACATGGGAGGTATGGATGTGATACTTCAGGTGAATCAATGAGAGCAAGAAACTTTCCGAAGAAAAGAAAATTTGTTGGATACAACAAGAGGAAAGTTTGGCCGAAAAGATACTTCCAGAAAAAATAAAGGGGAGGTCCTGCTTACAAACCAAAGAGGTTTGTGAGGAGACGAACTAACCTTAAGGATAAAGATAAGATCGAAGCCTTTAAGCGAAAGCATGGCAGAGAACCTAAATGTCCGAAAGGGAAGCCGTTGAGCAACTGCAATTGTTGCTGGTTTTGTGGATCAAAAACCCACGAAGCGGATACTTGTCCTCAGAAGAACCAAAGGAGAGAAAGACTCCGAATGGTGTTTCTGGATGACAGGAGTCATGAAGAGGAAATCCTGGCTTATGAACCAATAGATGAGCAGGATATTTCTGACTTAGACTCGGAAGTAGAATCTATCTATGAAGTTGTATCCAATTACGATACAGACTCAGAAGAAGATTCTGATATCTGGAAAATGCATCTGTTCATGATGAGAGCAGAGCAAAATGGAGATGGTGATGAGATGTTTCCTTTGGAAGCATCGAATCAGGTACTGGAGGAATCTCACCAGTACGAAGATCCATCCCAGTCAGTCCTGGAATGGAGGTTGCCTAATGTTAATGTGAGAGAAGTCTATAATGTTTCAAGATTTAATTTTAGATCTATAATAGACATCTCACAAACAGAAGCAACGGCTCAAGTTACAAGTACGGAACTTGAGACTTTGGATATCCCATTACAAACCGTACAACGAATTAGGGAAACCATGCAACGTGCGAGAGGTGTATACAACTATATACACATTGGGTTACTCTAGGTAGGATTGATTCTGCTATTCCATCTTCCAGCGGATAGTCCTGTGGTAGCAGCTGTGATCGATAAAAGATGGCGAGAGTTTCGAGATCAGCTGATATCAGGTATACAGGCCAACCTTGCACATGGCCCTGTATGGTTCCAAGTCCATCCAAATGTCATGATGGCCCTGAACGATCGTTATTTGGGAAATTCATTGACCTTAAGGATTAAATCAATGAATATGGATAGAATGAATTCCCAGGCCAAGTTTTTGGCGTATCACAAGGTGATTTACCGATTGGTAAATACCACTAGTCCAGGTGTGAGAAACATCTCAAGACTTACTGAGTTTTTCGAGGAATGAACTCATTGTGAAGAAATTGACTCCAATATCACACATCGGATGAATATATATTTGTTTTAATTGATTTGGAGCCAACTACCAACAATTTCATAGGTGAGAGGTAAACCCACTGGAGTTAACCTGGCCAAGAAATTGGGTTATGAATGAGCCTGGTAGTAGCTCTAGACCGATTAGCGCGGCTAATATCCGACAGAGAGGTAACGAGATTACTTTAATGTTGGGAGAACCGTCTAGAGATAGTTTTAGAGCTGCAAGGCATTTACCTGTGAGGATACCAATCCTGAGAGAGCCAAGAATTCAAACGCCCTCTGAAGTTTCTTCTAGAGCTAGTGATGTGGGAGAAAACATAATTGTGTCTCGACCAGTAAAAGCATCTGCTTCACCACTAATAGAAGAAATGTCTTGAAGGTCTCCAGATTTGAGGAGCCCATCTCAACATACGGGTAGAATCGTAGGATATAGACAAGTATCGTTACCAGTCTATGAAGATCCGGTAGATCAACCGAGAGAGGAATCAATACGGATGATGAGAGTTACCTATCCGGATAACTCTTTATCCAGTATTCCTAAAGTCTGTAAGGTTATTGAGCAAATAGTCGAGCAGAGGTCTATGTCAGTAGACGAAATCTGGAGGATGATAGAACCATCCCAAGAAGTACCCAAAAATATTGGGTTTAGTGTTAGGAAGGAAGACTTGAGCACATATGTTGCTCTAACTTTCAAATTTCCTGGATACTATGAGTATTCTCTAGATACTTTGATAGACACTGGGTGTGCAGCATAAGTTGTGCTAGACTCAATGCGCTACCAGATGAGTGGTGGAAACCACTGTAGAAACCCATCCATATGGTGAATGTAGATGGAAGGGCGACAATTGTTAGCCATCAGGCAAATAATGTGCCTGTCTTTATTGGTGGACAATAGTTCATCATTAAAGAGATCCTGGCCCATCCTTTATTAGAGGCAGACATCAAAATTGGTAATGCCTTTCTAAAGGGACAAAAGGAAAATTTACCTTTCATGCAGGATGTCCATCATGTGTCCATAGGTGGGGTAAAATCAGTATTCTACAAGAACCTAAATTGAAGTTAAAGTTTGGGTTCTATCCAGTAAAACGGACAGAATATTGTGGTAGCTCATCATGTGAAAGAGCTTTCAGAGTGCGAGCTCAGCGTGGTGATATACGGTTGGATGAGAACGACTTATGGGTGCAAACCCTGTTTTCCCCAACGAATACCAGGAGTTCTAGCTGGTATGACGACTTGTTTTCGAAACAAGAAGCGTGTAGGGCAGCAAAGTTAACAGGGAAAAAATGGGATAAGTTCCTTGTAAAACTTGCCGATAATTTTAGTGAAGATCCATTAAAATTATGGAGTCGGAATAGCCTAAAGGCTAGACTCGAATTAAAGGATCTCGGAACCATTATAAGAGCTAGAAACATTACGTATACGGCTGAAATAGTTGAGGAATTTGACCAACAAATTCCCGAGTTGCTTAGAAAAGGCTTGATTAGGGACAGTTACAGTCCACATTCTAGTCCTGCCTTTATGGTAATTAATCATGCCGAGCAGGTGCGAGGGAAAGCATGAATGGTTATAGACTATCGTCAGCTTAACAAAGCGACCAAAGATGATGCTATAAGATTCCCACTGTAGGAGACCTAATTGATAGAGTTAGTTTGAGCCAACCAAAATTCTTTTCTAAATTTGACTTGAAAAGTGGATACTGGCAACTCAAGATGGAAGAAGAGTCGGTTCCTCTAACTGCCTTCAATGCTCCGCAAGGAATGTTTGAATGGCTGGTGATGCCGTTCGGCCTGAAAAATGCTCCAAGCGTGTTCCAGCGCAAAATGGATAATGCTTTCAAGCAGGTCCGAAAATTTTGTGCGGTCTATATAGACGATGTGTTAGTCTACAATCAGATTGAAGGCGACCACATGAGGAACCTTGATAAGGTGATTGATGTCTTCCGACAGGAGGGCATGATTCTATCAGAAAGAAAGATAGAATGGTTTAAGGAGTCAGTTAATTTTTAGGCATGGAGATTGAGCAAGGAAAAATTAAATTGCAAAATGGTTTAGCTATTATAAATTCGATGTCGAGTATATCTCTTCAGACCATAATAGCTGACTCTCTCTCTAGAGAACTTGCAGATGGATTTAGCCGCGAAGAGAAAGATATGTTGGGGATGCAAGCAGGAGGTACACTCCAAGAAGGAATGTCCTAACAAGAGAGATAGTGAGCATAGTGATGCTGGTTCCAATTCTGGAACGAAATCAGCTTTGTGCTGGCAATGCAAGCGACCTGGACATAGATCATTCGAATGTCCAAGTAATCTGAAAACTGCGGATTCTCAGAAGGAAGTGGATAATCTCAAGAAGAAGGTAACCACCAACTCCAACGGAAAAGCGGAAATAGATCTCCAGAAGGACATGGTTGATGCTAAGGAGAAAGCTTCGGCTAACTCCAAAGGAAAAATGAAGATTGATTCTCATAAGAGAAAGGCTGAACCTAAGGGAAAGGTAATAACCAATTCCAAAGGGAAGGCAGAGAAAAATTCCCAGAAGGGAATGACCGGTCCTAAGGGTGAAGACAATGTCAACTCTAAGGGAAACGCGATGCAAGACTCTCAAGAGTGGGTGGCTGATCCTGAAGAGGTAAGCTCTAAGGGAAAAGCGAAGATGGAAGATCTGAAGGAAGAAGCCTAGGCTGATTCCCAAGTGTAGACATTGAAATTTTATTAATGTCGAAATAATGTCATTCGGCCCAAACCATATATTATATTGGCGGAATATGATTGATTGCCTTTATATTATAAGACATCACGATATGAAATATTTTGCACTTATATCTTAGTGTAAATATAATACACAGGCCTGAGATTATAAAAAAGTTCAAGCCCAACCCATTTATTATTGGGTTTTAAAATTGTGGTTCAGCCCATATGCTGGCCCAATAAGCCTAACCCAATTATAAAATGAACTGGGCCTAGCCCATATATCGGCCCATTCATACTTCGGCCAAATCCAAATGTCGGCCCAATATAACCTTAAGCCCACTTGCATTTGTCCCACATCGGAAAGAAACACTATCTAAGGACTTCTCAATTCCTATATAAAGGGAGTCCCTCCCTCCCCCTTATTTGGGACACACAAAAATTCTTTCTTCTCTCTTATTCTCTTAAGCCCCACTGGGTTATAAAGAGAGTCTAGTTATTTTTGAAGACCCCTCAGTAGGTGGTGCGGCAAAGGCTCCTCGGCGGGTCGTGCGGCGGCGAAGGCCCCTCTAGCGAGTTTATCTCCGAAGGCCCCTCTAGTGGGTATATCTCCGAAGGCCCCATAGCGGGTTTATCTCCGAAGGCCTCCAAAGGTCCCATAGCAGGACGACGAGATTCTTGTGGTGGTATATTATCCTTGGAGTTACATTTTCCCAGCGGTCATATTCTACACACAACAATATTTTTCCCGACGGCGACTATATTCCTCTGTCGACAACATCTCTCCCTCAAGTTCCACAGGCCTCGATAACTTGAAGAGTGAGGAGCTCCTTCGATAGCGAAGTTTTCGAGCATCTTTTCATCACTTGATCGACGACGAAGACTCTCCAGATCTAGCTTCTACAACAGCCCTGGTGTTCTTCGCCCATCCTGAGAAGACTCTCCAGATCAAGCTTCTACAACAGCCCTGATGTTCTTCGTCCTTCCTCAGAAGACTCGCCAAATCAAGCTTCTACAGCCCTGGTGATCTTCGCCACTTCTGAAGACCCGCCGGATCAAGCTCTGCAGCTCTAGCGTCTTCATCAACATATCTCCCTAAAGCTCCAGCAGATATTTGCCAGAGCCTCAGCCCATCCATATTTCGGATATCTTACGAGTATAGAATCAGAGGACTCGTGTGCTTTGTATGTGACTAGAGATTGAACCTGTTATTTCTCAATACGACAATTTGTACGTTGCTTCCGGTATATATACGGATCGTGAGATTTTTTTACGTAAACAAATTTCTGGCCAGTGGGACTATCTCTACCTCTCATCTCTTTGCGTCTAAGTATCCAGATGGCTTCAAAGATGATCATGCTGAAGAATTCCGTCAATGATGTGAATAATCAGCTAGTTGGTTTCCCTTTTCACTTGTCTGAAGGCTCTTCATCGCCTAGTTCTAGAAACTTCACCAAGACCAGACCGATTGCTGATATATATAAGGAGAAGGAAGAGATTCTAAGATCCATCTCTCCAAAGTCATCTCCATCATACAAGGAGGTTACCGAAAGAAGCCTTCTCAGCAAGAGTTCCATGTCACCGGTTCATTTGGGTAGTTTATGCAACAGCTCATCAAGTGCCTCTCCTCTTGAGGATTCTTCATCAGATTGCACTCCAAAATGGAGCTTTGCTGAATCAAGGGCCAAAGCACGCAAGCAAATGGAGGAGATAGAAGACATTCTTCGATCTATTCCATCCTGCAAGGAGATTGTCGAAAAGACGCCAGCGAACAAGAGCAATATGTCGTCAGTTCCTCTGCCAAGCTTCCATGATAGTTTATCAAAGGACTCTTCATCAAATCAGTCTCGAAGCATTGGTGAGGTTGATTTAGCTGAAAAGTTAGATGAAATCATGCCAGTTATGATGGCTGACACCCCATCGTTGGAAGACCAAGTTGCGTCTCTTGCCAAAGCAGTTGAGGCAATGACGAAGTCCATGATGGATAGGGATCAACAACTTGAGTATGTCAAAAGCAGGCTCGAGAATAAAGAGTCTGGAAGAACATCTAATGAGGGAGGTTCTCATACACGCAAACATAAAGGCAAGAATGTGCTGAATGTGGATGATTCACCGAAGCCTGTATCTGCCTCTACTGATGCTCCGGTCTCAACTAGAGCAATGAAAGAACTAATATAGGAGGCTCTAAAGGATGAACTTGAAGGAAAGTATGCATCATCTTTGGCATACAATAAGCCATACAGTCAAAGAATCGAAAGTATGAGCATGCCAATGGGTTATCAGCCTCCATGCTTCCAACAATTTGATGGGAAGGGGAATCCAAGGAAACATGTGGCTCATTTTGTCGAGACTTGCAATAATACTGGTACAGATGGAGACTTGATGGTCAAACAGTTCGTCCGCTCCTTGAAGGGAAATGCCTTTGACTGGTATATCGACAAAAAACCAGGAAGTATTGACAGTTGGGAGCAGTTGGAAAGGGAATTCTTGAACCGCTTTTATAGCACAAGACGTGTGGTGAGCATGATAGAACTCACTAACACACGTCAATGGGAACGCGAGCCCGTCGTTGATTATATACAACGATGGAGAAACCTAAGTTTAATCTGTAGGGATCGCTTATCTGAGGCGACATCAATAGATATGTGTACCTGAGCCATCCAAGGGAACGGGAAGACCAATTAATAGAACCGGGGCCAGACCTACCTTCAAAGATAGTAAGAAACAAGTGCTGGCTACCGATGTTGTTCCTGTCAAGGTCCCGAATGCGAAGGAGAAAGGGCAATCAAGCACTTCAACCTATGCTCCAACAACTCCTCAGACAGAGCAGAGGCGACCGACTCTGGAGGAGAGGCAGAATAAGCAATATCCTTTCCCAGATTCAGATGTTGCGGATATATTCGACTTTCTTTTGTCTGTTAAAATGATTGAACTCCTCCCGTCAAAACGCCCACAACAAGCGAGTCGAACGGGAGATCCAAACTTTTGTAAGTATCACCATGTTCTGGGCCATCCTATTGAGAAGTGTTTTGTCTTCAAGGAGAAGGTTATGGAACTTGCCCGAGATAACAAGATTGACTTAGGGTCGATGGTTTCTTCGAATCTAGTGGACGTAGCAAGTTTGGACGTATCCAATATTATCTTCTGGTCGTTTAGCTTTGATGAGATGGCTCCTTTCCTGTATTCGAAAGTGAAACCAGATGATAGTCAGGACATTAAAATGTCAAGTCGTGCAATTGGCCATGAGGCGATTCATGCTGAAGAAGGTTGGACTTTGGTAACGCATAAAAGGAACCGAAGAAAGACTTTGAAGCCTCAAGAGAAGAAACCTCCTATTCGAACAAAAGTTTTTAAAGGAGGATATAAAAAAGCAAACTTCAAGAAGGTTGTGGATAAGCGAACCCCTAATGTTGAAACCTTGAAAAAGCCATCTCCAATCACGGTGTGGGATTTCTTCCTTGAAAAATTTCAAAGGCTTGCGACTTTGTCCAGAAGTTGTCACCATGTTGACACGGATAAAGAGCAGTCCAATTCAAGGGTTGGCATCCCAGAAAGTTCTACAACGATGTCAGTCGAAAAGGTGAAGGAGAATTGTCCAATTATCACGTTTTCTGATGAAGATCTTCTTGTGGGCCATAAGTCTCACAATCGACCATTATTTGTGTCTGGATATACATGCGGCACAAAGGTTAATCGCATCCTGATTGACCCAGGTTCAGCAATCAATATCATTTCATCAAAAGCTTTGAAGGATATTGGCTTGGGAATGAATGATCTCTCAAGTAGTCGACTGATAATTCGGGGATTTAACCAAGGTGGAGAACGGGCCATTGGAAAAATTTGCCTTTCTCTCACGATAGGTGACATGGAATCTTGCACGACATTCTATGTTATTGATTCAAGGACGACCTATAATATGTTGCTAGGTCGACCATGGATGCACGAATACGGAGTCGTCGCATCAACACTTCAGCAATGCTTTAAGTTTATTAGGGATGGAGTATCGTGTACAGTATGGGCGGATGCTAAACCCTTCACAGAGGAGGAATCAAACTTTGCTGATGCCAAGTTTTACTTTAATAAGGGTACTGATATTGAAGAAAAATTCTCGAAGCTTGTACCGGTTGAAAAGGATATCACGAAGAAGTCGGACGTAGAAGTTTCACCTATCCAACAAGAGGTATCTTCAGTTAATCCGATAGTTAAAAATAAAATGACGGATTACAAGACTAAACAGAATGTGCCAATTCTGCGCTATATCCCAAGAGCCTTCCGAAAAGCCGGGGAACCACCTTTCGTGAGTAGCCACGCTGAAGAAATAGTGGTGCCAAAGGAACTCAACTGGCCAGTGACGAAAATGACAACAATTGCTCAAACGAGTACGCCTTTAAAAGGTTTTATCCGGCCTAAACAGGGGGTAATCATCTATCCATATTTATTGCCTGATAGGCACACCAACGGATTTGATCCAAATGCATTCAGACTAATCTCTGCAGCCGGTTACACAGAAGACTTGAAGGCGCTTGGGGCTGGTTCAAAAGAGACCAATCTAGGAGGCGATACTCAAAAGTCAAAACTCGGTCTCGGGTATGATACTACTAATCCCGTCGAAGCGGTGAAGAAGGCTTCAACTCAATACATTGAAGCTGATGATAAAACTATAACCGAATTGACGAGAACTTCAGTATTTGATCGACTTGGAGCCCCGTCTGAGCGAAGGTCAGTATTTGATAGACTTGGCACTCAGAAAGAAGAAATTAAGGCTCGAAGATCGGCACGATCAAGATTGAGTCAAGCTACAAGAAGTCGAATGATGTGGAAGAGAGTTGATAAAAAAGAAGATATCCCAATTATCATAGAAGATTCAAAGGATCTTCGAAGCAAAGTTCCCTCTCGAATGAAGCGTCAAACGGTTGTTGAAGTAACTACTGGCGATGTACTGAAAATGAACACGAAGACATGGGTATCTACTAATAGCAATGGGGAATCATCTCATAGTAATAGCGAAAATGATGTTGTCGCTTCCCACCACGTCACAATTACTGAGGCTGAGGAAAACACTTCCCCTAAAGAGGATGATGCAGAAGAGGCACCAGAAGTATTCGAGGACAAAAAGAAGTCTACTGTTGACGAATTAAAAGAAGTCGATCTTGGGGAGGAAGGGGATTACCGCCCTACATTCCTTAGCACAAGTTTAACCCCTGAAGAAGAGGAGTTGTACATTTAATTATTGAAGGGATACAAAGATGTCTTCGCATGGAGCTATAAAGAAATGCCCGGCCTTGATCCCAAGATAGCGGTCCATAAGTTAGCTGTTAAGCATGGAGCTCGACCCATAAAGCAAGCTCAACGACGTTTTCGCCCAGAGCTGATCCCATTGACAGAGGCCGAAGTCAATAAGCTTATTGAAGTTGGATTTATTCGGGAGGTGAAATATCCAACATGGATTGCGAATATTGTACCTGTTAGAAAGAAGAATGGTCAACTCCGAGTTTGCGTTGATTTTCGCGATCTCAATAATGCATGTCCCAAGGACGATTTTCCTCTTCCGATTACTGAGATAATGGTAGATGCGACCACTGGCTATGAAGCCCTCAGTTTTATGGATGGATCATCAAGATATAATCAAATCCGAATGGATCCGAAGGATGAGGAAATGACAGCTTTTCTTACACCAAAAGGAATATATTGTTATAAGGTGATGCCTTTTGGGTTGAAGAATGCGGGAGCAACTTATCAACGGGCCATGCAACGAATCTATGATGATATTCTCCACAAGAATGTAGAGTGTTACGTGGATGATCTAGTTGTCAAATCCAGACAAAGGCGTGATCATATCGACGACCTTAGAAAAATATTTGACAGATTACGCAAATATCAACTAAAGATGAACCCATTGAAGTGTGCCTTCGAGGTTACTTCGGGAAAGTTCCTTGGATTTGTTGTTCGACATCGAGGCATTGAAGTCGATCAATCAAAGATAGATGCACTTATGAAGATGCCAGAACCAAGGAATATACATGAGTTGAAAAGCCTTCAAGGGAAACTTGCATACATTCGAAGGTTTATATCAAACTTGGCCGGACGATGCCATCCTTTCATAGATTGATGAAGAAAGGCACTCCTTTTGAGTGGGACGAAGCGTGTGAAAATGCATTCAATACCATAAAGGCTTATTTGTCAAAGCCACCAGTCCTTAATACGCCTATTCAAGGGAGACCCCTCATACTTTATATAGCAGCACAAGAAGCTTCACTAGGTGTTCTATTAGCTCCGGAGAACGATAATGGAAAAGAAAATGCCCTGTACTATTTAAGCAGAACTTTAACCGGAGCAGAATTGAATTACTCTCCAATTGAGAAAACCTGTCTTGCTTAAATGTTCGCCATTCAAAAGTTACGACATTATCTGTAGGCACACTCTGTTCGTCTCATATCACGAGCAGATCCTCTCAAATATATAATGTCGAGGCCTGTTCTGTTTGGTCGTCTTGTGAAATGGGCACTTATGCTCCAAGAGTTTAAGATCTTGTATGTTCCTCAAAAGGCCGTGAAGGGATAAGCTTTAGCTGACTTCTTGGCAGATCATCCTATACCAGATAATTGGAAAGTATCGGAAGAATTGCCTGATGAGGAAGTTATGTTGGTTGACACCCCTTCTCCATGGAGAATGTTCTTTGATGAGTCAGCTACACAAAGAGGCGCGGGAGCTGCAGTTGTCTTCATCACATCCGATGGAGATATCATCCCTTATGCATATACCCTCACTCAGTTATGCTCAAACAATATGGCTGAGTATCAGGCTCTCATACTCGGGTTGGAAATGGCCATGGATAACAAAGTACATAGCTTGAGGGTATATGGAGACTCCAAGCTCGTGATTAACCAACTTCTATCCACATATGAGGTTTGCAAACCAGAGCTTTTGCCTTATCATGACTATGCGGTTAAACTCGCAGGGTGGTTTCCGGATATTACAATAAGTCATATACCCAGAAAGGAAAATGCACAAGCAGATGCCTTAGCAAGTCTTGCTTCTGCATTCACTTCAGTAGACAGCAAGGTCAACATCAGGTTATGTCAAGCATGGGCGGCTCCACCTATCCCTGACGAGGAGGAAGCAAACGAGGTTAATCTCATATCCGTCTATAACATAGAGGATCAAGATTGGAGACAACCACTCATCAACTTCCTCGAACATGGAAAGTTACCTAACGACCCGCGACAAAGAGTAGATATGAGGAGGAGAGCGCCTCAATTTATATACTTTAAGAATACTCTCTATCGACGATCCTTTGAAGGAGTATTCTTGCAATGCCTTGGAGGGGAAGAAGCCACCAAAGCACTAGAGGAGGCGCATTCTGGAGTTTGCGGGGCTCATCAATCTGGTCCTAAACTTCACTTCCAATTGAAGAGGATGGGTTATTATTGGCTAACAATGGTAAAGGATTGTATGGAATATGCAAAGAAGCGTCAAGCATGTCAATTTCATGCTAACTTCATCCATCAATCGTCCGAGCCACTTCATTCAACTATAGCATCTTGGCCATTTGAGGCCTGGGGGCTAGATGTCGTAGGACCCATTACACCCAAATCATCAGGGGGTCACTCATATATTCTGGTGGCAACAGACTATTTCTCCAAATGGGCCGAAGCTGCATCATTTCGAGAAGTGAAGAAAGAAACGGTGATCACCTTCATCAAGAATAATATTATTTTTCGTTATGGCGTACCTCGCTATATCATTACAGATAATGGCCGAAATTTCTCTAATAAGGCCATGGATAAATTCTGTGAGCGATTTGGTTTCAAACAATATAACTCTTCCATGTATTATGCGGCCGCAAACGGGTTGGCGGAGGCGTTCAATAAAACGCTATGCAATCTTCTAAAGAAGGTGGTCGATAAAGCTAGAAGAGATTGGCATGAACGAGTCGGAGAAGCTCTATGGGCGTATCGTACGACGTACAGAACCGCGACTCAAATGACGCCATACTCATTGGTCTACGGCGTTGAAGCGGTCCTTCCACTTGAACGACAAATACCGTCACTACGAATAGCCATACAAGAAGGACTTTGTCAGGAAGATAATGCGCGATTGCGCTTGCAGGAACAAGAAGCTTTGGATGAGAAACGTCTTGAAGCCCAGCAGCGGATTGAATGCTATCAGGCGAGGATGTCGAAGTCTTTTAACAAAAAAGTACGACCTCGCTGCTTTCAAGTAGGTGACCTTGTTTTGGCAATGCGAAGACCGATAATCATCGCGCACAAGACCGGGAGCAAATTCACATCCAAGTGGGATGGTCCATACGTAGTCCAAGAGGCTTACACTGGGGGCGCCTACAAGATAATTGATCAAGATGGAGTGCGTGTCGGACCAATCAATGGGAAGTTCCTGAAGCGATACTACGCGTGAAGAGCAACGCTACATGTTGCATGAGCCTAAACGGCTAAAAAAAAAATCATCATGTAATACTCCTGGCCCGCACGTGTATAAACTGTGAACGGCTAAACAAAATGTAATACTCCTGGCCCGCACGAGTATAAACTGTGAACGGCTTAAAAAGAATATATTAAAGTGGTGGTTCTACGAGTATAAGAGATGAACGACTTTGAAAAGAAAGGACTTTTTATTCGAAGAAATGATAGTCCTACAAAGAAGGAAAGTCCTATTCTAGAACCTAAACAAGCTAGAGGGGTGAAATCAAGCTTCCGAGGTAAATTGGACAATCTCTTCAGCTGCTCTCGAAGTTCATTGTAGGACAAACGATCTTCAACACGGACTATCCAGGCATTCCTCAAAGCAAACATGACTCCTTCAAATTTGATATGTCCTCATCTGCCTTCTTAGCGATAGCAACAGTCTACTCTAGAGAATCCTCTAAGGTCGCTTTAGCCCCAATACAGTCAGACAATTGTTGTCGGAGTTCTTCAATCTGGGCTTTAACGGTGGCTAGTTGTTCTTCTGTTGTTGTCCCTTCAACGGTGGGCAATAGATCTGAATATTTTGTCGATCCTTGCATATATTCTTCCACCGAGGCATAGATAAGAGCCCATTCCAAATGCTCACTTTCATTGATGAGATCGAGAATATTCTTCAACTCCTCAAAAATTGTGTGACCCAGAGTTTTGAAAATCTTCCCCTTGATGTCTTCCCATATATAAGCTCGAGAAGCCACAGCTGGGTCACTCAAGTCAGGGTCGACAGAAGCGTCATCAACTTCTTTATTCCCTTTAAATTGAACAATCCTTTCTGAAATTCGAGCTGCCGTTGATGATTATCCAGCCACTCATTCGCCAAATGTAAGCGAAGGTTTTGGCTCGACATAGGACATCGTAGATGGAGACACTAAAAACCAGGCCTTGAGGCGATAAGAATCATATGGAATCTCCTTCGATCAGTGTTGGATATCAACCTTGATGTGCGGAGCACAATGGCCCATTTTGGATGGAAGACATGGTAACTTCAGCGTATCTTCTTCTTGTGAGTTCTCGTCCTTCACAAGACACAGATACCGTTGTCTCCTTGAAATAAACCACGGTTCCGATTTCTGAAATACACATCATGTGTCGTATGAATCCCACTCCAATATTTACATACTTTAATTCTAATCTCTCTGCAATATATATACGCATATGAGATACGAATTAAAGTGGGGGCATTTGTAGACATTGAAATTTTATTAATGTCGAAATAATGTCATTCGGCCCAAACCATATATTATATTGGCTGAATATGATTGATTGCCTTTATATTATAAGACATCACGATATGAAATATTTTGCACTTATATCTTAGTGTAAATATAATACACGGGCCTGATATTATAAAAAAGTTCAAGCCAAACCCATTTATTATTGGGTTTTAAAATTGTGGTTCAGCCCATATGCTAGCCCAATAAGCCTAACTCAATTATAAAATGAACTGGGCCTAGCCCATATATCGGCCCATTCATACTTCGGCCCAATCCAAATGTCGGCCCAATATAACCTTAAGCCCACTTGCATTTGTCCCACATCGGAAAGAAACACTATCTAAGGACTTCTCAATTCCTATATAAAGGGAGTCCCTCCCCCTTATTTGGGACACATAAAAATTTTCTCTTCTCTCTTATTCTCTTTAGCCCCATTGGGTTATAAAGAGATTCTAGTTATTTTTGAAGACCCCTCAGTGGGTGGTGCGGCGAAGGCTCCTCGGCGGGTGGTGCGGCGGCGAAGGCCCCTCTAGCGGGTTTATCTCCGAAGGCCCCTCTTGCGGGTTTATCTCCGAAGGCTCCTCTACGGGTTTCCTCTGTCGACAACATCTCTCCCTCAAGTTCCACTGGCCTCGATAACTTCAAGAGTGAGGAGCTCCTTCGTTAGCGAAGTTTTCGAGCATCTTTTCCTAACTTGATCGACGACGAAGACTCTCCAGATCAAGCTTCTACAACAGCCCTGGTGTTCTTCACCATCCTTAGAAGACTCTCCAGATCAAGCTTCTACAACAGCCATGGTGTTCTTCGTCCATCCTCAGAAGACTCGCCAGATCAAGCTTCTACAGCCCTGGTGATCTTCGCCACTTCTGAAGACCCGCCGGATCAAGCTCTGCAGCACTAGCGTCTTCATCAACATATCTCCCTAAAGCTCCAGCAGATATTTGCCAGAGCCTCAGCCCATCCATATTTCGGATATCTTACGAGTATAGAATCAGATGACTCACGTGCTTTGTCCGTGACTAGAGATTGAACCTGCTATTTCTCAATACAACAATTTGTACATTGCTTCTGGTCTATATAGGGATCGTGAGATTTTTTTACGTCAACACCAAGGAAAAACCACGAAGAACATAAAAGCGAAGCAGCTTAAGCCTTCTGGTCCTAAGAAGGATGAAAAGGTTGAAGAACCTTGGTGGTATCCGTTAACCAAGAAGTAATTTAATTACTGCCGTAATCATCTTTCCAAAGAGCAGAAAATCTCCATAAATCAAGCTGTTAAGTCCTATAAGGCTTTATTACAAAGCCGGAAGGAACAAAAGGAGCGAATGGAGACTGAGTATGCTGAAGAGGAGGCAAAGTTCGAGGCCTTCATTAGCGAGCCAATTCAGAAGGAAGAACTTGATGATGCGGCTGAAATGGAGTACGACGAGTATTTCAACTACAAAATATCAACCACACTCGAAGAAGGTAATCCTAAAACTCAGGAGAACCTTGAGGAAGTAATTCCTGAAGGAGGTTCGGTTGAACCTGGTGAGCAAGCTCACGATGACAAAGGTCATGAAGATCTAGATAGATCTTGGTTTTTTTATTTAGACTCTTTCGAGGATGGATCCCTATCTTGGGATGCAACCGTTGTCTGTGGAGGACTTATGGGTGGTATTAAAAATAATTACCAACGCCAGATTGAGTTTTTCGCAACAAAGGCGATAGAGTACATCAAAGATCTGGAGTCCAAATTAACATACAAGGCTGCAGATGGAGAAGACTACGAGACTTCAAAAGTAGTAATGGATATGAGAGAATCCTCTCTCGAGGAGAACTCTGTACTTCAACCGTATCTGCACTAGATATCGGAGAAGTGGCCGTCCCTGAGGATTAATTCACGTATGGTGGGAGTTGCTTTATCATATTTGTGTGCGGGGGTTTTGTCGATATTCTGGAGATTGACAGATCAGAACCAGAACAATTAGAACCGTTGCCTCATTTGGTAAAGTTCATACTCGGATGCCTTGGATACGGGTTAAAGTATGCCATGGCATTGATTACTAACACTATGATGGAGGAGGAAGAATATGAAAAGTTTGGGAAAGTAATACTTCCCAACATGCAAGTTTGGGACATCCATCCTAGTGAAAGTAGGCATC
The DNA here is from genome assembly GCA_023653495.1 of Melastoma candidum. Classification (NCBI taxonomy): domain Eukaryota; kingdom Viridiplantae; phylum Streptophyta; class Magnoliopsida; order Myrtales; family Melastomataceae; genus Melastoma; species Melastoma candidum. The sequence goes on from CM042881.1 coordinate 18,903,330, forward strand.
TGATAGAACCTCAACGACAGGACCTTGATCAGAGGGGTTTATGGTGAAAGTATTACAAGGATAAAACCGTAAGAAAAGCCATAAAAGTTGAGTTCTTAAAGGATGTGCTTGAGCACGTATTTGCCCGCAAGGAGTTATACTATGTGCTCAGTGACGGGATGACAACTGTCACGATCCTCCGTTCCTATCTCAGTTATGCAGATGAGCAAGCAGGGGAACGAGGATGAGAAAGAGTTTTGGATCTTCTAGATAGCTTCTGGAAGAGAGAAAACTCTGAATTGTGCCTCCGGACAGACACCTTTGAAGTCTAGAGAAAAATCGCTGACTACACAGACAAATCCATAGCACAGCGATTTAAGCAAGATGAAGAGAGAGCCCAACAAAACTGTGAAGGACTAGGACTCTCTGAAGTAGTTGGCGAAACATCAAAAGCCAACGAAGAAGGAATCTCCCAGGACAGAGCAATAATGCAGACGGGAGAAGAAAATTATATAAAGTTAGATTAGACAATTTTGTAGTCTAGCTATCTTTTGTAATCTTTTGATAAAGTAGATTCTTTTACTTTTTGAGCTGGCAAACAGTGCATAGGCACCGGCTTCTTTGTGTATATATTTCACAACCCTCTACCTCATTTGGGAAGGCGATCTGAATAGAGAATTTTCTCTCGCATCTCTCTGAGTCGAAATTCTTTGATCGTTCTCCAAGGATACCTTAAGGAATCCGGAGTAGTTAGAATTATCAAAATTGATTAAAACTAACTTAAGGTCAGATTTTCGAATCGAAACCTTGAAGGAAAAATCTTTATGACTAAACCTTGTGTTTAGATGAGGAGTGTCTATATAAGACCCTCGTGATAAGGGCATTCGGATGACGCAGAAGAGCCTCTCCATCTCACAGGATTCTCAACGCTGAGAAGTGAGACACTCTTGGATTTCCAGAAATTGCGGAAGCTTGGTGAACCCTCAGAGCTATCCACTAGAGTAATGAAGCATCTTATGATAAGTTGTTTATGTCTTGAGACGGGACTTTAACTAAGAAATTAAAGTGGTGCAGTGCACGAGTCGTTCTTATGACTGATTGTCCGAATCCTGAATTATTCCATTTGGATCACGGGGTGGGTAAGGATTCTACTACTGGTCTTCTCAATATTGTAGTAGATCGACTGGATATTCTATCAGCACAGATAACCCAGTTATCTACGCTTATAGAAAGGTATTCTAAGAGATTAAAAGAACTGACTCTAGTACAGAGTGAATTTGAGGAATATTTCCTTAAAGGTAAGTCCAATATCGGATTTATGGCAAGTTCAAAATACTCAAACGAGTATTTGAGCTTGGTGGAACGCCGACGACAAAGACTATTAGGAAAAACCTCTTAAGTTCAATTCCTGACATTTCTGAAGAATATCAGTATGCTGATATCTAACTCTTCAGGGAGTTGATTAGCTTCGCTTATCTCCAGCCTTGTAATTTGGTATCAGAGCCGCTTAACTAAAGTTTCCTAAGTTAGTCTTGAAGGATTAATTTTGGATTAATTTTTAGATTAAGAAAAGGTTAGGGGAGAAACTGCCGTAAAACGGTAATTTTGAAACTCACAACCATAAAAGACGAATTTGTTTTGGGGACCACCATAGAAAGGAACATTTCTCTAAAAACAATAATCCATCTCGTTGGAAAGTGATACCTACATGTAAGAACAGTCAACTGCAGTAGTTACTACATGCAGGGCTTGGCTGAAATAATCCACCAAAGTGGCGTGTGCTGAATTCTAGCCTTGAACTAATTATATCAAAAAGAAAAAGAGTGGGCCCACTAATATGTATTAAGAAATAATCAAATGTGGCGGAGGAAGCAGGTGGTTTTGATATTTTAGGGAATACCAAAAACTTTGATTGAGTCCAAAAGAACTGAAGTTAATTGTAAGTGTGAATGCTTGACTTCTTTTCAGACATACTATCAAATGGTTGAAATTTCGTGTTTGTTGTTCAAATGTTGATAGAGTCAAACGTATTAGAAAAACGTAACCGCTAGGTTTGCTTCACTGGTGACGCATTACTTAACTGGGTCGTTGAAGCTTCATCTAAGAGACAAAGCTTTCAAATTCCGAGGGCAGGCCAGCAAGAATGGATGTACAACATATAAGATTGTGATACCGGTTCGGTTCATTGAACGTGTATCCCGTAAACAATGAGTGCGCCGACATTCATTTGTCGACATTACATATTCACGCTGAATATTCACGAGACTAATGACGGTCATCGTTTGTTATTCTCGTAGGTTGAAGTGAATACAAGATCAGCATATTAAAACGGGGTTTTATCATTTCTTTACTGAAGCTTAAGATGATACACCTGAGATTGTCTTATTGATTCCGTCACAAAGTGCATAGTAGTTTACTAACAGCTCCGCATGCCAATCTGCTTCTCGATACGCATAACGCTGCAGGGATTTATCTTACCAAGTTTCGCGGAGATTAGTTGGCACATCCAGGAGAGCGAGATGGAGGACTTGGATTAACACCCCCTGAAAATGAAAGAAAAAAGAAATTAATCGGATGAACTTGTTTATCAGTCCTTTTGGAGGAGGAACGACAAACGTTTCTAAATCTCAATCTCGTGGAATCACTTTTTCCAGTTATATTTTTCCTGGAAAACTCCCAAACACACAAAGGAGCAAAACCAAAAAATCTGCCTGAAGAAAGACAGTCCACGAGGGAAACAAAGCTTACCGGGACAAGGGGGGAATGGTACCCCTTGGCTTTGCGTGATATATAAGAAGATCACTAACAAGACGAACCAACAAAGATTCAGGTAGGAGCATGAATTAGCGGCAGCAGTTGAAATTGCCATTGATACCTCCCTTGTTACTTCGTCTCCTCTCAAAGTTGCGATCTCGTTGAAGTTCTTCAAGTGACTACTTATTGGAAAGAAAGGTTGGTGTATGTTGAAAAATGAAAACATAAAAAATCTGCCATCCCCATGACAAATATTGTTTGACTTCTACGTCAATAGCTGTTGGAATGGTTCAAATTCTGGCCGGTTGAATTTTCAAACTACGAATTTTTTAATCACACGAATATGACACAAAACGACGCGATAAACTTTCTTGACACTATGCCCATCACTTCTACAAGCTTGTGTTGATAAAAGAATCCACTAAAGATGAGCGGACTGAATCCCATCATTTACATTATCGTTTTTTAACAAGTCATTTACTTTATTTTTGGTATGAGCTTAAGAGGCTGGACACAAAATTTGTTGTGGTTCGATAATAAGATAAGGTTGACTCTCCCAGTACTCTACTAGAAATAGGATATATTCCCTGAGTTTAAGGAACAAGCGTCGAGCATAACATATATGCACGCTTCTACTACTAAAAATGTGACTAACACAACCCACATTGGCTCCTTACCATAATTGCCAACCTCACATGGTTCCTCACACCATGCACACGTCTGCACGAACGGTGACTTCCCTCATGGGCGACTATTACTTCCACTGTTACGAAGATTACCTTTTATGCGACTTCCTTCGCCCACTCTTCACGTGGCTGACTCCGACAGGACTCCTCACCTTGGTTGTGGCTTACCTATGTGGTTGTCCGATACTAGGAAGGAAAGTATGTAAAATCTATGGCATATGATTGTGTTTGATCGTAGGAAAATGGACGTAAATACCGAGTCTAATTCATATACTTCTTCTTATCAGAACTTGACTTATCGACTATTAAATTACCCCTCATTAACTCAATTTGAATTGATGTCTGATCACATAACTAGGTCTTTCACAACGTTACCAACATCAAACACGTTTTGCACCCATCAAAATAGAAGTTTTTTCAATAACTTTAAATATCACAAACTAGTCATGCTCTGCGAATCAACATATCATTTGGAGATTTTATTGTGTAGGTTTCATATAATATTATATGTGCTGATGCAAACTAGCTTCATAATACAAAATACAACACATAATAAGTATTTCACAGTTCGTGCGATGAACACAAGGAGGATTAAGCTTCCAAACAGAAAAGTTCATTTCCATTTCTTTCGATAACGAAGTTACCAATAGCCATATGATACAAAGTGTATCGGCACTTGTTGCCCAACGCGTCGTACTTGAGCCAATGTGTCGTTCCAGTACACATGTTCCAGCCCAACGGTTTCTCCAGACCTACATTTGGAGCCATCACTTGGTACATCCCGGCCCGTGGATGTGGAGGGCTTGTACCAACAGATCCTGACAATGCATGGGAAAAAAATGAATTTTGGGGAATTTGTTCGCGTAGGAAACGGACTATGTCGGAA
>CM042881.1:18907657-18961847 GCA_023653495.1 Melastoma candidum
CTGTTTCCTTTATTCATTAAGATTGTAAGACTTGCATTTGATTTCAATAAAATTGTGCATCTTCTTACTGGCGACCACAATATAACTACTGTAAGTCCATTGCCAAATATTTTCAACGTGATCCGTCTCGTGCGCGAACACTAGGTCGTCCAAGTGACCATCAATTCATATCGTAATGAGCGAATGAAATTTGCCGGCCATATATGCTAGTCAGTTCCGCGAACAGAATCTTGTACACTCATGGACAAAGACTCACCCCGTGCATATGGGGTTCAATGCACTTCTGGTGGCAACCCGAACGAAGAAGACCAGCAGAAAGACGCAGAATTCCACTGAAAAACGGAGTAATGGATCCGCCGTAGATGCCACGGCCATTGCCTGTGGTGGAAGCCATTCTTTGGATGATAGTCTGAACTGCTTAGTATTCACCAGGATGTTGAAAGGTTTCTGGTGTTAATGGGAGAGTTTATACATGCAAAGATTCGACCAACTCCCGAAAAGGTAATGATGAATAGATTTAATTAATTAGGAGAATCAACTGGTGTGTTTCTGTGTTTTGAGGGGAAATACAATAGTGTTGTGATATTATAAGAATAATCAAGATCCGAGAAAAATGAAAGGAAATTGTCCAGACAATTTCATGAGTTGGGACTTGCTGAAACTACCAACTCGATTAATATATTCATTTTGAGAATTTGTCCCGGTTTGATGTTCAAGAAATCGTCACAGCATAAGTCCACGCGTGATTATGCAAATTATACCAAAATTAATCAATTAAAGGCCAATTGTACGTGATCATTACCAACTAAAAATAACATTTCTGTATGACCAACGGATACCGTTTCATATTAGGGAATGATGTCCGAAGGCGAAGAAGAGTCAACACAAGTCCTTAATTGCACGCAAAAACTATAGTATAAGGATCCATTTAAATATATGAAACAATGATGGACTAATCAGAAATATCACCCCATTACCGGCGGCGGGAGCTCGGATCCTTCCCATCACGTGTCGTGATTCGATCGATCGCTAGGTTTCTCGTGATCTGGCGGTAGCGGATTTCGGATATTTTGGTGGTGGTTGTAGGGGATAAGCGATGTCCGCAACGGTCGTCGTCTCGTTTCGAAGAGGATTTCCCGGCCGCATCAACATCGAAGAAGGCTCGCCGCCTCAGCTTTTCCCTCGGCTCCCGGTCGCTGTTGCCGAAGGCTGCCACCCTCGCTCAGCTTTCGGCGTGTTTCCCTCACATGGAATGGATGCTAGGGTAGGTTTGGGAACGGTTTGATTTGTCCGTTGCTGTGATCGCATGAGCTTATGGCAGTTGTGTTGATTTATAGAAATCGAGGATTCGTGATTCCCTTGTGGAAGCATGTTCTCATATTCAGGATGCGTCGTTTTCTGTTTTTGGTTGTGCAGTGAATCCTTCTTTCGAGGGCAAGTAATGCATGTTTGTTTAGCAGTAGGTCTGATTTTCACCTTATGGTTTTAGTTGAGTATGAGACGGCTGTGATGCATCGGATCTATCCCCAGGGTTGTCTTTGGCCTACCGTGGTATACTTTGAGACAATGAGTTTGACTGGTTGCGTCAAATTTTGGTTAACATGGACGAGGTCATTACATCATTATTGTTATTTTTCGTTTCCACGGTAGGATTTTGTATAGCGGCGTAATTGGTTTTCTGCACAAGTGCAAGGTAGCGCATGTGAGTGAACATCGGTTTTTGGAGTAGAAGTTGGTGTGATTGTCAATGTGCAATTGTGAACATAGTTGGTGCAATATCCAATTGTTGACATGGCAAAATCTTGGGCCTAATTATGAGAAACCCACAAACCCATTTCGCCAACCCATATAAATTCTACCAAGACCGTGACATAAATTTTAGACTCATTTTATGAAGCTCATAAGTCCAGGGCTCTTTAAGAGCGTTTACAAACCCACCGTTATGTGAGCCCGCCAAGAAAGTACTAAGTCTACAAAGGACTGGTGGGGTTCGAGTCTACGACGGTCTAGTCTACGACGGTCCCAGTCTACGACGGTCCGAGTCTGCGACGGCTCGAGTCTACGAGGGTCAGAAAAGATCTTGACTCCGAGATTTTTGGAGAGAGGATTATGGGGCCACGTTCCCATGATTTGAAAAGATCTTCAGCTGGAGAAAATCTGGGGATAAGTTTCTAATCCTTTAACTTAATATGAGGAAAAGAAACCATTAAGTTTATGACGTGGATAAGACCCACGTTGCCAGGATCAGGTTGTTTCGAAGATTCTAGGAAGTTGATTGGGAGGGCCACGACCTGGAGAGATCCTTGGAGAACATGTCAAACACCCCAACCCCTCAAGATTTAATATAAATGGGGGGAAGATCTTCCTTGAAAGATCACGATCAATCAGCCAAACACAGATTTGCATTGCTCGTCATCCTTAAACTTTAGTAGATACCTCGGCCTGGGTTATTTGGTCACCACGTTCCACCGTCCCGGCGAGCAACCGTAACCGGGGCAACAACCCTCCGCCAGCACTTCCACCGTCCCGGCGAGCAACTATAACCGAGGCAACAAACCTCCGCCAGCACTACCACCGTCACACAAGTCTACAGCACACTGTAGCAAGTCTACGACGTCAGCAGCGAGTCTACGACGTCAGCAGCGAGTCTACGACGCCTACGTCAGCTGCATCACCCCTTTTTCGTTCATTTTTATGGCTGTAAGCTTTTAAGTTCTCTTTCGAAACTTTGAATTTGTACAGTCGTATCTTTTATCATTGAAATTCATTTTTCTAGCGACCACATACATTTACCTGTGAGTCCAATTGCCAAATATTTCCGACGTGGTCCGTTTTCTACGCGAACACGTCTTTGGCGACCACAGTGGGAGACGAGTTAATACTCACATGGCAAAGAATACCAGAAGTTGGGTTAATCGCGACCCTCCACCTCCATTAGATAGAGACGGTCAGAATATAGCAGGATACACAAAGGAGGATACCACGGCTCTAGGAAGCCAAGTGGCGGCAACTCAACACTCTTTCGGGGAACATACTCAACCCTCTAGGCTTGAGTTCTACAAAGAATTTAATGATACGAAGAACTTGATGGACAGGTGTATCACCAGGCTACAAGACAATATATTTTAGATACTGGAGCAAATCAGTGCCTTAAATAGGCCAAGCGCCGTCGCAAAGCCAAATAACTGGGAAAGGACTCGTGACGAGTCTACGAGAATGATCAGTCCCAATCATGTCTACGACAACGACGATGTAGACTGGGACGAGTATACTCATAGAGCCAATAGAGTCAGGCAGCCTAGCTCTTTCGTCCCGGCACAAGTTTTCGAAAACTTCACAGATGGGGGCTTCAAAATAAATGAGTATGCGAACAATACTCATCTATATCGACGAAGAGAGAGTTTTTATACGGAACTTTCCGTCGAGGGGAATATCCCCACTCCCGAACCTCCCGTAACAAATTATTCATTCGTACCAAAAACCCCCACGGAGGAGTACGTGCCCATAACAACATCTCATATTGATGTAGATGTCAGAATAAACCCGTCACCAGAGGTTGATAGAGTTGAGCAGTTTAGTTCCCCAACCCTCAAAGATGTTGGGATACAAGTGGTAGAACAAGTTATGCCAGATTTTGTACCCATAATCAACGTCAGATCATTAAAGAATGAAATTAAATTTCATACTTTTCATACTTTCCAAACAGGGGTTGACATCGTAGAGAACCTTGAACTTCCCGAGCATGAACCGTGGGCACCTGGAGAAACAATAGTGTTAAACCCGTTATCATGGTGCCATTTGCCCTTTGATCCGGGCAGTTTGAAACACAACATACGCTTGAATCGACAATGTCTCGTCCAACAAGGCAATGATTTTCAATACCCGCGACATTGGCAAATACCATGGGATTACACCGCTTCGTGTTAGGTCTCGAATCCCCAATGTTTTCCGTTCATTTAAAGCTTCTTTGTCCATATTCAAACCACTTCACCATGCGGGATAAGACTCTCAGCTACGATCATCTCACCCTAAGAGGGGGGCTTATGTTGACATGGCAAAATCTTGGGCCTAATTATGAGAAACCCACAAACCCATTTCGCTAACCCATATAAAGTCTACCAAGACCGTGACATAAATTTTGGGCTCATTTTATAAAGCCCATAAGTCCAGGGCTCTTTAAGAGCGTTTACAAACCCACCGTTATGTGAGCCCGCCAAGGAAGTACTAAGTCTATAAAGGATTGGTGGGGTTCGAGTCTACGACGGTCCGAGTCTATGACGGTCCAGTCTACGACGGTCCCAATCTACGACGGTCCCAGTCTACGACGGTCCCAGTCTATGACGGTCTGAGTCTACGACGGCTCGAGTCTACGAGGGTCAGAAAAGATCTTGACTCCGAGATTTTTGGAGAGAGGATTATGGGGCCACGTTCCCATGATTTGAAAATATCTTCAGCTGGAGAAAATCTGGGGATAAGTTTCTAATCCTTTAACTTAATATGAGGAAAAGAAACCATTAAGTTTACGACGTGGATAAGACCCACGTTGCCAGGATCAGGTTGTTTCGAAGATTCTAGGAAGTTGATTGGGAGGGCCACGACCTGGAGAGATCCTTGGAGAACGTGTCAAACACCCCAACCCCTCAAGATTTAATATAAATGGGGGGAAGATCTTCCTTGAAATATCACGATCAATCAGCCAAACACAGATTTGCATTGCTCGTCACCCTTAAACTTTAGTAGATACCTCGGCCTGGGTTATTTGCTCACCACCTTCCACCGTCCCGGCGAGCAACCGTAACCGGGGCAACAACCCTCCGCCAGCACTTCCACCGTCCCGGCGAGCAACCGTAACCGAGGCAACAAACCTCCGCCAGCACTACCACCGTCACACAAGTCTACAGTGCACTGTAGCAAGTCTACGACGTCAGCAGCGAGTCTACGAGGTCAGCAGCGAGTCTACGACGCCTACGTCAGCCGCATCACCCCTTTTTCGTTCATTTTTATGGCTGTAAGCTTTTAAGTTCTCTTTCGAAACTTTGAATTTTTACAGTCGTATCTTTTATCATTGAAATTCATCTTTCTGGCGACCACATACATTTCCCTGTGAGTCCAATTGCCAAATATTTCCTACGTGGTCCGTTTTCTACGCGAACACCAATATCTGATGGTTGTGCAATGTTTATTCTTATTTATTTGATGGTGGCATTAATCATGGTTCGCTTCACCATGAATGGTCAAAATCAGACGACTTTCTCATTGTGTTTTGATATAGCAACCCTCACAAAATGTGGAGATGAAATAGATGCAGCTGTGAGTAGGTAGCTGGAATTGTGCATAGGAGTTCAGCCAAATGAAGATCCTGAGGGCATGTCAAAAGCTATGAAAGGTAACTTTAATTCAACTAAGATATATTAGATTGAATGCATTGTTCATTACCCTCAAATGTCGCGACACCAATGCATCCAATGTTCTCATTGACAGTGATTCTGGAGTCAACATTATTCCGCTCACTGTTGCTAAGAAGCTCGGCGTCAACGTAGAGAAACTTCTGCCTTATCTCTCGATTCGAGCGTTCAACGGCGTCAAGCCCATGGCGGTGACTTTGGAGATTAATGTTGGCACCCTCTTCTGCTTAAATTTCCAAATTCTTAAGACAACAGATTCCTTAGACATGTTGTTTACATGCCTGTGAATCAATCAAGCCGGGACTATCGCTTCGATGCTACATCAGATGGTCTAATTCCCTGCAAATGGCAAGCTCGTCACAATTAAATGGGAAGCACACCATAAAGCTTTGTCATGACATTTGACATGACATATGTCGGCGAACCGGCTGGTGAACCATCGATGAATCAAACATTTGATATAACGAACATGTTTCGGATATATTTCAAGTATGATCTCCTGATGAGCCGAGGCAACAAGGCATCCACTATCCGCTCGGATATTAGTTCGGTTACGGACTTAAAGCTTGAGAACAAGGCATCTATTATCTAATTGACATCCCTATCGAATAAGAGGTGCATCCAAAGGTAAAAGCATTAAGGAGGTCCATCTCAACAAACCAAGATTTATGTAAAAATGGTCGGTCATTCATCTGATTTGTTCATTCATTGGGGACAACGTTAGAAGTCAAGATTCTTTTTCAGTAAACAGAAGACCTCAAGACCAAAGCATATGAGTCTGAAGATTAAGAAGTCAACCTAATAAAAGCGTCAAACCCAACCGAGTCAAGTATGTCGCTCGAATGGTGAAACTTTCCAACTTTATTTTTTATGCACGAAGATAAATTAAGTGTTGTTTAGGTTGCCTTGCTATATTTTGGTCGCGGTTTAACAAGAATGTCCATATGTAGCAAGGGCAACCTATCTTACACTTGACATATTTACGTCCAGAAAAAGTAAAGTTAGAAAGTTTCACCCTTCGAGCGTCATGTCTGGTTCGGTCGGGTTCGACGCTTCCATTATGTTGACTTCTTCATCTTCATGCTCCTGTGATTTAATCTTAATATCTTCTGTTTGCTTGGAAAGTATCTCGCTTTCCACCGTTGTCGCTGATGAATGGACGAACTGGATGGATAACCGACCACATTTGCACATATCTCAGCTTGTTGGGTCGGGCCTCCTTGATCTTTTGCATTTGAATTCGAGAGCGTGCGGCTCTGGCTTGAAAGGGATGTCGATCGAATAATGGATGTCTTGTCCTCAAGCATCGATTCATTGGCCGAGCTGGTATCCGAATTTGATGTACTTCTTTGCTGAGCATATGTTGCCTCAGCTCATCAAGAGATTAGACCTGAGATCTATTCGAACCATGTTCATCATCACGAATGTTTGAGTCGTCAATGGTTCACCCGTCGATACATGGCACGTTAATTTCACCCAAAGCTTTATGGTGTGCTCCCTCTTGACTGTGACGAGCTTACTATTTGTAGAGAATCGGACCATTTAATGCAGTGTCAAAGAGATTGCTCGTCTTGATGGATCCACTGGCGTCTAAGTAACATGTTGAATGAGCATATCGTCTCGAGGATTTGGAAAATGGAGTAGAAGATTACCAACTTTGACCTTCAAAGTCACCTCTCTGTGAGCCTAGCCTTTGGTGTCGTCAAACGCTCGAATAGACAAATGAGAAAGAGAGTTTTTCTGTGGTGACACCTAACTTTTCAGTGACAGCGAGCGGAATGATATTGACTCCATAACCGCATTCAATGAGCACTTTGGATACAGTGGTATCACGACATTGAGAGTAATGAACAATGTGTCATTATGGTCACGACTTCCTTCAGGTAAATCATTCTCGGAGAAAGTAACCGCAATGTTTGTCAGTATGATGGTCATGTATGAGTCTAACGTATTCACCTAAACTTGTTCAGGTAGATACATCTAGGCTAGAAACTTTTCCAAAATCTTCATGTACTTGTCGGGGGAGTTAATGAGATCAAACAACAATATCTGGGCTGGTTGTTTCTTGTAATTGCTCAATGATGTTAATCGCTTTCCTTAACAGCATAGATCACCTTGTGAATTTATTCATTCGGCGGCTTTTTGGGCTTTGGAGACTGGGCTTGCGATTGAGCTTCTAAGGCAGTCACTATCCTTCATGAGCATGTTTTGAGCTCGACTTCTGGGCTCGCTGATGCAATAGCTGGCTCGACAACCATAAGACTTGGTTCCTTTGAAGGTAACACTTCAGTTGTGGGAGACGTTCCGGGTTGCGCCGACCCGGAACGTGCAAAGGAGCATTGAGATGAAGCCGTCAATTAGAGTGGAGTGTGCTGGTGAGGAATGTGCACCTCTACGGGGCCTGCTCGTTCTCTATTGCCCTGGATGACATTAACATACTCGATTGTTGTCCGTTCGAGTTCTTACATGTAAAACTCTTCTTCTTGATCAATTAGCAAAACAAATGGCTTTGTCCCATGTAGTTTACGTGCTCTGACAAGGGGTTGCTCTTAACATTTGGAATAGTGGTCAGCGTAACGAATGTGATGCAATCGTTAGTGTTGTGCCTCGTTGCTCCATAATAGTATTGACAGACCGCCTTGGGGCTGTAGCCGTATGACGAAGGATTGGTAGGTTTCGCTTCCACAGGCTTGATGAGGATCATGTCCCTCAAACGGACAAACATAGTATCCAATGACTCAAGTGGTCCAATCTGAACAAGGCATCTAACGGCACAAGTAGTCCAATCTGCGTCGAGGACACTATTGTTATACTGACCTTGAATGTCGATGTGTCGTTGCGGAAGCGAGAGACCTAAAATGGGTAAAAATGGGTTCTCGAGGCCTAAGGGCTACCAGTGCATACGACATTAGCGCATACAAGATTGGCGATGACATCACTCTCATAGACTGCATACTGTGTTCGATAGTTGCTATGAACTCTTTGGGCTTTAGCTTGACTGTGACCTTGGTGGAGAGAGCAGGTGTTTTGTCACCGTCGATAACCTCTGTGGACGGTGTCTGCCAGATTATGTAGGACAGGTACTTGTATGACAACGGTTTCATCTGTGAGCTCTTTCTCTTTGAGGGTCGGCTTGATTTGCGAGGTCATTTGACGGCTTAATCCTAACCAACATAATGTTAGGATTAAGGGTTGGATTATTGTTACATTCAAATGACTTCCAAGTATGCAAGTTAATATCATGGAGTCAATCGCACTATGCAAGAGCATTTCACCATCACAATAACTCCGCAACTGGTTCGACGTACGTAGATCATCAGAGCGAGAATTTGTCCAGCTAAAGCTTAAAGGGATTTTCATCAGATCTACCATGAGATCAATTTGTTCTTGATTCTGCACATCACTGCCTGATGGGATCGAGACATCTGCCTTGGATATTTACTTATCATGCTTTGTGTGCAAATTATTAAACTTCGATGTGTGTTCATTATCTTTAAACGTGAGTTTATTCTGGGAGTTTTTGTTATATGATTGTTGGAATAAATAGGTATGGTGTGGCTAAATTCTTAAATTGTATGTGACATCTTTAAATTGTGTGTTGTCTTTTTAGGTTTCCTAAGTAGCTTTCAAAGATAACTCCTATCATTTTTCTCTGTGGACATCAGTCATCTATTATATATAATTTATTGCTATAATTTCATTGTCCTTCTTTAGTATCTCCTCTCGTTTTTCAAATGATATCATCATACGCACAAGAATTTGGTGGCGAAGCTAGTAATCCAAGTGTTGGTGACACAATAGAAAGTCACGGTGATATTGGAGTAGACAAAGACAAGTGTAATGGGAAACAAACAATGAGATGCACTCGTGAATTTTAAGGAAGAAAGCAATGACTTCCTTGGTTAGCAGGAGTAACTATTGCTAAAGGAAGTAAGAAAGTTGAGTGCATCTATTGTAAGGCACGGTTTTCTCACAATGGCTCTGGGACTACTCATCTGAGGAGGTATTTAAATGCTTGTTGTCTCAGAGCACGACAAGAACAACAACAACAAGTGCTATCGTTCAAGCATGTTGGTTCTGCTTCGACTATGATTGCATCGACTTATATAGATGGGAAGCTTGATACGATAAAAATGAGAGAGGTCATTGCACATTGTTCTAATACATAAACATTCATTCTCGATTGTTGAAGAAGAATAATTCAACATTATACAAAAGCGTGTAATGCTCAGTAGGAGAAGTTATCACATAACACCATCAAGAAGGATTGGGTGCAAGTTTATAACATTGAGAAACAAAAGCTGCAATTTTGAAAGATGTGAAAAAGATTTGTCTTACTACCAGTATATAGAAGACAAATCACAAAAGAATTGAACATATAGTGATAATTGACCACTCTATGGATTCTAATTGGCAACTACAATAGAGAGTTTTTAATTTTGTGCATCTTCCACCTTTATGGGATTCATATTTATGACGGCATCTACAAATGTTTGAATGAATGCGCAATTGAGAATAAGGTACTTAATATTTTATCATATTGATTTCGCATTTGATTATCTTATTTATTTTCATTAACTCATGTGATGTTATCTATAGGTTCTTTCAATTCCCATTGACAATATTTCAAAAAATGATGTGGCGTTGAGAAATTTGAAAGATATTTTTTCCAGGCAAAAGAGGTGGTTTTGTTATGGAAAAATATTTCATGTTCGTTGTTGTGCACAAATATTGAATCTTATTGTTCAAGATGGACTTTCTGAAATTAAAGACATCATTGAAGATGTCCCTCATAGTGTGATTTTCATAAATCACAATGCTGCACGATTGAAGATGCTTTTTGAGATTGTGCAACAACTACAACTATCTAATAGAAGACATATCTTTGATTGTAAAACAAGTTGGAATTTGATTTATGAAATGTAAGGCTATCAAGTTCAAAGAGGTTTTTCCGCGTTATGCAAAGTGAGAAGCATCTTACGATTGTTGCCCAAAGGTTGAAAATTGGGTGAAAGTTGAACAAGTTTTTGAGATCTTGGGTGTTTTCAGTTTCGTCACCAATATCAGGGTCAAGATTATGTTGGATAAAAGGTTTACTGAAATCAAAGATGAGAAGCATTTTCTCTTTTCGATGTTAAATAAGATTAAAGGAAAGTTTGACAAGTATTTGGGTGATTGTAACTTGTTGATGGCTATTGCAAAAATTTTAGATCCAAGATGCAAATTTGGGTGATTGAGTTTTCTTTTCCAAGAATTTATTCAGCCATTGAATCAAATGTCAATATTAAAGTTGTCTGTGATGGACAACTTTGATACATTAGAGCGGTGGAAATTTAATACATCGAAGTATCCTGTCTTATCTAGAGTGGCCCGTGACATTATTGTCATTCCCATTACGAGTGTAACTTCGGAGGCAATTTTTAGTGCAATTGGAAATCATTGATGCTTATCATGCCTCGTTGTCTTCATAAACTGTGCAAATTCTAGTTTGTGGAAGTGACTAGTGTAAGAATTTACACAGTCAAGAAAAGTAACAATGTGAATTTTTACATTTATTTTTCATGTTATTGATATTAATCTAATTTTGTAGGAAACGAATCAGCCAATAGAGATCACGCTACTTATTCCATGGTCGATTATGGATAATGCAAGCTTCGTCTTATATCTTCCTCAACCAATGATAATTCAAGGAGCTAGGCAACCATCATTTGTTTGAGAAACTATGTTGGTCTTATCGAATTTTTGAGGATCCTATGTTGGAAACAACTAACACTGCCTTAGATATTTGGAAATTTGAAATGACCTAGGAAACTAGTATGTGTTTGTCCTTCATTGTGCATTTGTATCGAGCCTAAAACGAGCTCAATCTCAAATCGAGCACGATCGAACATTCGATTACCTAAAATAAGCTCGAGTTCGAGTTCTATAAAAATAAACAAGCTCGAGCTCGAGCCCAAATATCTCTACTTCAACGAGCTCGAGCCTACCCACTGGAGCCCACTAGTGCGCGGCTCGGCTCAACTCGGCTCATTTACACCCCTAATTACTGCATACGACCTTGGCACATATGAGATCGGTGGTGGCATCGCTCTCTTGGACGGCTAACTTTGTTCAACTGTCGCTATGAGCTCTTTGGGCTTTGGTTTAACTGTTGGCTTGGTGGAGAGTGAAGGCACTCACATGATAGTTGTTTCATCGATAAACTTTTACTCTTTTGAGGCTGGCTTAATTTGCAAGGCCATTTGTCGAAACCGATAAGCGAAATGTTTGACTTCTTTCGCCTGATATCGCTTTAGCTTCTCCACAGGTCAAGAATTGTCAAATCTATTTCGACATAATAATTTAAGAAGTCCAAGGCCAACTATTTGAACGTGGAATACTTGTTATATCCTTGGAATAATACTGGTGAAACGTCAATTCTGCGTGGCTCTCTTCAAACATAGCAATGCGGAATTTGTCATCCGTAGGGTAGACTACATCTTGTGGCAAAAATACTTGAGATGAAGCCTAGAGCATTTTTTCCCACGAAACTACTCGAATTCCGGCATTTTGAATTTCAACGAAATTTGGATCTGGATATGGGAAATCTTGTAATCGGCATACTCCCAAGCATGGGCCCTTTACCCTAGGATAATGTTAAGGCGCTCTTTTATTCTTGACATGCGCCAGCTTCAGCTTCTCGCGTAAATGCAAACCTAGCTTCAAGTCAAGCCTCGAAAGCCTCATTTTGGTTCTTCTCTTCAAATAGTTCATCCACGATGGCCGCGTTCCCGTGCAAGGGCTTGGTACAATGGGCTTTATTTGTGGAATTGACGGCGTCACGATTGAGGTGAAAATCTTGAAGCTAGGAGGTACAACAGCAACCAGAAAGTAGGGAGTTGGCCCTTCTATCGGTGATGACGTTTGAGCGTACGGAGTTAGCCCGAACGCTGCATGTGGGTAGGGAGTTAGCCCTAATACCGATGGTTATGAATAATATGACGGCATGTCGGTGGAGGCCACTGGTCCAGGCATAACTGGATTGTAGAGCGGGGGCATGTTTGATGAATGACAAAGCAGGTTGGTGATAAGGGTAGTATAGCGGTGCCATGGTTGCTAGCAAATTAGATCCGGGCATGACCGGGAGTAGGTGAGGGATTTGGTGAGGATATGAGTGGGAGAAGTAGATATAAGCTACTTTTGGTGTAACTCGACCATCATGGTCTTCAAGGATGATAGCTCAATAGTAAGATTGGTGTCGTTGTAGTGGAAGCAACAACAACAGGTGGGGGAGCAATTATCGTAACCCCGGTGATAGTTGGGGGCTCGTCTTCTGCAACGGCTACCGAAGAGATCAATGTAGATCCCAGAGAAGCCCCCGCCATACCGTTCTGATAGAAAGGTACTTCTGATGCCTTCAAACATGAGCTATTGCTCAGTACCTTGGTTATGGAAGCCTCTGTGAGTGACGATGGAGAAAGGGGCCGGGTACGTGGCTAGGAAGATCGGAGATTGGCAGTCGAACGCGTTGGGTTAAGGAAGGAGTAGGGTTGAGCATTCAGACCGGACTCAGATATCCGAGTTTGAATGTCACCCAAATCCGAACTTCTGAATTATATTTAAGTCTGGGTGCATGTCCGATTGTATATAATTCAGAATTTTCGAGTCCGAAAAAAATTCTGACTCGTAATTCGAATAATCCGAAATTTCTGAATTTCAAGGTGTGAAGGAAACAAACAGTAAAGAAAATGCCGTGAAGGCAGGAAACAAAACCCCAACTCTTTAGGACATGGATATGAGGAGAAAGAGGGGTTACATCTGCCCGGCAGAGAGGATGAAGAAGGAAAAGAAACCCAATGTTTTTACCTTTCCCTTTTTCTTCAAAACGACGACAAGAAGAAGATATAGAATAGGGAACCTCGGAGCCTGCTCCTCTTCCTTAGGAAAATAAAAGGAAAAAGAAAACGCAGATGGAGGAGAAGCGAGGCGGAGCACGGGAAGTGATTTCTTAGGGTTAGGGATGGGGAAGAAATGTTTTTTTTTTTTTTTTGCTATGGTCTTAAAACATTAATCGGAATTTTGGACTATCCAAATTAATGTTTCAAATTCCAAATCCGAGTCCGAACCCGAATTTTAATTTTTCGGTAAATCCGACTCCAAGTCTAAAATTTAAAGTATTCGAATCCAATTCCAAAAATAAAATCGGATTTTGGATTCAAATTTCGAACTTCGGATTTTTTGTTCAGCACTAGGAAGGAGTTTGTGAGGGGAATCATCCTTAGAGATTTCGTACATTGGGGTTACTAACAATTGCAAGAATTAGGAATGATGCCGGTGTTGTCTTCAGCGGGTGGGGATTCCGTCGATGTGAGAGGGGAATCTTTCCAAGACCAGCCCGGTCTAATATCTACGTTTTGTGTGAGTTTGTTATTTATTTAATTTTTGTATCTGTGTGTGAGTAGGAATGGTGGCGTTGTTGTTGTCCTTTTTTCGCTTTGTTTAAATGAAGTGACATTTAAATTAGTCCGGAATTAAATGACAAATCGAAAAATTCCCCATTGATCCCCGAACTTTACGGTGTTCTTCATATTGGTCTAAAATGAATAAAAGAACTTAAAAGCTGCCTGCCGTTTGGTCCTGCTTCTCACAGTAGTTTCTGATTTAGTCTGAAATCAAAACTAAGCGAAAATAACATAGAGGTTATTTTGTTTTCTTAAAATACGGAAGGTTTAAAAAGAAACCCGTCACTTAAAAATATGTGGCTAAGGAATTTGTTTGAAATTAGTCACATGATCATATTTTGAGAAATTAGCTCCCGATCACTTAATCATATTTAGGGATGATTTAAGTTGATTTATATATATAGATAAACTTTTATTGGTTACTTATAGTTAAAAATTCATCTTAATTCGGTGTCGCTAATTATGTTTAGTGATTCTACTAAATGCCATTGATCATGTTTAATAATTACTTTAGAGAGCACAAACAATTGTGTTTTGTTAGTACTAAAGTGAATCGAAGCCTGATCACATGCGGTTAAAACTTATTATCGAGTTAAATTAAAAGACGCTCGAGACCGATAAAATCGGTTGATTTTACTTAAAGGACTTGAAATTAGTTGATTTTGGCGATCATTTAAACATAGAGAATTAGTCGAATTCTCTGTAACGCAGTAACCCACAATTAGAGTTATCCACGAAGGACTTTATCATGGTGATCGGACCGTGGACATTGAAATAATTTTTTTTCTTTTTCTACTCAACCATCAGTGTTGTTAAGGCGATAAGGTGCCCCTAAGGCGACAACGTCTCTAATCGCTCGAGGCAGGAGGCGTTAGGCGAGGCGCGCCTTCGACGAACAAACGACTGTTTTTATGAATCATACATCACACAATACAGTTGTCTTCAATCTCAATTCAATATGTCTTAGTTGTAATTATGCATCTCACTTCAGTCTATATTTCTTTCCTCTACAATCTGTCTCGCAACAACTCCCTAAAAACCCTGGGGAGTGTGAGACTTGAATGGTGGCCAGGGAGGGTTATTAGGTTTGAGGTGCCCTAAATATTGCCCGAGCGCCCATGACCAAGGCGCTCGCCCGGCAGAGCATTATTGATGGCGCCTAAACGAACTTGTTTAGGGCATGAGGGCCTCGCCTCGCCTTGCCTTGGCTCATCAAGTGATTGCCCGATGTGCCTCAACGCTGTTAACCATCCAAACAAATGGTTGTCTAGCAGTAGCACATTAAGCGTTGATCTTCTAAGTTCATAGATGCACTTGTGCCTATGGAGAGAAAGTTGCTAGTCCAAACTACTGAGGATTATACAAAGAGAGTAGACATGTCCAGTGAAAGTTTTTTTTCACTCTGCAATAAATAATTGAGAATTTATAGTTTGTGGAACTAACGTGGTTCGTGGTTTCCATATATAACCTTATAATATCATAATTTGTAAATGGCCCATATCTTTATGTGATCCATTGACAGGCACAGTCACTGCCAATGAAGATTTTCCTCCATCTACCATCATTCCCATTGAAGGTTCACACTGGGTGGAATTGTTAGTGATGGAAATTGAGCAGTCCATCTGCCAGAGAGTCTGTTCAGAAGCAGGTCAATGTTTTGAGAAGGTAGGATTCCTCCCATTTTGTTAAAGAAGTACATGCTATGAAATCTGTAGGATCCTACAGAAATACTTCCGACTTTTGATATAGTCTTGGTTATCCACCTATTATCTTCTAAAGTATTACGATGTCTTATTAGTAAAACATGGTGCTGAGGCAGCACATTGAGTCACTGGGTCTAGACAATACGATCCTAAAGTGTGCAGTAGCCATGCAGCAAGAACGTCAGAAAGATATTGAGGATGTAAGCCAGGAGCTGGAGTACACGAAACAACTAATCCCTAGCTATCAAGAACAACTAAAGAAACTAGAGGTCTGTGGAACATATTGTTTACACCTCTATTTTAATCCTTTGTCTTCCTTTAACAAAGTTTTTCATGCGTTACTACTCCTAGATTTGTTAGTGAGGCTAATGCTTCTATGCTTCTCCTAACTCGAGAAATCCCCTTCCAATGTGCAGTTGGATAACTACACGATGTCGCTACAACTGAAGCACGCTCAGCTCAATCAGTCGGTTCCACGGAACGTCCCTCGGATGTGTATTAACATAGTCCGTGGTTGCAAACCGGCCAACAGTTTGGAGTGCCGCCACATGTAGTACTAACGATACTTCGTTACCGGGGGTAGAAACATGTTCCCATGGTTTTCAGGAACAGCATCTGTTCGCTCCGGAAGTAACCGTGGACAAGCCGGATCCGAGCACATCGGAAATCTCTGGCACTACGGACAACTGGTGCCCGAAGGATTCGTTGAATGTGCGGTCGCCGTATGAAATCAATTAAAAGAGGGAAGACAACGGATGAGCAATCTTAAGCGGAAGCACTTACGGATGCCATCAACGATGCTTTCGGAAGTGAGTAAGAATACAGGAGCACAAAGAGAACTTGAACGCTGGAATGCTTGAAAAGATAAATTGACAATATGTCCGTCTGTAGAAAGGTGTTTTGTACGATGTATAAGAACAAGTATTTATACTAAGCTAGCCCTACGTATATACGGTAAAGAAATATTGCACATATATTACACTTCCGTTGCTGCCGGTCTCCATGGAATATCTCCTTTCCATATGAGTTATCTTGACATCAATCTCCTTCCGAATCCTGAGATCTTTGGAGACTTCCTTAACAACCAAGTTGATCGATCGTGTCGCCCATTGGCCTTCGCCGTAGAGTTTCTTCGCTCCCTCAACCAACTGTCGCTTGTCGCTTACGCTATCCTTCGTCGCCCGTCGCCTGGTATCCTTGTCGCTTGATGACTGCTTCATCCAGCAAGCCTTCGCCTGGTGTATTTCCGTTGTCACCTCCTTACTGGATTCCCGTCATTTGGGCCTACATTTTGGACCATTGATCCACAGATGAGACCAAGATCTGTGACCCAGAATTTCTGTTGTTAAACATATAAGCCCCCCTCAAGGCAGACGGAGTGAACCGTCTCACCTTGAAAAAGACCAAGTAATCATTCTCCTGCAACTCGGTAACGTGTGCAGGCGAGTAATAAATCATGATCGTTGATATCCCCTGAGCGTATCGGTTGAAATGTCCTAGGGTAACTGTTGAAATCCCTGAAATCTCTACCGTGATATCTCCTATCAGGGTCCTTTGCCCATCATGATTTCGCTATAACAGGCGGTGCTCGGTTCGTCTTCCAAATCGCAAACATTGCTTCTGAAAGTAACCGAGCCATGAATCTCTTTCCTTCCTCTCAAAAACTCGCCCAGGGACTCGCAAGGTTGGTTTCCTTCCTTCTTTGCGATTCTATCTAAAATCACCACTTTCCTCTTTCTGGAAGGGGAGAAGGCCTGCTCAAGTCCTCGACGCGGCATCTTAGGCGGCTTTCATTTAAGCAAGCCTTTGCCGCTCTCCGAAGACATGGGGCTTCCAGGGTCGGTGAGAAACCACGAAGGCGCTATCCATCCTCGGTTCTAGAGATCCGACCCAACAGTGGGTCTCCAGCTCCACGGTATCGCATGTTCTCCTTGTACTGCTACATGAATATCTCCACAGAGTGATGGAGTTTCCATTTACAGCCAAGGATTTTCTTCATGAGAGGGAAGAACCAGGTGTGACGTGTGACCGCCTTCTGGGGATTAACCCTTGATTCTCCTGTGAAGCTTGTAGGGTTTTCTTTATCACCGGGAAGAACCTAGAATCTACCTAGTTCCTGTGGATAAACCCTTGAACGTTTGTACGATCTTCAATAGAGCATTTCCTGACAAACGAAAACGTCATCTACTGAATCGCTTACATGTCATTTGTTGTACATTTATCATCAATCAAACCCATGTAATGAAGTAGATTTGAATGAGAATAAATGCGTCTTTTGGATCTCTTCGCTTTCCCACTTATGACTTTTGGGGTGTCAGCGGTTTCCAAGCGAAGCGACGTTCTGTATGTCGCCGGTTTGCAAGTGAGGCGACGTTTTCTTATTGGGCCTAGTATGTCAAGCGACGTTTCACTTGAGCTTAGTCCTTTGTCGGTTTCTAGGGGTATAAAGTCCCTAAGGGGTAAGGGTTTCCCGCTCACACTTTCAGCAAAGTCTCTTCCTATCTTTTCATATTTCTCCAGAAACCCTCGTTCTCCAGCTTCCATGGATTCTGATACCACATCTTCGTCGTCCTCGGACTCTGCGTCCCGTATAGTTGGTGACGCGGCCCAGTTTCGACATGCCTTTGCTAAGGCCAAGCAGTTTCATGTCTTCCTTTGTTATGGGGCGAAGTCAAAGTATGGCCTCTCGATTCCGGACCAACAAACCCTTGGTCTGTACATCCGTGATCGGGACAGTTCATTCCTTTACACGAGCTAGTTGCCCGCCGTGTTCTCCTCTGGCGTGTTCGACCCGTCAGGATGGGGGTCGTCCGTTCGGGCGAGCCTCCATTGCTTTCCTTCTCCCAGGAGCAAAGTCAGTCCCGATTGGGTACCCCGATGGATGGAGAAGAAAGGCGCCATGTGGGAAGCAATGGGGATCAAAACGCTGATCCAAGTCTGTCACTGCCCGGTTGAGCCTAACCTTTCTGTGCTTACTGTGTGCTTACTGGGTTCCTTTTGTTTTGGAACCCCGTCGTTAACTGCTTTTATTTTCTGAAGGGACCTATGTCGGTCACCTTAGAGGAAGTTGATTTCTTGACTGGTTGCAGTCTCTCCAGAGCCCCCCTTCGGTTCGACAACGAGCGAGATGACTTAAAGTTCAACCCTTCGGAGCGAGTTAGCAAAATCGCCGAGGGTCATCTCAAGGATGATAAGTGGGGTCTCCATGAGGAGTTTGAGTTCTACTTAAAGTGGTTGTCCAAGTTCATCTTCTGCAACCGGGGAAAACGCCCTGGTCAGTTTATGGTTGGGATAGCCACCAGCCTTGTCGTGGTTGCCAATGCGGACTAGCCCGAACCTGTGGCCTTTGCCCCCTTTTTGTTGTGCCTGATCTAACGTGGGCTTTATCAGGCGACCAACGACCCAGCCAATTTTCCTAGCTGTCCAGCGGATGGCCCTCTGTGGATTGTGTACTTGTGGATCGTCATATACCTCCCTGGGTTCACTTGCTATCCTGACCCCATTCTCACTCGTGATGAGGTCATCGCAGCGGGTTCGTCCCAGTATCAGGGTTCCTCCAGCGTTGTTGGTTGCATCCAGGCCTTACCAAATGGGTGCAATGGTGCGGGAAAAGTAGTTTCCTGGCGCCCTTTCTCTAAGGAGTGGGAGAACTGGCGCCTGGGGGCGATTGAGCGCTTTCTCCCGGCTTTCTACACCAGGGACTTGGTGGTCGTAGACACTGAGGGGTTAATCTTTGAGATGTATAATGCTCAACTCTGTGCCCGTTAGTTAGGCTTTGCATAGTGTCTAGGTGTCCCGTTCTTTTAATCTAGGAATCAGCCCTCGGATAAGCGCGTCACATTATTTATGGAGTCCGGGGTTACTGAAGAAAGTCAGGAACCGTATCTCTTCTCCGTTAAGGTTCAACATATACCCTCAGGTGGTCGGTCCACAGACTTCTCCATTGCCTGGTTCCAAATTTGGGAGCGATTGGAGGCCACCTTTCATTTGAAAAGATTGGTTGAAGAGGAGACGATCGTTTCCTGGAACCTCCTCCATCGCTTCTTATCACGGGCGAAGCATCTTCCAGGAAACGGTCGTCAAGCGACAACACACTTCCTTCAGGTATGTTAGACCAGTTTGACCTCTACTGAATTAGTGTCCAGACGATAAACTGACCTTTGTTTGTGATAGGTGTTAAGAAGGTGAGGTCCTCCCGTGCGGGTTCATCATCGCACAGGGCCCGGCTTAAGATGAAGACAGCTCATGGGTCTATTCCTCCAGTGTTACCGAGTGTTCCTTTTGATCGTCCAATCGAGCGGGTGCCGTCTGGGAGCGTACCAAGTATAACTTTGTGATATACGTTTTACTCCCTGATGGGGACCTTGGGCTTGACTCGTTCCCCTTTTGCCAAGGTATCATTGCTTCTGATCCCATTAACATTGATGATGTCTCTAACAACATCCCTATTTCTTCGTGGCTAAGTGGTGGAGGTCGCTTGGCCAAGCCAGAATCGGGGCAGCCCCCCAGTGAAATTGAATGTGGGGTTTTGCCTCCTCCGAGCTTCAAGACCGAGGCCTCCTCAGGTAGTGTTGTCGTCGCTCAGGAGCCTCCAGGCGGGCACAGGTGTTCTTCGAGGTCAAGCGACAGAGGCCTCCCCGGTCCGGACGGGGGAGACGCCCACGAGCGAAGTGGGAGAGGTGCGTAGGGATGAGGTGACAGGAGCCCCCCTAGGCGAAGCGATGGCAGACCTCCAAGGCCCGCAAGTACGTGCTCCCTTGGTGAGTATTCAGAGACTCGTATCGCTTATCTCTTCCTTGGATTATTGTCTGAACCAGGTGTCTTTGTGGCAACCTTTGTATTCTTTACTTGCTTTGGCCACCGTCCTCCTCAAACACGAGGTTACCTCAGAGGAGGACTTTAACCAGCTACTGTCTATGGTGGCCAAGATTGACCAAGCAAGCGCCGGTCGTCCGAAGCTGCCAATCCTGGTCTCCCTCTTTCGGCGATTCTTCTCCCGCTCGTGGGGTGAGCGGCACGAGACTCTCACTCTTAAGGCGAAATAAGAGGAGAGGGAGCTCGTTCTATCGCAGCCGCTCCCTTCCTTTGTCCAGATAGCGGAGCTCTCTGGCAAAGAAGCTGCCCTATTGAAGCGGAGGGAGGAGTTACAGGTCGCTATCTAGCGTCTCCAAGTGGAGCTGGACGCCGTTTCTGCGGACCTTGCTGTAGTTGGTCCGAGTCTGGTTGTCGCCCGCACGACCGAGATAGCCGAGCGTGCAGCCCTTGACCATACGAGAGAGGCGTATGAGCGCGATTGGGACAAAGCCCTCGATTTTGAGGCGAATGAAACCATGGTAATCGGTATAAAGGACCGGATGAAATGCTTACTGTCTTCCTTGCCTTCTATTGACTTGCTACGTTTGTATCTGTCCCCAGATTGTGGGAAAACGTTTTGAGATAATATTTTTGTGTATTTCCCATATCGTAGGTTTATACCTCTTTAGGTACTTGCCGTTAATTTTAAGGTTATGCGTAGATCCGTCGAGCCCCTAGACGAT
The DNA here is from genome assembly GCA_023653495.1 of Melastoma candidum. Taxonomy (NCBI): domain Eukaryota; kingdom Viridiplantae; phylum Streptophyta; class Magnoliopsida; order Myrtales; family Melastomataceae; genus Melastoma; species Melastoma candidum. Next base: position 18,928,744 of record CM042881.1, read on the forward strand.
ATGAATTCCCAAGATGGGACTCAATTATCCGGAATGGCCCTTTCCAATCCGGTGTCCATTTCCCTTGGAAGTACTCTCGGACTCCCTCAAGCAATCTAAGTTTCCAGACTAGGTCCCCCTTGCTAAATGATCGAGGGACCACCTTCTTGCTATAGTAGCGGGCAATTTTCCTCTTGTGTGCTTCCAAATGGTTCAGCACGTTGATTCTAGTGGTTTCTTGTCCCTCCTGCTCGAGGTGCATGTCTTCCTCGTTTCCCTCGTGTTTACCGAGGTGCCTGAGGAGTCTAAGCAACTGATAACACACTTCTATTAGGAGCATAACATCGTGCCCGTAAACTAGGTTGTACGGGGCGAAGCCTGTGCTTTCTCTCTTAGTAACCCGTAGGCCCACCACGTCTCCTGGAGGAGGGTATGCCATGTGCGCGGGTTATTCCCAATCATCCTCGGTATCACTCGCTTGATGAGTTTATTAGAGGCTTCTGCTTGCCCGTTTGACTAGGCATACATAGTACGGAGTTGAGTTAAGTACTTTAAACCCAAAGTCTCCGGCGAATTCTTCCATGAGTTCGCCGTTGAACACCCTTGCATTGTCTACCACGATACTCTGGGGTACTCCGTATCGGTAAATAATGAAGTTCTTAATGAATTGTATAACGTCTTTCTGATCAATTGACTTATACGCCGCTACCTCTACCCATTGGGTGAAGTAGTCTGTAGCGACAAGCATGTAAGAGTCTCCTCTGCTTGAGTGGGGGTGGATTTCTCCCATGATATCTAATGCACACGTCCTAAAAGGCCAAGGCTTTATTATGACATTCATGTCTGTTGCGGGGGTTCGTTTCACTGGCCCGCATCGCTGGCAAGCCGGACAGGCTCGAGCCATTTCGATGCAATTCTTGACCATTGACGGCTAGTAAAAACCGTGTCGCTTAATCGTCCAGCTCATTTTGATACCAGACTGATGTGCTCCGCACAGCCCTTCATCTGTTTTTATCATGATTGGGATGGCTTCGTCCAAATCAACGCATCTTAGAAGGACGTCTTCATTGATCTTTCTATATAGGATACCGTCAAGGAGCACGTAATGTCTGATGACTAATCGGATCCACCTTTCTACTTTTGGACTGTTATCCTTGCGGAACTGTCGTATTGGTTCTTGCCAATCCTCTCTCTGCTCGAATAAGTTGGCAGTGCAAACTTATTCAGTTCTCATCCCGTCTTTGCAGAACTCTGGCTTTTTGCTCACAAACAAAGTCGTATCATTTCGGGATATTTCCGCGTCGCCAAAGCAACCCTGAGGCCCATTGTGCTAAACAGTTGGCCTCTTAATTGCCCTCGCAGTTTGGTAAAGAGTTCTTTTGTTCTGCATAAGTATTTACCAAGATGAGGTGCGTGGCACTCAATTCGGTCAAGGAGTTGTTGAATCACTAGTTGGGAGTCACCGCATATTTTTACGTTCTCCAACTTCCAGTCTAGAGAAATTCGTAGGCCAAGATTAAGGCCTCATACTCTGCTTCATTGTTGGTTACTTTTCCATTGATGTGGCAAGCCACTCTGGTTTCTGCCTTCCATGGTGTCTCAATAAAGACGCCAACGCCAGCTCCAAACTTGTTAGAGGACCCGTCAAACCAGATGGTCCATCGTTCGTTTATTTGAACTTCCTCATGGATGGCAACGAGATTGCCTTCACCATAATGGGCAACAAACTCGGCTAAGGCGTGGCCTTTGACTGGGGTTTGCGGTTTGTGGTAAATGTTATAGGCTTATAGCAATAGACTCCATTAACCTAGTCTCCCAGTGAGTAAGGGATTGTCAAAGAATACTTTGGTTATAGGGGTCTTAGAGACGACGTACACATCGTTAGACCCTATGTAGTGTCTAAGTTTCATTATGGAGTAGTATACCGCTAGGCAAATCTTCTCTGTTGAGGTATATCTTTGTTCTGTTTCTGTGAGTAGGCGCGATAAATAATAGATCGCTCTTTCTACTTCGTCTTGTTCTTGTGCTAGCATTGACCCGATAGTAAACTGGGATGATGCCACATAAAGAATGTATGGCTCATTTACATTTGGAGGCGCCAACACAGGGGTTTTGGTCAAATAATCCTTTAGTTCTTGGAATGCTCGCTCATGTTGCGATGTCCATTTTATTTGGCCGTTTTCCTTCCCTTGAAGAATAGTTGAGAAGGCGCTTGTCTTAGACGCCACATTGCCTATGAATCGGCGGATGTAATTTACCCTGCCGAGAAAGGCTTGAAGCTCCTTTTTGCTCCGTGGTGCTGGAAGGTTTTGGATAGCACGAGTTTTTTGAGGGTCCACTTCGATTCCTCTTTGGTGCACAAGGAAACCAAGAAATTGCCCTTTATGCACTCCAAAAGCGCATTTCGGCAGATTAAGCTTGAGGATGTGCTTTCTCATCTTTTCAAACATTTCGCTTAGATGATAATGGTGGTCCTGTCTCTTCTTAGACTTTACCACTACATTGTCAATGTATACCTCGATTGTTTTTCCAATTAATGAGGCGAAGAACAGGTTCATTGCTCTTTTATATGTGGCCCCGGCATTCTTCAGTCCAAAGAGCATAACAACCCATTCGAACCTATTGCGCATCTGAAGGCTATCTTATGTACATCTTCATCAGCAATGAAGATCTGGTTATATCCAGAGTACCCGTCCATAAAGGACAATAGTTCGTGGCCTGCCGACTTATCTATAAGATCGTCAGCGACAGGCATAGGGTATTCATCTTTAGGTGTCGCTTTGTTCAAATCGCGGAAATCTATGCAGACCCTGAATTGTCATTTTTCTTGACAACAGGTACCATGCTGGAAATCCAGTCGACGTATTTAGCCACCCTTATGTATCCGGCTTTGAACAGTTTCTTGATTTCATCGTAGCCCATTTGAGCTACTTCCCCCGACCTCCTCCTTGGAGTTTGTTTTATGGGCCTGAAACTATTGTATGTTGCGAGTCTGTGCTCGACTAGTTCTCGATTGAGGCCGGGCATTTCGATGTAGTCCCAGGCGAAGCAGTCCTTATAAGCGTGTAAGACTTCGCTTATGTCCTGAGTTTGCGTCTTTGTTCATTAGCGAACTAAGGTACGTAATACGTGGAAATTCAGTGGTCGCAAGGTTGATTTCCTACAAGGGATAACAGAAGTATTAGGAACTTCTTTATTATTTGAATGAATAGTTAGCATGTCCTGGAATGCTTGAGGAGACACATTACACTGTGCCTCACTTATTCTTGATGTCCTATATCTAGCTAACCTTTCTAAGACATCCAGTATTGGATCAGTTTATTCACTCTCCATTAGATGAGGATGGGTTGAGGAGTCTATCGGGCTCCAAGTCCGTCTCGGTTTGTTGGATGCTGCTGTTTTATCGTATTCCAGCTTCGTGCATGTCCTTCTCGAGTGGAGTTTGATCTTCTTTGACCTCGAGCTACAGCTCATCTCCCCATCCAGTTGGGACGATTGGATTTTGAGGCGGTGCCAGCGGTGGTCCATCGTATGAAACCAGGAACACGTAGCCTGCTTCGCCAAGAGTGCCAATATTTGGGTCCCCCATAGCGTGCCTCTACTTTAGTGTCATGTCTTTAACCTGTTTGACTGCCCCTAAGCAGACATAAGGTAAGTCAGTATTTTCAATTGCTTCTCCCATAACAACCTCTAAACCATGTTTCCCCCATAATAAGAGTTCCTGGTGAAGAGTAGAAGGTACGGCTCCAGCTTTATAAAGCCAATCACTCCCGAATAAAGCATTAAAAGAGGGTTTTATGTCCATGACGAAGAAAGCCGTCCTCTTTTCATGCGTGCCTACTCGGAGTTTAGCAGAAATCAAGCTTCACAGGAGGATGTAATCCCATTGAAACCACTGACTCTTATGTCAGTTTCCCCGAGTTCGGCCATGTCATCTCCTAGGCTCTTATAAGCTTCAAGGGGGAGCAAGTTGATAGTCGCTCCATTGTCTGCAAGGACACGACGTATTGCTACGTTGTTGATTGTCGCTTGGATATGGAGGGGAAACCTGTGTTTCCGTAACGTTGTAGGTGGTTCTTTAAACCGTTTACTCGGAAAGTTCCGAGGTATATCAGTTGAGGTATTAGGATTGAAGGGTAGCGGTAGCCTACCTTTTGCCTGACCACTTTCCTTTTTAGCGAACTCAGCTGGTAGCATGAGAATGTTGCATGCAACTTCTTTCGCCTCGGGTGGAGTCCCGAATTGGATCGGGTTGTAGTCGCTCAGCGAGTTAGACGCAAGGTCACTTTCGCTTGAATCCTTCATCTTCTTAACATCAGGGATTGATGTTTTGGTGCGCTTTTCCGTAGCACGTCTCGCCCTCCTCTCTCTTCACTTCTTGGTTTTCTCGGTGGGTATCTGGGGTAGTGCTCCCATGCCCACTTTTTGCCTTGTCCCTATATTTGGGAGAACGGGTACACGAACGAAGCGTGAATTTGATAGGGATTGCAGGCGATTATCAACCTAAACAAACTCCCTCTGGTGTGGGTCATAGCCCTTTTTAGGTTTCCCTCCAGGCGAAGCTTCCAGGAAACTAGTAAACTCGGATTCAGATTGATTACTTGACGGAGGATCGACCTTTTCTGGTTTGATATTTCCTTCAGACGCCAATCCCGCTAAAAGCAGGAAGTACTAATTACAGCAGAGCTGACACATCTGGGTGATGAGTACCTTGTGGGCTGCCATTGGTTTTCACCTGTAACTGAGCATGTGAGCTGTTAGAAATTAGGCTATAGATGTTCCCTTTTTCATCGCATCCTCATTGCCTTGGGGGTAGTCTTGTTGCTTTGTATTCTCTTCTGCCTGCTGAGGTCCAAGGCGTTCTACAGCGCGTCGGCTGGAACCCTTTTTGGCGTGAGCCCCCTTTTGACTAGACTCACTATCACCTATCAATCCTTGTCTCATGAGTTCCTCAACGGTGTAGAGCCCTTTCTTTCCATTGGGTGGAGTATTGTTCCGTTCCAGACGTTTCTCTGTGCACTGGAACATTCTGGGGCCACCATTAATTCCCATCGCCATCTCTTCGAGGCAGTTAAGGTCATACCACTCTGCCTTTCTCTCACCAAGAAGGTACTTCCTGAAAGTATGACAATTATCAGTGGTGTGTGACTAATCCATGTGCCAGTGACAACGGTTATGCTGCATTCCTTTGAGGTCAGCAGGGCACTGAAGGATTCCTTTGCTTACAAGCCGCTTGAACAACATGTTGCCAATGAGCGTCTCGCCAGTCTCAAGCGATTGATCCCTGTAACCCTGCATCGGCGAAAGAGACGTGGTCAGGCAATTGACGTCGAAGGTATTCACATCAACCAAATCATCAAAAGGATGTGACTCTATTAACGTCTGATCCTGTGAATCGGGGAAGCATAGTTCATTTGATTCGATCAGATCTTGCACTAAGGTTCTAAACGTGATGCAGTCTTTAGTGGCGTGGGTGAATGACCCATGCCACTTACAGAGGTTCCTCGACTTCTCTCTGTCGGTGCGGGGAACTCGATGTCCTGACTTTAATCGAATTCGCCCGTTTTGGGCCATGAACTCAAAGATTTCATCAACCTTTGATTGGTCAAAGGAGTATTTCCTTTCTTCCTAGGTCTTTGGAGACACCTTGGCTCGGAAGTTTTTCTTCGTCACCTCCTTACACGTTAGGGGTTGTCCCTTCACGTATTCCCCGATATCGACGTCAACGATTGGTTCTGCTTGATAAGTTACCACAGGTCCCGTTATCAAACTTCCTTTCGCCTGGCTTTTCTCTCTAAGGAGGTTTTCATATCGGATAGCTCTCTTGACCAGCATGTTCCAATCCCTAAAAAATTCTCCCTCCAACTTCTTTCTAAGTCAAAGAAGAAGGGAATCTTGGGCGATGGCTATGAGCTCGGTTTCGGATGTAGAGGTTTCACATCTGAGCTGTGCTTTTCGAAGTTTGTTCAAAAAGACGGCTACAGGTTCACCCGGTTGTTGTTTCATGTGAGTGATGTCTTGCAGAGTCACAGCTGGGTCAGTTTGTGCAAACGCCAGCGTGAATTAGGAGGGAGGTTTATATACCACGTAAAAGTGGCTCCAGTAAGGGAGCTTGGAAAAAAATGAAGTTTCCAGAAATCATTAGTGGCGACCTCTCCAGCTTGATGAGTAAAACGGGCAATATGTTCCGCAAGCGAAATCCCTTCTTCGCTTGAAAAACGGACAAATTCAGGAACGCGATATCCCCTAGGAAAAGGATAGTCCTGATCAATATTGTCCAGATACGGAGCTCGGTATAGCTGAACTTTGTTTGCCTCATCTGCCCCAGGGATAGCCCTTTCAACTAGTTGAGCAACGTAGTCTCTAATTTCAAGTGTAATCTCTGGTGGCGCGATTACTTCAGGCAATGTTGTCTCCCTCCTACGTACCGGCTGAGGAATATACTCAGAATGTCATTGATCCTCCGTAGGGCGAATGAATTCGCTCTCTACAGGCCTGACGAACTCTTCCCTTCTCGGGAATGGAGGTTGGTATGCAGCTTGGTGGACTGGTTGCACAACCCTCCTGCCTTCGTTTATCACAAGTGGTGGGTTATTATACATCATCCTCCCATGACTTGCATAGATGGGGACATTCTCAGTATCAACCTTCCTTTTCCCCTCAGCAATTACTGCCCCATGGAAAGAATATTCAGGCTGATACCTGGTAGACGACTCGACCCTTCTGTCAACGAGGCTGCTTAATGGTACCCTTGACATAGTCCCAACATTGTTTCCTTGAAGACGTCGTGCTTCTGGTCAATAGCACTGACTTTCTCCAGTAAGAGCTGGAGAGTGCTCATGATGGCTGACAGTTCTTCAGCTAAAGCTGGGTTTGATCCCCGTCCATGATTGGTATTCTCTCCTTTAGGGTTGTTACCTCCGAGGTTGTTTGAATTACCACCAGATCGAGTTGTTGGCATTGTATTAGCCCTTTTCTCCCACTGTGGTCGCCAAAGGTGTGTTCGCTCCGGAAGTAACCGCGGACAAGCCGGATCCAAACACGTCGGAAATCTTTGGCACTACGGACAACTCGTGCTCGGAGGATTCAGTAAAGAAATATTGCACATATATTACGCTTCCTTTGCTGCCTGTCTCCATGGAATATCTCATTTCCATATGAGTTATCTTGGCAACAATCTCCTTCCGAATCTTGAGATCTTTTAGAGTCTTCCTCAACAGCCAAGTTGATCGATCGTGTCGCCCATTGGCCTTTGCCGTAGAGTTTCTTCGCTCGCTCCACCAACTGTCGCTTGTCGCTTACACTGTCACTTGTCGCTTACGCTGTCCCTCGTTGCCCGTCGCCTGGTATCCTTGCCGCTTGGTGACTGCTTCGCCCAGTAAGCCTTCGCCTGATGTGTTTCTGTTGTCACCTCCTTACTGGATTCCCGTCCTTTGGGCCTGCATTCTGGACAGTTGATCCACAGATGACACCAAGATCAGTGTGCCCAGAATTTCTGTTGTTAAACAACATCATTTGTCAATTCACTTTGCGGATGTCAATCCATGGAAATGAGGTAGTCTTACTACAGGGGAGATGGACCAAAGGATGGAAATAAGGATGGTAAATATTGATAATAAGATCTGTTTTATGTTTATATTATCATGTTGTAATTCTTATCCTTCCGGTAATCAATTATTGACAAATTTATATCTCGAAACTCAAATGTATAGTAATTCTGAAAAAGCCTAATTAGCAATTTTATCATGTAATATACCCAATTTTTCCGATCTATCCTGTCGCTTGAAAAGTATCCTACAGTAACCCGTACTTAAGACCTTATTTCGATGTTATCTTACGTTAGCACGCCTTCTGACGGAGTTCGACGTGACAGCCCATGTGGCTAGGACGGCGTTAAAAAATCACTGTTAGCCAAATGATAGGATATATAAAAAAAAACGGAAAAACATGACAGAATTGCTAATTAGACAAAAAATATAAATGATATTTTAATCGGGCCTAACATTGGGCCCGTTGAGCCTATCGGTAGTAGGCCCATATTATTTGCCACGTGGCGTCGTCGTCATGGTCGATGACGTATCCTTCCGCTTGCATAAGGTGCGCACGGATTCGTCCTCGTTTCCATTGCCTTCGTGATCTTTGCTTAAATTTGCATGTTTGGTTACCGGAGGAGTTTTGTTTTTTTGTCTGGGATCGGTGCCATTGCAAGTAGTTCGCTCTGCTGTCACGAAGTGGGCTCTCCTCAAAAAGCTGATCTGTAAATCATGTGCCAAGGAGGGCGACGAATTCGACTGCACCCTCGACCTTCCCGACTTGCCTAGTGGGGCAAAGGCCTTCATGTCGATGGCGAAGTTCTGCTATGGGGTGAGGATCGAGATTACGGCAGCGTATGTGGTTGGCCTGCGCTGCGCGGGAGCACCTCGAGATGACTGAGGACTACGGCGAGGAGAACCTTATCTCGCAGTCTGAGGGCTTCCTTAACGAGGTGTTTGGTAGCTGGGCCGAGTTGTTGCGGGCTCTCGAGGCGTGTGATGTGGTCATGGATAGGGCAAAGGAACTACATGTCGTATCGAGGTGCCTGAATTCACTGGCAGTAAATAAAATATCATTTATATTTTTGGCCTAATTAGCAATTCGATTATGTATTTTTCCGTTTTTTCCTATCTATCCTATTGTTCGGCTAACGGTGATTTTTTAACGCCGTCATAGCCATGTGGGCTGCCACGTCGGATTCCGTCAGAAGGCGAGATAAAGGAGGATAACGTCGAAATCAGGTCTTAAGTACCCTGTATGATACGTTTCAAACGACATGATAGATCGGAAAAATTGGGTATATTACAGGATAGAATTGCTAATTAGGCCTTCTGAAAAACACTTCATAAGAAAGTTTATCAAATATATTAAACTTTCATAATTGTAACGATGTCTCTGTATTAACTAATTAATTTGTGTTTACGTGATGAAACTATATTTTAAAATAATATTACTCGAAAAAATATTTTCCAAAATAATTAGGTATATTTAAAATTGTTGAAAGAATATCCTGAAATTCAACTTTATAAGTTTTAGTTCGTTTGTTAAAAAAATCGAATTTATAAAGTTCGATTTCAAGTAAGTATTAAATAAGGCAGGATAAGTTTGATTTATGAGTATTGAAAAATCGAACTTATATAAAATTTAATTTTAATGTATAGTTTAAGAAAATTTGAAATTACTTATCTTACTTCGAAAATTATTTTTCGACTAACAAAAGTCGTTTGTGATGGCCCCTGGAGTTGAAGCCTCAGCCTCGAGTGTAAAGAGTAAACATAAAAGCAAACGTGCGCCAATTAGAACACTGTTGTTTCCCATCCACATAAATAAAGGAAGTAATGAAAGAGAAAGAACGTCGTTTGAACCAACCATCCTGCAATGAGCAGCAGCAACAGCAAAATTGTGCTCCCCTTCTCAACCTCGCTGTAATTCTGTCGAACACCTCACGATGACCGCCGTGACGACGGCGATACTTTCCCAACCCCTCGTTCCTTCCGTCCCTCCCTCCGCCTCCTCCTCCTCTTCCTCTTCCTCCTGTTACCGTCCTTCCCCTTCATCCCTGTGCTTCAGCAGGGGAATCTTCTCTGTCCGGAAGACGCGGTTCCCCAGCGTTGTGGTTCGAGCAGCGTCCGCCGGCGGCGGCGACTATTATGCTACCCTCGGGCTTAATAAGTCCGCCACTAGTAAGGAGATCAAGGCCGCTTATCGGAAATTGGCCAGACAGGTTCGGTTGTTGTTGTAATCTGGTGCCGTTGAGGGAGGAGCATTGTAGTTTCTTTTGTTGACTTTTGTTGTTTTCGAGAATGATTTGATGGATCTCTGCCTGTTGGACTACCTTAGGGGGCTGTTAGCTTCTTCAGTAGCTTGATCAGGTAGTTTAGGGATTAATTGATTTGTTTAAGTAAAAGGGTTGCCGTGTTGGTTTGGGGGGCGTCACGCTGTTTTCACTCTCATGAAATGCATCGTCAAGGTCTGGTCTAAAAAAGGAAACCGATTTTAGTAGTAGGTTTGTTACATAGGATATTGAAGAATGGGATGGACTTGAGGAGCTTCAACAATTTGGGGATTTCATGGTTCATCGCATTTTTTTTACTAAGAACGATCTAGAAACAGCGAGATTCTATCGTTTCCGTACAGTGACAATGTCTGCTTTATCACATTTGACAAACAAAGCAGACCCTGGGGGTATTTTATTTGTATTCCTCTTTTTAAATTGATTTCATGTTGATTATCCAGTATCACCCTGATGTGAATAAGCAGCCTGGAGCTACAGAGAAATTTAAGGAAATTAGTGCTGCATATGAGGTTTGCCTCTGCTCTCACTTTTTTTAACTGTTAGATTTTGCTTTTCCTGGAAAGTAATTAGTGGCCTATATGAACTTGTAAGGCCGGCGGATATTTCATCTATGCCTTTTCAAATGTTAAAGAAAATATATGGGCCTCTTCCGGATCCTTTTCTGAAAAGTGGCCAATCGGTAGGTTGACAGTTAAAAAAAGGTTATGAAGTGCACTAAAGGTGCACCAAATCCCTATGTACTTGCTGAATAAGGACTGGAATTTACCCAAACAAATGTGCTCTATCTCCGTGGTATTTGAAATAGTATGCCATTGTTTTGGGGTACCCAGAGAAAATATCAGCGAGATGTCTGGGCATGTTTGGTATATAACAGGAGGTATTTTTCTCATACCAGGATTGGCATTTCAGGGAGGTCTGGAAAATAGTTTCTGGCTTGTATGGAGCTTTTCCTCTTATTTTCATGTTAGCAAAAGTATGGATTTGATTCTTGGAACATTAGAAAATTTCAGGTTCTTTCTGATGATAAGAAGAGGGCTTTGTATGACCAATTTGGGGAAGCTGGAGTTAAAAGTGCCGTTGGTGGAGGAGCTTCTGGTGTTTACACGGTATCATTTTCCCGTTTAATGGCTTGCATGCCCTTTATAACCATCTATAGACTGACCATGCAGAGAATGGCAGTACTGTTAACAATTTGCCCTTGACAATATAAATAATGTCAGCCTGCTTGGCCCAGTTGTCTGATAATTTTTCTTTACGCAGACTAATCCCTTTGACCTATTTGAAACATTTTTTGGCCCTAGTATGGGCGGGTTTGGTGGTATGGACTCAACCGGTTTTAGGACACGCCGCCGTAGTACTGTGACCAAAGGTGAAGATCTACGGTGAGTCCATGTCAACAGCAGCATCTATCTTTTTTCCTTGCAGAATATTTGTTATTATAGTTCCTTGGGCGGATGATGGCACTGTTCTTTGTAAAAACTGATCTTTCAAGCCCACTTATGCATCCAACATGTTCTTCAAATTTCCATTTTCAGAATATCGATATTATCTTTCTTTTTTGTGACAGCCCCTGAAGGCAATTCTTAGGAAATAAAAATTGCTCTTGGTTGTTACTATTGGTCTTAGTCTATTCTTCAATCTGTTCTTTATGTTGCTACTTTACTGTTAAATGTTTTGCGTAAATTGGGTTGTGTTTCAATAACTTGCATACTTTGAACCTAAGCTCTCAATGTCAATTTGTACTAAAAAAAATTTTACTTTTCAGTTATGACATGACTCTAAAATTTACCGAGACCATATTTGGGGCCGAGAAGGAGTTTGGGCTTTCCCATTTAGAGACATGTCAAGCCTGCACTGGTACAGGGGCCAAGGTTGGCTCCAAGATGAGGATATGCTCCACCTGTGGAGGGAGGGGCCAGGTTATGCGAACTGAGCAGACACCTTTTGGCATGTTTTCTCAGGTAAACTTTTTAGATTGATAAATAGAGGCATTTACGGCTGTGGTTTTATTTCTAGTCTCTTTTAGAGGGCATTTAGATTACCTCAAGTAGTTCCTTAGTCATTTTCCTCTTTATTTCTAGTCTCTTTTGAAAGATTGTCTTGAAATGTCTTTCCAATCTTGTCTCTTCTGATAATTGTGCTAGAACCAGGCATCTGTAGAGCTGCACAAGATTTGTTTCAGCTTTGTTCATGGCCAATGGTTTTTTCAGCTCCAGAAGTGCCAGATTTTCTGACGACTAATCTTCTTTATGAAAGCTTAATTTTGAGTGGGACTATCCCAGGTTTCTATCTGTCCTACTTGTGGAGGGGATGGTGAGGTTATTTCTGAAGTTTGTCGGAGTTGCTCTGGTGAAGGACGGGTTCGAGTGAAGAAGGACATTAAAGTGAAGATTCCTCCTGGAGTGAGCAAGGGCAGTATCCTAAGAGTAGCTGGAGAAGGTGATGCTGGACCAAGAGGGTATGTTTGCATACTCTCTAACTCCAAAATTTCTTTCATTTCCGTTTAGTGGAGGCTGAAATCATCTCTGCGATTCTTATCAAAAGCAGTTGCAGTCTACATAATTTCTTGTTTAACCCTAAATTATGTTTCCTCCCACGAATATGCTGCTATATCATTTAAGGCACCAACATGCTAATTGCTCTTCTGTCTTTACTGCCTCTTCTGGCCTCTTAATTCATGGGATATTTAGATTTTGGGAGATTGAAACATGATTTTTAGCAACATTTTGTTTTCCAAAAACCCAGGTATACTTCCCTTATTCATAGTTGCTTTGCAGTTATTATGTTTTGAAATTTCACTTATCATTGTTATAGGGGTCCTCCTGGAGACCTTTTTGTGTATCTAGAAGTTGAAGAAGTTCCTGAGATTCAAAGAGATGGCATAAATCTAAGCTCAAGATTGACCATAAGTTACTTGGATGCTATACTGGGTAGCGTTGTGAAGGTAGCGTATGAGTTCACATTTTCTTCACCGACGTCAATGATAATTGAACAACTGTTTCGTTGAAAATTGAATTGGGGAAGCAATTCAGAGATTTTGTGGTTATATTTTTCTCCGAATGAGATATCTGGACTGTGGGAAAGACATTTATAGAACTGCTCATTAGCATTAGATTGCAAGAGCACTTTCTATAGGCTTGTTAGGCTTAGTAACTATTATAAGCTTAAAGAATACACATGCTTCGAAGCTATATTATTTAACTCAATAGTGGTAACTCTGCTGTGGCTGTTGATCAACTTTCCCTCCATGAATAGGTCAAAACAGTCGAAGGGCCTTCTGAGTTGCAAATTCCTCCTGGTACACAACCTGGAGATGTACTTGTCTTGGCTAGGAAAGGGGCACCGAAATTGAATAAACCTTCCATTCGTGGAGACCATCTATTCACAGTAAAAGTCACCATTCCAAAGCGTATAAGGTAAGTTCAAGTTAGTAGTTGAAGGTGGCAGACTTTTTCGAAGCTGAATCTTACTGTAGACTCGCTGTGGAAATACTTGGGGTTAATCTGTGCTCATTTGTAGTCTTTCTCGAGGGTCTGAATATCTCTTTTATTAGTGAGGTCTACTTCTAGTATCATGATGTTTAGTTCCTTAAAATTTAGTGGCAACACTGGCCTTGGTCATTCTGCCAAAGAAAAAAAGTTGGGTAATGAGACTTACTAGCACGCTTATCTCCTGATTGACATATAATCACTTTCAGCATTATTTTAAGAATGTTGTGCAATGAATTGTGGTTGAGTTACTGGTCCCTTGTCTGGATAAGCTGCTTTACTCATGAGTTTTTGTTCTGTTTTGATATAAAATAAGTGCATGATGGGAGTTTCACTGGCATTTGTAGTACAACAGAGCGTGAATTGCTAGAGGAGTTGGCTTCCTTGAGTAGAGGCACCAGCAGGCGTCCGCAACCTCGTCCCAGAACACAGACCCAACCTACTGGTAGACATTGTTATCATACCAACTATTGTTCTTGTTCTTAATGGTCCCCTGGTTCTGTTCTCTAGCATTAGAGTTTCATTGGTGCTTTGATAATGATCCCCAATACTCTCGCTTTTGTGAGATGTGTCAGTTCCATATCAGTTTGGACGAGATTTATCATGTGCCGACTTTCGGTTTGTTTTTTCAGCTCCGACTAAAGAGAAAACTCCGATTAATGAGAAAAAAGTGGAAGAGGAAGCTGATGAGAAGACAGAAGAACCCCAAGATCAAAATGGTTGGCTAAAGAACCTGAAAGATCTTGCAGGGTAAAGTTCTACCTCCTTAAAATCCTACCTTAATTGGATTGGTGTTATCATCAGAACAGCTTGCTGTCAATAATGTTCCGTTTTCCCACTGCACAACGACATGACATCAGAGGCATTGGATTGTTTAGGGAAACACTTATATTACCATGGCGGTGTTTATTAAATGCAGGTCTGTAGCAAGTGGAGTTCAGAAATGGATCCAGGACAACTTGTAGCTCAGGGCAAAGTCAGAAGTATCATCACATTGTGCGGAGGTAACCAGAAGGAATAGTTCCTAGGTACATATACCCGTGCGCAGTTGGCCCCAATGACCTACACTTTATGAGTTGAAAAGGTGCAGCCAGGTTGGACATATTCTTTCATTAATTTTGCTGTACATTGAGAGTGTCAATGGTCCACGATGTGAGACATACACAACACACACCTCTAATCCATGTCAACAACAGAGAGTGGAGAGTTGAGGTCTATGCTGTGGCAGAATTTTACCATGTTACACAATTTTATTGTTTCTCTTTGCACCCTGTCCAAGCAGTCGCCGAGGGCCTGCAGTGCGACCTTATAATGCTCGAGAGATATTGACCCACCCTTAATGATCCGCAGCGCGCTTCTGAACAACCGGCCAAAGCGGCCTGCGCGATCGTCACGGCCACTATTGCTAAAACCTTGGTCTGGGCTGCTTAACTGCCTGAAATCCTTTCGCTACCTATGAAGTATGTACTTTGCCGGTATGTCTTCCACCCCATTATAGTTCAGCACGCAGAGAGCAGGACTGCAGAGTTATCCATAAAAGTTGAAGCAGCTGCGGATACAACGAACTTCCTCCTCCGACCTGTTGAACAGGACATCGTAATCCTTGATCTCCTGCCTGTTTCCCTCTCCTGTCACCCGCTCCCTGACAACGAACACGACTTCAGGATCGTCAACATATAACTGCAATGTGCTGAGGCATGAATACATCTCCGCAACCTCGAACTGGAACTTTAAGAAGATGTTCTTCATGTACACCTTTGAAAGCTGCTGCTCAAAGGAGCATCTTGTTATTAATTCATAGTTCAAGGAGGATCTCACCTCTTCTTTGTGCTTATTCTGCGATGCCAGGTCGTACTTGTCTAAGAATTCCTTCAGAGAGGTCTGTTTATGTAAATACTTCTCGAGAAAAGTTGAGGGACTCGCCAGGCTGAGCAGCAGCCACTCCGGAAAGGGATGTGTCTTTCAAGTAAAACGGGTACCCAGTAAGCTCTATCTTCATATAAAGAGACAATGTTAGGTAACTCTGAAACATTCCTTGGACCCCTCTGGCCAGAGGAGCTAGGGCAGCCAACGTTATTAATCACATCCATTGTGAGTGCTCATTATAACTTAATCGTTCTTGCATCTGCATTGACAGCTGCCATCTGCGTCCTTCTCTTGGATGTGGCGCATGCCTTCTTGGAAGCCTTGTGGCTTTTCCTGCCCAAGAGGTGGCTGTGCACAACTGCTGCTTCTAGAACCTTCCAGCGCTTCGACTCCACTAATCTCACGTGTAGAAATCACAGGGCCAGTTCGAGTCTTTCTACAAAGCCTAGTTACATCTCTAACCCTTATGACACCCTGGCTACTGCAGCAGAGAACCGTGCCATACTCTCCCTGCTGTTTCACTTGAACCAGGAATTCTTAACCCTAACTCGGAACCCCACTTCCTGACCAGAGCAGCTGTAGTTATACACGTCCTCATATGTCTCGAATTCCATTCCAACACAAGGCTCATCGAACTCTCTCCTACCAGCGAACTCAGCTTCGCGAACTTCAGATTCTTCTGTTTGGTACGTGATCTTGTCGAAATTGCGAGATAGGGCTTAGATCCTAAGTTGTGCTAAGGGGCGCGATCATTTCAAGTGCATTGGGTGAATGTTGGGCTATAATTAGTTCCTAAACTAATGTCTTCGTTTGTCTTGGCAGGTCATATAGGAGTCTCCAAGAGTTCTTATTTTCATGTTTTAGTATAGACCATAATAATTAAGGATTTGATAAACTAGGTTGTAATCAACTTCGCAATGTTTTCCAATTATTAATAAAATTACACTTTGTTTTCTTAAAATGCAAAACTTTAGGACCTTTCAATTGTCCTCCCACGACATTTCCCCTTTGGGGAAAGCATGCTGAGGTGATATGAAATGGAACCTCTGGATCTCCTCATGATAACTGACAGGAACAGAAACACTACTGATAGAGGATGATTCATGGATTGCTTGAAGGGGATGAGAACTGCTTGGATAAATCTTGTTTGGCGCATAATTGAGGATTATACACCCCAAAGATAAAACCATTTGAGTTTACAATTAATAAGTCCTTAGGAGTAAAAATCGAATTCTAAAAAGGGTTGCTGGCCAGCCTGGTGAGGGTAAAGAACAGATAGTTCCCCTCTAACAATTGTATCCACCTGACTACAAATCACTCCCTCTAAGGGTCTTCACCATCCAGAAAAGCTCTCGTGCAACCATAATTACTCAAATATGGCCAATACCTTGGCTGACAGGCTGCAAACATAAGTGAACAAAAGATCGTCTTTGGCCATGTTTGTGAAATGAACCTCGGGAAGTATAGCTCAACCCACATGTAAAGTAGTTAAATAGGACCCCTTCTGGGCATGGGAATGCATACAAATCTGTAGAAAAAAACGTGGAAAGTCCTATACAATAGACAAATCCACACTGGGGCAAAAAAGCTTTGGGAAGGCCTTGGCTGGGGATGCTTCCTCGCACTAAATAGTGATACGAATCGAACATGGTCAAGTCGGGATTAAGTCAAAAGGAGTACTCGAGACGAAGAGTATTTTCACGGTGCTGAAGTGATCGAATTGATTCGTCAACTCGAGAATACATGAGTTCTCAAGACAACTCTCTCCGGGGAACTTGAGATCATCCAAAGTCTAGGCTCCCTAATTGTCGGACGGCCCAGCCGACATCAAGCCCAGTTTCCGTAGCTAATAATTTTAGAATTGTTTTTAATTAGCTTTTGGTTATTTTATTCTGGGCTTAATTGGGAGTTAGGGTTCGCCTACTTTTGGTTCTCTATAAATAGGACTCTTGTGTTTAGGTTTAGGCAAAACCTTTTGAACTTTTAACCCAAATTTGGTAGCCGTCAAGTTCTTTCGTGAACTTTACGTAACTTCTCTTATCGTTTGATTGATTTCAAGCGTAACAAGATTTTATCTGAGTGTTCCCATAATCGATGGTGTTTTTGTATCCGGTTGTGAGGCTTTCAACCATCGTGACGGTCTCGGTGGTACTTAGGCTGTATCCGTGACAGTTCGAGTCTTATACCTTTCTTTCATTTCAGTTTGTTTACGTCGTTCTCGTTCTGTGGCGGTAGCGCATTAAATAGGCACCCAAACCTATCATAAACCATCCAGGATGTTTGCTCCTACGGCTAGAAAAATAAATTTTGACAACTAGTCGAGATACTCAAATTCTTCTTACGGACACCAACGAATGTTGGACACACTCATTTGTCGTGATCATAGTGGCGATCCTAGATTGGTTAAACTCAAACTAGTCTTCGCCCTAAGAATAAAAATTGAGAGGATTAACATGGGCATGATAATCAGTTAAGAAGTCGGTATCCTCGAGCACGACAAACATAGGCTCTTGTGATAAATAGAAGCAAATGAATGTGGAATTCCATAATGTTGGTCCAAATATTACACTAAGAGGGAGGTAAATTAGTGTTAAGTCCAATTAAGGATTTCTTTATCGTTTTTTCACGACCCTTACAGCGAAAGGAAGACAGAAACTTTTGTTCAAGCTCATGTAATTACAACATGTCAACACAAAGATTTTATAGTGGTTCGAAAAATACGCCTATATCCACTTTCGGCTGATTTCACTAGTACTTTGATATAGTGATTACAGTGTAGAAGGTAAAACCTTCTGTGGTATAAGAAAATAATTTCTTTAACCATTGGTCGGTAAGATTAACTTAACCAGTGCAAGAAACTCTCTTTCTGACGTCTAGGTCGAATCACAAAGAAATCAACGAGACTCAGCGAGCACAGAACCCTGGCTGGAAGCTTCACCCTTCTGTGACTCAGTAGCGGGCTGCCCTTTCTGTGGATCTACGAACAGGCTCAATGACACTATTTCCATGTGTTCAGACATCGTCTCGTGGGCTTCTTTTTTTGTATTTTCGATATAGCTTGCAAAACAAAGAAAATAACCGTCTACATGAGGTCCCAGTCCCTCACCACTTGCGCCTGCTATGGATTCCTTCTCCTGGACCTGTTGTACGTCGACTCGCTAGCCAGCAACCTTCTCCCAAGGTCTTGCTGCACGCAACTCGATGTTACGGACAGCTTCCCGGCTAAGCCCTTCAGATCCGCAACCACTGACACCTACAGAGTGGCTTCACCAATGCACACCTGATGCAAATAACAAACAAACAAGATAACCAACTACAGAAGGTTGTTAGTCCCGACCACTTACGCCTGCTACTGACTCCTTTTCTCTGACCTACTCTGTACGTCGACTCGCCAACCAACGACCCTTCTCCCCAGGCCTTGTTGAACACAGTCCGACGTTACGGACAGTGTTCCGGTCGGAGTCCCTTGGATCAGTAAACACCAGCATCTCGGAAGCGAATTCACCAATATTGACCTTGCTGTAGTTACCTCCTGCGAGAACGCTCGCCTGGAGACTCCGTCCTGCACACTCAACACACACGTTAAAACACCACAATAACGCCGCAAGAGTGCCAAGACTTATCGCGCTCAACTTTTTCAACCAACCAAATTCCTTTTTGGTTTTCTCTTTTATATACAACTTCGTCCTTTTATTATTAAGGAAGTTTATTTTACTAAAAATAAAATGCGACCTAATGCATTCTCATAATGTATAAATCAATTTGGGACAATCTATGAATGATTTCGTATCAATCGGATTCTACAATCCCAAGATAACGCATTAACAGAAGGTTGGGGACTGATTGTGTAAACGACGTTCTATAGTTGGAAAGAAAAGATATTTAATTTCCAACTTGAGAAATCTTATCATTACTAGTGCATATATCCGTTAGGGACTATCCAAAATTAATTTAAATTAATTGGATAATTTAATTGCAAGATAGAGCACTATAAAAGATTTGGTCTAGTGAGATCATCGACTTCCTATAGATGGAAATAATCAATGATTTATTTTTAAAATGAGTTGAAACGTTCCAGATCAGCTCATCAATGAATCCAGATGATAACCGTATTATTTGCATGCTTGAAGGACGTTTCTTATTCACGAAATCTCCTCTCATAAGGTCAGTAAGAAATTTCCAAGTTTAACAATATAATTTTAGTAAATAGGAAAATTATCTTATTTTCGACTTTTATGGTTTTTCTTACCAGATAAATAGTTTAATATTAATTCAAATAATATTCCTAAGAATATTCCTCATTTGAATTAATAAAATAATTAAGATAAATAATAATTAATTAAAAATTAATTAATCATTAAAATATCTAATTATGAAAATATTTTCTAATCACATCATTCGATTTTGAATGATCATGGGAGGATTTGGAAAATATTTTCATGATATTTTTCCTATTTTAGGAAGGATATCGTAGTTACAGAAGGTTACTACGCTTCTGTAACGGTCAGCTCAGCTTTTGTATGGTCATAGCAGGTCAACCTGCTGTACGACTCATCATCAAAACCATATCAACAGATAATAATAGAAATCTAGAGCAGATAATATGATTGGGTTCCACTTAAGAATTCGAAATGTAGAACAAAAAAGAAATATCTACACACTGTAATGAGGCCGATTTCTTCTTTTTCCAGGTTGTCGACCAGTCATCGAATTCGATATCCCATCCCCATGATGGGAGCATTGGAGATCCTTTATCATTGCAGGGTTGTGTTATCCAATCGACTAGAAAGGTTTTTTACGTACATAGTAAGGAAATGAGGGTTCCAACAGCATGCTCACCCAAAAGTAAGTAGGAAAAGGCCAAGAATTTGGTGCCACCCAAGTAGAGTCACGTTTCTGTCATCCAAATCGAGATAGAAAGAGGCAGAGAGTGGATTGGCATGGACAAAATGGTTGCAAGGTAGCGCCATCACCCAAGGAATGAGGGTGAGCCTTAGCACTGACTTTCCTAAAAGAAGTTGGAAGAGACATGGATTAGGCAAAAAAGAAGGTTGATTTAGAGAACCAGACACTAAAGTAATCTTTGGAAGACAAGTGTTGAGGGTGGGAAGTGATGTGACACACCGCCTCTGGATAGACCCAAGCCTAACGTACAGAAATCGTTTGACTGACATCTCACTATTGTTTGGAATTCAGCTTTCACCTAGAAGATCACAATCCGTTGGCATCGTTTGCTTGATGAAGGGTATCCATTGGTTTCCACATACGCTTGACGACCTTGACTCTGTCATTCGCCCGAAGGAGCGTGGGAGATTCGCCTGAAGAAACGTGGGAAGACGAGAAGGACACGTGTCACAAGGTTGTAATTCGCCTGGAAGAGAGAAGTAGTTTTCATCTTGTCCAAGTGAAGAACGTGAGAAGACAAGAAGGTCACACGCATCACAAAATTTAGATGTTTATTGAGATTTGATGAGACAAGGGAGAAAAAGGTGTGACCTAGTAACGGTTAAGATACAGCTTGACCCAGCATGAATATAACTCCGAAGTCTCAAGCAATGGTTAAAATTCTTGTATGAATAGGTTTTGAAGAAAGAAACAAGCGATAACAACAACAAACACACAATTCAAATATTAAGGTTTTAGTTTTAGGCGTATTTACTTCATTGTCTCTCAAGGGTGACAATTAGTATTTCTTTAGGGGGAAACTCTATGTCTTCTATCCATTTCTTTAAAGGGAGAAAGGTAACGCCTCCTGTGGGGAAGGCTCATCTTGAAGCACCCCAACTCGACTTAGGTCAAGGGATCGTCATCCAGCTCACAGTCGATTGAGCGGGCAGGATGAAAGACATTCGACTAAGGTGATAACTCGAAAATACTATTGAATTCAATCGAGATAGCATGTTCAAGAAGTGTACAGCCAATCGAGCAGTGAGGGTTTTGAAGAGAACTCAATCGACTACAGTGAAGCTATTGAGGAGTTTGTCCACTTCCTAAGACAGTTATTATCCTCACTTATTTCCTTAAGTGCTTGGAGATTTGCATATCACTACATTTTATGCACACATTTAATTTCCTAAATTAGCATTTATGATGGGTAACCTCTATATGAGACGCTTGTAATCATTAAAAAAGCGGCCCCGGATAATTTTTAAGTAAAACCTTTGTTAGACTTTCTGTCTTTCAACCATTGTTTTTCATTTGGTGAATTTCAAGTGTAGTTTGAGTTTGTGTGTCAGTTTAGTAGTGGTGTATTAATCTGGCGATTGTCCTTCGCACCTATTACCTTTCACGGTGATGTTCTATATTCGTGTGTCGTACGAGTCTTTCGAGTCTTCGACGACAGTGAAATCTCTAGTTTCTGTGGTTTTCTCGACATATCATTCACCCATTTCTCCTCCATTCATCTTTTTCCCCTTGTTTGTGACACTTTCTGATCATACCATGTTACCCATGTCCACATTGTCTCTTATCATCTTGGTATCAGAGCTCAAGGTTATCCAATGGCGAGAAGATTTTAGTGTGGAATGACTTTGGATGACACACACGCTACTCATCTAGAGTGATTGAAGACCTCCAGCAACAGCTTCAGGTGCTATGAACCCATGACCTTCATCATCCCACAGTCAACCAGATAATTATATGGAAGAGAATCCATAGCAAGAAGATCCTCGATGAGGGTCGTCACCCGCATGGCAACGACCAAAAAGACGAGTCCCTTCAACGAGTGTCTAGATTCTAGAGTTGGAGGGAAATCTCAACCCTGAGGAGTTCATTGACTAGATGCATAAATTCGAATACATCTCCGACTATGAGGAGGTGCCCAAAGATAGAATGGTTAAGGTGGCTACATTTAGGTTAAATATGCCAACCTATAGTGGGAGAACGTCAACCAACAACGATGTAGATAAGGTAGAGACAAGATCATGTATTGGTCGAGGATGAAGAGATTCATGACCAAATGATTATTGCTCAAGCACGACATGTGAGATTTAGATCTTAAGTTGCATTCGTTACAACAAGTTTCGAGTATATTGGAGTATGTTAGGTAGTTAGAGCGTCTAGTGCTCCAGTGTAACGTCCAGGAAGCCCAGAATAGACCATAGCGAGATACTTATGGGGATTGAAGCCCCAAGTCTCTGAAGCAGTTGAATTTCAACGATATTGGACCTACAAAGATGTTTGAGGGCTTGCTCACAAGATCAAGTAGTAGCAACAGTCAAGGAAGTCGAGCAATCAAATATTTGTGAAAGCTTCAACTTTTAACAAATGAAGTAGCACGCAGTCAAGACCCTAGTCGACCATCTCGAAGAGAATTCCACCATCGACTACACGACTTGAGCGATCAAGAGACAATTCAACAATGGTTTAAGTGCCAAGGATTATGACACATTGGCTTTGAGTGTCCAGCAAGAATAAATGTAGTCATCAGAGAGTTTTTTGATGAAGAACAAGAAGCCGAAGAAGATTTCACTCCTATTTAGGATCAAGAGCATATCAAGGAATAACCAGACGAAGGCGAGTTGTTTGTCATCGGCAAGGCCTTGAGTGTGAACCCAGCTCGAGCGGCGAATCAAAGGGAAAAACATCATGTACGTTAGGTGAACGGTCACGGACAAAGTCTACCCTGTGATTGTAAATTATGTTAGCTGCATCAATGTTGTCTCAGACAATGAATGGAAAACTTAAAATGTCAGCCATTCATCACCCCCCATCTTTATCGACTTCAATGGCTCAGTAAAGAGAGCGATGTTTGAGTCGCCCAACAAGCACCAGTACTATTCTTCAATTTGGAAGAGCTATAACGATGAAGTACGATGTGATTCTCATGGATGCATTTGGCACTGTCATCGATGATCGAAATGATAAATTTCGCAATACTTACTTCATCACCATTTATGATAAGAAGATCACACTAATGACCTTGACATCTCAACAGGTCAAAGCATCAACTAGCTAGAAGCTAGTTCAACCTAAGGTGTGGGACTAATGCAGGCCATTTGGGAGAGTGAAGAAGCCTTTCTCTTGATTTAGTCGAAGAAGCATCCCCGAACAAAAGTAGTAATTGAGGTGTTCTAGTTGGGGATGTATCAAATTGAGTTATCTCTATTTTGAGAACTCCAACATCAAATTGAGTTAATTCTAGAAGCATCCTTCCTAATCGACCATCTTATAGTTTAATCACGAAGTAGTACAACTTTAAAAGCAGGTTGACAAACTACTCCATAACGATTTGATGCGAAAGAGTCTGAACCTCTATTATATTTCAGCTATATTAATGCCTAGAAAGAATGACACGTGGAAAATGTGTATGGGACAATCGAATCATCCATAAAAATAATAATGAAGTAGTATTTCCATATTCTTAACTAGATGATACGTTAGACGAACAGTTTTCAAAGATGTACCTACGAACCCGTATTTATTTTTATGATATTCAAAGCGTTTGGTAGTAACAACACGTGGGAGAGAAGGGTGGAATTAGAGCATGGGCTAGCCGGGTGTGTCCATCAGCATCCCCCTCCTCCCCTAACCATATAATAAAAACATCCAAACCATATGCTTTAAAATTTTTTATTATAGAAAAAGTACAACAAATATGTTACCGTCTTCCACCGCACATTGCCGCCTCGCTCCCCCGTTCCCACGCCGCCTCCTCCCTTCAGCCTCCGAGCCCCTCCGCCGCCGGCCCCTCATCCTCCTCCGCCGTTCCTCTTCCTACCCCGATCGACGACGACTCCTTGTCCGCGCCATTGATGCTGCTCAGCCCTACGACCTCGAGGCCAGCCTCGCCCTCCGACATCTCAGGTCCAACTCCCTAAAGATCGCCGTCATCGGGTTTGGGAACTTCGCTCAGTTCCTAGCGAAGACCTTCGTTGCTCACGGCCACGATGTCCTTGCACATTCCATGCAGAGCGATCGCTCGTCGGCCGCGGCGTATCTCGGCGTCCAGTACTTCCCCGATCCTAACGATCTCTTTGAGCAGCACCCGGATGTCGTCCTCCTCTCGACGTCGATCCTGTCCACGCCTCAAGTGCTGTCCGTCCTCCCTCTCCACAGGTCCCCCCCCCCCTTTCCGGTTCTCTTCTTAGGTTAAAGGTTCAAATCTTTGATGGATTCGATAATTGTTTCGCGTGATTGAGAAGTCAAGATCCTTGGAATCAACCCTAATTGTCAATTTTTGCCTTAGGCTTAGGAGGAGCACATTGTTTGTCGACGTGCTCTCGGTGAAGGAGTTTCCAAAGCATCTGATGCTGAAGTACTTGCCGAGGGAGTTTGACATCCTGTGCACGCATCCAATGTTCGGCCCGGAGAGCGGAAAAGACTCGTGGGTTGGCCTGAACTTCATGTACGATAAGGTGAGGCTGTGGGAGGAGGACGAGAGGATCGAGAGGTGCGAGAAGTTCTTGAATATCTTCTCCGCTGAAGGATGCAGGTGGGTAGGAGCACGCATTCTGCTTATGATGCGGGTTTTGTCAATGTTCGATGTCATCTGAATGTGAATGATTCGCTGGAACCCTTGAAAGTGTTTGTTTTCTTGCGGGTATCCTTCAGGATGGTGGAGATGTCGTGTGCCGACCACGATAAGTATGCTGCTGGGTCTCAGTTCATAACTCATACAGTTGGGAGGGTGTTAGAGAAGTTTGGGTTAGAGGAATCGCCTATCGGGACGAAAGGATATGAGAAGCTAATTGACCTGGTTGAGAACACCAAAGGGGACAGTTTCGAGCTATACTACGGCCTGTTCCTTTACAACAAGAACGCCATGGAGCAGCTGGAGAGGCTTGATCTGGCCTTTGAGAGTGTGAAGAAGGCGCTATTTGGGCGGCTGCACGAGATTTACAGGGAACAGTTGCTGGAGGATGCTGGAGATGGAATCCGGAGGACTATGCACAGAGCGGAACAGAACAGGAGGAGAGAAGTCGCGCAGAAGTTGCTTCACAACGGCGGGCAAACTCCTCCTAACCTGTCTTCAGAGACAAAAGCGTGGTAAGAAGGCCGAATAGACATAGGGCCCTATTTATTATCACAACTTAGTAGAGGGCTTTCATTTATTGTTTTAGATTCGCCATTTATCCCGATTACTCGAGAATTGAGAACGCAATGGTCCTTCATTCCCGGACTCCGTTAGAATTTTGGTCGACGCCACAAATAACACGAACAACCAAATGAAGAGTTATGTGTGCTTACTGAGGTCGAAACCTTATGCTGGTCGGATCTACACGTATGATGATAGAACACGATATCATATTTCTCCTCTGTAACCACCGGAGCCGAAGTAATCTCGTCTCGAGCTTGCGATCTGCATGCTCTTCTGATGCTCCAGCTTGGGGCAGTCTCGTATACGATGGCCAAGCCCACCACAGTATGCACACCCCTTCACACCGCTCGCACTTGCTATAGCTTCCACGTCCTCCATCGGGTCATTCAGCTCGGCCAACACGGGCGGGATCCTCTGCTTCGCTTCCTGAAGCAAGTGTTTCAGATCCAAGAGTGTCGTCTCGCTCTGGTTCTTGTTTATGAAGGTGGTGGCAATTCCTGTTTTGCCACAACGACCTGTTCGACCGATCCGGTGGACGTAGTTCTCTATTTCAGCAGGCATATCGTAGTTTATCACGTGCTGAATGTCCGGGAAGTCCAGACCCTTGGAAGCAACATCCGTGGCGACTAGCACGTCCTTCTTCCCTGCCTTAAAGGACGAAATGGCGTATTCTCGTTCCTCCTGATCTTTTCCTCCATGGATGGCAACTGCCTCCACTCCTTTCAAGAGTAGGTACTCGTGGATGTCGTCAACGTCGGCCTTGTTCTCACAGAAGATTAGTACAGGTGGTGGGGTTTTCTGAAGGCACTCAAGAAGGTAGACAATCTTTGCCTCCTGCTTCACATACTCAACTTCCTGAATCACATCAAGATTTGCCGCTCCTGCTCTGCCTACGTTCACAGTGACGGGTTTCACAAGGGCACTCCTTGCAAAATTCTGGATTTTAGTTGGCATAGTGGCAGAAAACAGGAGAGTTTGCCGTTGCGCTTTGAAGTGATCAAAAACTTCCCTTATATCTTCTTCAAAACCCAAATCAACTAACCTGTCAGCCTCGTCCAACGTAAGATACCTGCGTAAGCAAAAATGCCAACAATTTATTGAATTGAAGCTCAGTTTGGGTGCATCACAATCAAGAAGATCAAAGCACCAGCAGGTAACAGAGAAAACCTAAGATGGGCTTCCTTTGAAAATGACAGGCATAAGCAGAAAATCACATCAAAGTTATAGCCAGAAACATTTTCTTAGTAGGACACAGTCAGGACTTAAGACGATCAAAAAATTCCCAATCACGGTCCTTGCAGATCGAATCATCCATATAATATACAAAAAGAAACTCCAGATATTTGCTAGAGGGTAAAGATCACTGAAGACCTCTCTGCACCCCCAACAAGTATATGGAGCACCAAAGGATGAATCTATGAACCTTTCAGCGCAACACGAGAATCTCCCACCTGCCCATAAAAGTTAACTGATCTTCCACTAAAATAGAAAGCTACCTGTCTGGAGAAAAATAATGCAGCCTAAGTAATTTTAGTTTTTTAAGATGGCTTGTCTAATCATTACATCACTGTGGCTACTTTCCAACTCCCACACAACACTGCAGCACAGCAAATCACTCACATCAGATCACGTTTCAATTTCCAAAAAGCGCGTGGGAACGTTAAACAAATAGTCAGTACCCGCCAAAGATGTTGAACCCACTTCGTTGGACTCCTGATATTCTAGCCACGATCTCTACCTAGACTCTAAGAAAAATGCCAAGGACTTGAGAAGAGAGGAGGGCACGAGAAGACTTTAGGAGGAGACAAGACTATTTAACCCTCGCTTTCTTGATTCGAAAGATTGTACAAATGGGGGTGTAACCCCCTATTTATAGTTGGGGTTCTTCTCGAAGTGTGGTAAAAATAAAGTCACGCAAGCACAATTCTAGTTGACGGTAGAAATCTCTAGAATTGTTTCGGTGTAGTAATTTTAACACTCCCTCTCAACACCGACTTACTCGTTTATTCATGTCGAGTTGCACTTGAAATTCCTCGAGCTTGTTTACTTTAAGTCCTTTGGTGAAGATGTCCGCCGGTTGGTCTTCAGTACCGATATGTTGTGGCATGATCTCTCCTTGCAACACCTTTTCTCTCAAGTGATAATGGACTTCCACGTGCTTGGTTCGTACATAAAACACTGAATTTTCAGCTACCTTGATATCTGACTTATTGTCGCATGATAAAGGAACTGCATAGTCAGCTTGCTGGTGAAAATCTCGCATAAGCTATATCAGCCATGTAGCTTCCTGTGTTGCAGTAGCTGCAACTCGGTACTCTGCTTCAGTTGTTGAGAGTGATACGATGGGCTGACGCTTACTACACCATGAGACTGTGCCCCCCGCAATACTGAAGACATATCCTATTGTTGATCTTCTTGTATCGCGGTCGCCAGCATTGTCCGCATCACAATATCCGATAAGTCTGTAATCCCCTTTTCTTTTATACAACACCTCATAGTTCAATGTACCACTGACAGAATATTCTTCTTTATTCCAGGGACATGGTAGACTCCTTATAGTTGCACCTTGTCGAAAGTGTCAACTCCTATGAGATTCTTGCCGATATGGGCAATGGGCAATGGGCAATCTTGAGTTATTGACGGTGACAACAACGCGTTGTCCTTTGTATTCCGTCAACTCCTGTAGCTTTTCTTCGTCACCGGTCATATGGTTGGAACATTCCGAGTCAAATATCCAATTCTTTACATAGTCGACAGAGTTATTGTGAACCACTACAAGAGCTTGGTCTTCCAGTAGTTGCTCTTCTTCCAACATGACGAGGGATGCTTCAAGGTTCCACTCTTCTTCGAATTTATCATTGTCTTGAGTGGTTGACGTGGCAACATTTCCTTCAACATTCTTTTTCTTGGACCAGCAATCTCTTGCATAAGGCCCCTTCTTACCACAATTGAAGCATTCCTCATCTTTCCGTTGAGTTGGCCCTCCTTGCCTTTTCTGCTCCTGTTGCGGTCTATTGTGTTGCTTATATTGTCGTCCACTTCTATCGCCTCGTGCGAATCTTCTCATCAGCCCTCTTGTTAGTATAGCTTCTTCCCTTATTACTATGTCATGTCTCTTCTTCATTTTTCAGATATACGCCTGCTATCTGTTTTGCTAATGTCACCTGATTAGTTAACAAATTTTCTAAATCTTCTAAACTAGGCAGCGTGGGCCATCCTTGCACCGCCACAATAAATCTCTTATATTCTGGCTTTAAACCATGGATAATAATCCTCATCATCCTATCATCGCTAATCCTGGATCCTGGATCTAACTCTGATATCTCCCGGCAGATAGAATTTACTTTTGTGAAGAACTAATTAATTCCTAATTCTCCTTGTCTAATCGCCAGCAAGTCATTCTCTATCAACTGTAACCTTATATCGTTTTTCTTCGAGAACCTAGTTGCTAGTATATCCCAGACTTCATTGGGCGTATACCTTATATGCTCTAGCATCTCTTCCTCAATGATGGTCTTTATGGCGAACATGGTCTTTCCTGCGTTTCTACACCATTTCCTCAATGCGGCAGCATCCTCCTCCCGTGGGGTCGTATTACTTCCGCCAATAATCCTCAGAGATCTTGACCTTGGAGATAAACCTCCATGCACTCCTCCACGTGACATAATTCCGATTGTTTTATTTCTTAAGAATGCCGACAATGTTGAATTCTGCCATACCAAACTAGACTGCTGGAAGCGTAGCCTGGTACGCGATCTATGCCCGGCGTAATCCCGAATTGCAGTTTCCTCGGCAGATTTTCGACAGTATTTCGACAGAACCTTCGCTGTACGTCTGCAAAACCTCCGAGGGACTTTGGCAAAACCTCCGCTGGGCTTCGGCAGAAACTCCGCGGGACTTCGACAACTCGACCCCGACAACCCGGCTCTGATGCCAAATGTTGAACCCCCTTCGTTGGACTCCTAATAGTCTAGCCACGATCTCTACCTAGACTCTAAGAAAAATGCCAAGGACTTGAGAAGAGAGGAGGACACGAGAAGACTTTAGGATGAGACAAGACTATTTATCTCAAACTCCGTTGATTCGGATGATAGTACAAATGGGGGTGGAACCCCCTATTTATGGTTGGGGTTCTTCCCGTAGTGTAAAAATAAAGCCACTTATCCTACTTTTCTACCATGTATGTTAACAACTAGAAATTTCCTTAAATATCTACCTAAGATACTATGTGGTCCAAATTATAATCACACAAGCACAATTCTAGTTGACGGTAGAAATCTCTAGAATTGTTTCGATGTTGTAATTTTAACAAAAGATAGCATCCAAAGATAGCATGAAACATATGCACACCTGCAGTTGTCGAGGCTCATCTTTTTCTTGGCTAACATGTCCTTCAACCGCCCGGGGGTGGCCACAACTATATGCACTCCCTTCCTTACTATCTCAACCTGTGACCTCATATCCACTCCTCCAATACATAATAACGCCCTCAACTCTGGATAACCAGCATCCCTCATAGGCCCTAAGAACTGCTCCACCACCTCGTACGTCTGCCTTGCAAGCTCCCTTGAGGGACAAACAATCAATCCGAAAGGCCCTTCTCCTGCCACGATCGGCATCATGACCTCCTCCTGCAGTGACATCATAATCATCGGAAGCACAAACACCATTGTCTTCCCAGAACCCGTAAACGCTATCCCAATCATGTCCCGACCTGATAGTACCACGGGCAATCCCTGAACCTGGAGGCAACAGTTGGCTTTAATCGCACACTCACTCCTACTCCAATCATATTCTATTACTTGAAAAGTATGATTACTAGAGCAACAACTACTTCAAGCAAATAAAAATATCATCCCCACCTGAATCGGGGTGGGCTGCACGATCCCCTTCTCCTTCAGCTTTCTCAGGATGGGCTCGGGAAACCTCATATCCTTGAAATTCTTGACCGGAGGCGGGATATCCTCGCCGTCGCAGATAATATGCCACTGCTTCCGAATCATCTCACACTGCCTCCTAGACATCCTCCGGATGGGTAGCGGGGGCTTCCACCCCGTCGGCAGGGGCTCCGTATAAGTTATCCCCTTGGCAAGCTCCCGGACGGACATTAGGGTTTTACGATCTGACAGGTGCTCGATCATCTCCTTCTCCTGCTGAACGATCTGCTGAGTAGGGGTTATCTCCGGCTGCTGAAGCTTGAGCTGCGTCGCCTTCACGAGAAGGCTAGGCTTCGCCTCGGCTGCCTTGGACTTCTCCGGATTGTCGAGGTCAGCGATGGAGGAGGCGGCTTCTGCAGCGGAGGAAGAAGAGGACAGCCTACCCTTGCGGAGGAGGAGCTTCTGCGCCTCCAACGCACGGCGCTTGGCGACGGGGACATACTCTACGAAGTCGTCGTCGTCGGCGACGGAGGCGGCAGCATCGTCGACGGCGGCCATGTTGGGCCACGAGTAGAGATTCCGACGGTGTGCTTCTGGGGGAGACGAAATCAAATGATTTTCTCAAAACTGAGAATTTTGTCCCAAATAACCGTGAAAAAAAATATGAATATCAGGGAGGCAGCAGTGAAATAATCGATTAAATCAGTTTTTTTTTTTTTTTGTTAAATAGGTGGTCAGTTTTTTTTTTTTTTTGGTAGAAAAGGTTATAGGTGGTCAGTTTTAAGCGACGATTTTAGTTCATATTTTGAAAAATTCGTCCAGTAACGATTTTTTTTATTTTTTTTACGCGTAATTTTAAATGATTTTTTTATATTTTTTAGTACATGTAAGTCATTTGGAACTTGGAGGGACATCTTATAACAGCGGCCTGTTTGGACTCCCTAGCAGGTTTGAAATATTATTTTGAAAGATTACCTATGATGATGTTTTGATTGGAGCTTGGTCCTGAAATGCTGCCTATAAACAAGATTATCAGCTGCTTCACTCTATATCAGCTGTTGATTGGTCGTTGAACAGGAAAAGTTTATGTTTATTGATGGCTTCATCACATATTTTACGCGGATATGCTATTCTTTTCTAGTTGTGACCTAACGGATATTTGCAGTTCTCTCGACATTATTGTATTTATATCAGAATCGTTGCTGTGTTAGCGACGAGGGGAGTGAGAAATTTGCTTTAAGTTATATATTTACTAAAGTAAATTCCGAAAGCTATGGGATCCTGCAAGCAAGTCCATACAGAAAGGAATTTCTGCTTCTTGCAGGACTTGTAAGTTTGAAAGTTCAGAACCTGGGTTTCAATGATATCTCCGATGGTTGCTTGAAACACTTGGAAGGTAATGTGCAAGAAGACCATCTTAGGAATACTTCACTTCTCTCTAGCTAATACATGCCATGCCTCTTACTTATTGAGCAGGTTTAACCAATTTGGAGAGTTTGCACACGGATTTTTGCAGAATCACTGATGCTGGCCTGGTACATTTAGCAGGTACCATCCTTTTGCTCCACATTCTGGTTTTTCACTCGAGAGTATCCATATCCTTTTTTTCTATTTTCTGATGTTAACGGTGGAAATTATGTTTGGATTGCTACTGTATTCGTTTGTCACTTATGCTGAAATTGCTTGTCTCTGTTTCTCATGTGTACAAGGTCCAAATTATCCGCTTAATAAATCAATCCAATTATGTGTTACTGTGGACTAGAAACTAGATTTGGACTGTCACAATGTTCTCTCTATTCTACTTTAGGACAATGTCAATAACTAAAATGTCTTGCAGGCCCTGGTTTTATTTTGATACTAAAGCTTTGTATAGATGAAAATAAATGAAACTCTGATGTCAGATTAGTGGTACATCGGTGATCATTTCATTTATATATGCAGGTTGGCATCTTTAGTGACACTAATGATTTAGGTTCATCTCGTATATTCATGATGGGGTGGCCTCTGTCATACTGCAAAAGCATTATGGTATTAGGCGAGCCTTTTGTTCTCATGTTGATGTTCCTTTTATGATCTAATTTACAGGTCTTTGGCAACTAAAATGTTTGCAGTTGTTTGATGCTGCGAAGCACTGCTCTTCATCATTTGTCCGGTCTGATGATTGCTTTGCATCACGCTCAATGTCTATTAAGCAATTCAAACACCATATGGTTTCCACATTAGCAAGAACGTTTCATGAGAACCAGGTGGTGTGGTTGGCTTTAACCACAGAGATATAAAAATTTACGACAATGATGATCATGTTAGTAAAGTAGTTCTGGTTGGTTGTCCAAGTGTCATTTAGATTTGTTTACGTAAGTTCTTACAGGTTCAAGGATTTGCTTCTGTAGGTTTTCGTTTTACCAATCTGGAGAGTATAAATTTGTCCCGCACAGGGGTAACTGATGCAGGGCTGCAAAAAACTTTCTGGAATATCTTCTCTCAAATCGCTTAACCAGGATGCTCGTCAGATCACGGATTCTGGAATCACAGCTCTTACAATTTAGTTCTGGATATTTGTATGACTCCTGTGCCTCTGTTGCAACAATAAATGCTCTTTAATATTATATCCATATTGTGGTCTTTGATCTATGTCAAGGAGGTATTCGAGAATGAGAAATGTTTTGCTAACTATTGGTTTTGGCTATTCCCAAATTGCCAAGCATGTGTACCATAAGCTGTCACTTCCAATACATGCTGCCTTATTTGACTTTCGGCCTCCTGATTGCAGGTCTGACCAGGCTGATTTATTGTCAATAGCTTAAATCAAGTTTCTTTTGGGAAGAAATACTGTTGACAGACATTTTCTAAAACATATTGAAAATGAAAACTCACTTCCTCATGCAAAACTGTAATGAAAGGTTCAAATTTTTTCACCCTTCAGATTTCAAGAATCTCCAGCCCTTGGAAATATGTGGCGGCAGAATTACTGATGTGGGTGTAAAGTATATCAAGGATCTGTCATCACTTAATCTCCTTAACTTATC
>CM042881.1:18962347-18986347 GCA_023653495.1 Melastoma candidum
TTTCGCCTTGCTTGCAAGTAGAGCCTGAGAAGATTTCGTCCCCGGGGTTCTTCGTCACTGGCAGAGATTCACCCGTAAGTGCTGACTGATCAATCTTCAGAGGGTCGCCCTCCAGGAGACGAGCATCTGCCGGGATAATGTCACCTAGCTTAACACTGATCACATCTCCCGGAACCAAAATTGCAGCTTCCTGCTCGCTCCATCGCCCATCTCTCAGAACCTAATATGATGAGATCCAGACGCAAAGCCGACATATAATTCGGTTCTTCATATTCATCTTCTCTTCTGAAGTTTACTTGTTCGTATTACCTTGGTTTTCGGAGCAAGACCCGCCATCAATGCTGCGGCAGCATTTCCGGCATTGTTCTCCTCGATAAAGCTGATGGTGGAATTGATAATGAGCAAGGCCAAAATACCTACGAAGTCTTGCCAGTCCGGAGGCTCTCCCTGGGTCATTGTGGTTAAATAATCGTTATCAAGGTGCGGTTCCACATGAAACAAAAGTGAGAACGGAAGAGGGAATTAGAGTTTTTACTCCGCCATTAGCCAAGGCAATAGCCATGATAGCTGCACATTCCATGACCCAGGACAGCGGATTCCACATAAATCCTAAGAACTTGAGGAACTTACTTTCCTGTTTTGATAAGAAACGGTTAAAATATGTCAGTCGTTTGTTGAAGGAAAGATGCCAGTCTGCGGCGTTAGGAGATTACCTTCTTCTCTTCGAGCTTGTTTGGCCCGAAGATCTCGAGCCTGTTCTTCCCTTCTTCGCTTGTAAGGCCTTGTCTGGTGCATTTCAGCTGCGCAAAGACTTCTTCGACTGGTATGCGCTCCTGGAAAAGCACGATCAAGAAAAGTCGGCTCAGACAGGCTACCATTTCATTGGCCTGGATCTGTGATTCATACCCTTATACTGATATGACAAAGTAAAGACAAACTTTTTATCAAAGATCTCCATCCGATGGGAACTGATTCGTTCGAAGATGAATACATAGCAACAAATCTGGGAAGGTCAAGACGAATTCCGAAATTCGTGCATATTCATCACCAACTGCATATATCCAACTTTTGACGACACACCACCGGATCATGCACAGAAATCATAAAAACAAAAAAATTCACGGCAATCACAAATCATCAAGGACGATCCACGATGACACGTAACTCAAGGAGTGAAGCAAGCAGAAAACTAATACACGTCGACCGCGGTCGGATCAAGACGTGGGGAGGCAGCCGCCAGATCAAAACCAGACATGACAGATCACTCGAAGAAACAGCCCGAACTCCGGGGTTAGAACCAATAAACAAGGAAAAAAGAAGGGAAAGAAGAAGGGGAGACTCCACTGACGAGATCGACATTCTCGTTCCTGATCTCCTCCAAGCTGAGCTCAGCCATTTTATAAACGTCGGACGAGGGTTGTGAAGATCCAGCCTCAAAAGAAACGAATAATCGGAGAAATGGCAAGAATCGCGTGGCAGGAGGAGGAAGGTGTTATGAGGAGATTGAGTGGGGGTGAGGGATTAAATCATTGGGGAAGGGAGAGTGTGGGGGGAATGGTTGGAGAGGCAGTGAGCGAAGGAGGCGGGAGTTTTTCTTCCGTTGGTTTTTCGTCCATGTGTCCTCCTCCCCCCGAGATCGAGGCCCATTTATCTTAGGCCCAATTACAAACAAACAAGCCTAGTCTTAGACCAAAATCGACGTCAATTAACTCTCAAATAATTTTCATTACTCCTTTCCTAGCCCTATGCCTAATATCATTCGTTACATGTGGCTTTCGGGGGAGACTTTCGGGGTCGGTCAGGAGCCATGAACTTCGTCCCCTCGATGATCCTATGCCTGGTGCACATGGAGCTGATGCTGTTGCTGCGGCCTGCTTGTCGTTTCAGAAATATGACGGACCGGCTGGCTATGCTTGCTTTCAAGGAGCGGATACCTGTTGACCCCCTTGGGTTCTTCCGATCCTGGAACGACACAGAGAGTGACATCAGAGAGTGACAGCCCTTAACCTGTCTTCGTCTAGCTTGGCAGGTACTCTCTCTCCCGAGATCGGTAACCTCACCTTCCTCAGGGAGATGGACCTGAGGAAGAACGGATTCCATGGCATGTTGCCACAAGAGATCGGCCGACTGGACACCCTTGTGCTTCGTCACAACTCTTTCCAAGGGGAGCTTCCGGTTAACCTCACTCGTTGTATCCAGCTTAATGTTCTCGATCTTTTCAGCAACAACATCACAGGTAAAATTCCTGCGGAGCTCGGACGATTGACAAAGTTGGAGATACTAAAGATTTCCCAGAACAGCTATTCTGGAAACATCCCAGCTTCGATCGGGAACATATCCTCTCTTCGGCTGCTGTATTTGGGCGTCAATTTTCTCACCGGAAGCATCCCGCCAGAGCTAGGATCGTTACCCAACCTGCAAGATTTTTCCGTGCCGGACTACAACCTATCCGACACCGTTCCTTCCTCCCTCTACAACATATCATCTATGTCGGTCTTGTCCTTGGCCGTGAATCACTTCACAGGGCCCATCTCCCCAGAACTGGGAACCCAGTTTCCCTGTCTAACCGAGATCTATCTAGGAGGGATTGACTTTTCTGGACCTCTTCCTCTTACGCTGTCAAATGCTTCAGAGCTCGTTAAAGTTGATGTAGGTTATAATCAGTTCTCTGGTGCCATACCCGGAAATTTCGGACTACTCAAATGCTTGGAGTGGCTGAGCCTCACGAACAATTTACTGGCTCCAAGAAGGGAGACGATCTTGGTATCTTTCGTGTCTCTATCCAACTGCTCGTCACTCGCGTTTCTGGATATTTCAGAACAACATCGCAGGATTTCTTCCACCTACGGTCTGTGTTAGCCCTTTGATTGTGACTAAGAAAGGGTGAATTAGCCTTTTCGCTCGAATAAAACTTTCTCAACAAACTCACAGAATCCTCACAGCGGAAGACTTAGCTTACGTGATTTACAGAAATTTAAAGACAAATTCCAACACAATGTTTTATAGTGGTTTGGTGAATACATCTACATCCACTTTCGGTCGCTTTCACTAATACTTGTAAGTAATGATTACAGTTATAGAATGTTGAACCTTCTGTGATGAAAGAAAATAGTTTCTTTAACTACGGGATGATAAGACTAACTTAACCAATGCAAGAAACTCTCTTACTGAGTTTGGGATGTGTCTAGGTCGAATCACAAGGAAATCCACCAGACTTGGCGAGCACAGAACCTTGGCTGAAAGCTTCAGCCTTCTGTGACGCAGTAGCGGGCTGTCCCTTCTGTGGATCTACGAACAGATTCGATGACACTATCTCCACGTGTTCGAACGTCGTCTGGTGGACTTCTCATTTTGTATTTTCTATAAAACCTGCAAAACAAGGAAAATGATCGTCTACAGAAGGTTGCAGTCCCTCACCACGTAAGCCTGCTACAGAAACCTTCTCTTGGACCTATTGTACGCCCACCCGGCGTTACAGATAGATTCCCTGGCCAAGTCCTTTACTTTTGTAGCCAACGACACCTACGAAGTGGCTTCATCAATGCACACCTGCTGCAAACAAACAGACAAACAAATACAGACTACAGAAGGTTATGCTTGCTACGGACTACTTCTCTCTGACGAACTCTGTACGCCGACTTGCCAACTAGCAACCCTTCTCCCCAAGCCCAGTTGCATGCAGTCCGACGTTACGGACAGTGTAACGATCGAGTCCCTCGGATCCGTAACCACCGGCGTCTCCGTAGCAGCTTCAACCCGCTGTACTCACCTCTTACGAGAATGCTTGCCTGGAAAATCCGTCCTGCACACTCACACAAACGTTAAGACACCACCATAACGTTGCAGAAATGCCAAGACTCACCACT
This sequence comes from Melastoma candidum, assembly GCA_023653495.1. Lineage (NCBI taxonomy): Eukaryota > Viridiplantae > Streptophyta > Magnoliopsida > Myrtales > Melastomataceae > Melastoma > Melastoma candidum. The sequence goes on from CM042881.1 coordinate 18,966,214, forward strand.
GTACAATAAAATCCCGAAATGAATTGTTTTTGTGTTTTTTATTTTATAGCGGTTCCGTCCTTCTGTTATTACAAATTGCGACCAAATTCATTCCTATGGTGCATAAAATGATTGAGAACAAATTTTATTTGATTTCGTAAAAATAAGATTATCCATTCACCAGATATTGCGTTATAGGGGGTTGGAGTCAGATTTTGTCAACAACCTTGTATAATTGGAAAGAAAAAATATTTTAATTCCAACATGAGAATTTGGATTATAGGCTCGTGCATTTATCCATTAGGGACTTCAAAAATTAATTTTGTGTTAATTGGATATTTGATTCCCAAGATAGAGCATTACAAAAGGTTTGCCTAGAATAAATAGTCAACCTTCTATTGATAGAAATAATCAATCATTTATTTCCAAAAAGAGATCATTCGTTCCAGATAGGTTTGACATTATATCTGGACGAAATTTTTCTGAAAATTTTATTTGAAAGTAATTTCTAAATAACATTATTCCTTAGAGAAGGTTAGATAGAAATTTCCAAAAATAACAAAATAATTTCCTTGATTTGGAAAAATATTTTATTTTTGACTTCCAATCATTTTTCTTTCTAGATAACTATTTAATATTAATTCAAATAATATTCCTAAGAATATTCCTCATTTGAATTAATAAAATAATTAAGATAATTAATAATTAATTAATTATTAAAATATCTAATTATGGAAATATTTTCTAATCACGTCATTTGATATGAACTGATCATTGGAGGATGAAGAAAATATTTTCGTGATATTTTTTCGTTATTAGGAAGCATAACATCGTTACAGGAGGTTAAGGCTTTTGTAAAGTTATATCAGCTCAAATCTATCATGTGACTCATCATCAAAACAATATCAACAAACTCCCCCTTTTTTATGATGACAAAACATTCATCCATAGGAGATATGTTAATGCAAGATGATGTATCAAAATTCCCCTAAGATAGAGACGGTAAGGGTTTGACACTTTATAGAAGCTTCAATAAGCTTTTACTTTTGCAGAATGCAAAAGCTTCTGTATAAGCATATAACTTGAACAGATTATAGGGACAATGCTCCTATATATTTAGCTCGATAGTAGCATGTGCTTCTGCACTACCAGCAAAAATGAGTTGCACTCAAATTTTGTATGCCCTATAGAAGGTTGATATACCACATAGTAGGTTTAACCTTCTATTCCGCTAAATATTCCAGAATTCTTGAGGTTTTTAAGAATTAGCTTGGCTATATCTCATTATATCTCCCCCTTAATCGTTACTTCCTATTTCTCCAAATATCTCCAAGATCTCTCCCCCTTTTTGTCATATCAAAAAGAGTAGAAAGTAGAAACGAAGAAGAAAGGCTCTGCAGAAGGTAAACCATAATTGCAGAAGGTAGAAATAGTCCATTCAGAAACGGGTATGTCTTAGAGACACTTATACATCAAAACCATAGCAAGGCAGTTAAGATTCCTATAGGATTTGGTCTAAGGAACTGATAGAAGAACAATAGAAGGCATTACTCCATAGGAGGCGCCTCAAGATTATCACGCAAAAGCTTTTCCTAGCCTGCATCAGTGTGAGAGAGATCAAGATTTACGATTCTTGTCGTGAAGGAAGATGAATCAGATCAGATTCTCTCGGATTTTCCTGAATTAGAAGATGATACTTTCGGATAGAGGGTTAATCTTCTATTCCGAGCTTTTGTAGAGGAAATAGTGACATAATCCTCAAAGATTTAAGAAAATATGAAATATATCATTTAAGATTATGATTCATTTCCATAATTAAGAAATAAATTTGGTTAAAATCGAAGTAGATGTATCAAATTAATCAATCATAGAAGGTTGAACCTTCTATATGTAGTTTCTACTTAGAGAATCTACATTTATGGAAAGATATCCTTTCTTGATAAGATATTCTATAAAATTGTCAAGAATCCACTATCCCAAAATAAATTTGAATCATGATTCGAAAAGTCATTTGTACAAAACTTTGAACCTATTGTACAAAGTTTTTGTGATTAAAATGGATAACAAATCCCCAATTCATTCCTGAAAAAGGAGAATTTCTCCTTATCAAGGGGTTTGGTGAAAATGTCAGCCAATTGCTGGTCTGTATTAACGTATTATACGCTTACAGAACCTTGTTAGACATTATCCCTCAGAAAATGGTGTCTGAGTTCTATGTGTTTTGATTGTGAGTGATAAACTGGGTTGCACGTTAAGTTAATTGCACTAGTATTATCACACATGATTAGAATTTTAGCAAATGAGATACCATAGTCCTCAAGTTGCTGTTTCATCCATAGAAGCTGAGCATAGCAGCTTGCAGCTGCTATATACTCGGCTTCTGCAGTGGATAGAGCAACAAAAGTTGCTTCTTGGAAAACCATGAAATCAACATGTTTCCCATTAGCTGACAAGTACCACTAGTACTTTTTTAGTCGATCTTACATATTGCAAAGTTAGCATCAGAGTTACCAATGAGATCGAAGTCTGATCTCTTGGAATACCATATGCCAAGATTTTCGGAACCTTATAAATATCTAAAGATTCTCTTGACCATTGTCATATGAGACTCTTTAGGTGCTAATTGATATCTAGCACAGAGACATACACTAAATAGTATGTCAGGTCTAGAAGCAGTAAGATACAGAAGAGAACCAATGATGCTTCTGTAGAGCTTGTTATCTACTTCTTTACCATTTTCATCCTTGTCTATCTTGGCACTTGAATCCATTGGAGTAGACAGAGGTTTAGAGCCCTCCAGGCCAAATTTTTTCAGGAGCTGCTTAGTATACTTCTCTTGATGTAAGAAAGTACATTCAACAGTTTGCTGAATTTGTAAGCCGAGGAAGAACGTAAGTTCTCCCATCATGCTCATCTCGAACTCACTTGTCATGAGTTCCGAGAATTCTGTATAGAGCTTATCATCTGTTGATCCAAAGATTATGTCATCGACATAAATCTGAACAACTACTAGATGATCACCTCTACATTTGAGGAAGAGAGTGGTATCTACTCTACCTCTTCTATAGCCTTTTTCAATGAGAAGGGAACAGAGTCTCTCATACCATGCTCTAGATGCCTGTTTTAGACCGTATAGAGCCTTGGAAAGTCTGTAAACATGATTCTTATGCTCTGGATCTTCAAATCCAGGAAGTTGACTCACGTATACCTCTTCTATGATTTCTCCATTGAGAAACACACTTTTCACGTCAATTTGATACAACTTGAAGTTGTTATAGCAAGCATAAGCTAACAGTAGCCTGATTGCTTCTAGACGTACTACAGGAACAAACATCTCATCAAAGTCAATATCCTCTTCTTGAGAGTACCCTTTGGCAACAAGCCATGCTTTGTTTCTTACAATAGCACCTGACTCATTGAGTTTATTCCTGAATACCCATTTAGTTCCAATAATGGAACGGTTATCAGGTTTAGGGACAAGTGTCTATACTTTGTTCCTTTCGAATTGATTAAGCTCCTTTTGCATTGCAAGAATCCAATCTGGATTATCAAGAGCTTCATCGATTCAATCTGGTTCTTTCTGTGAAAGAAATGCAGAATGTTCATAGTAGGCGTTTACAGAACGTCTAATCTGAATGCCTCTTTTAAAGTCTTCCATGACTTGGTCGATATGATGTCTTTTTTTATATAGAACAGGTGCTCTTATATCATTTTGTTGATTATTCTGAGAAAATGATGCTTCAAGAGCATTATCAATTGTTTGTTCAGGTTCTCTTTGACAAAAGGTTTGGAAACTTCTATGTCTTCCGTAAAAGGTTTGGGTTCTATAGAAATTTCTATAGGTTCAAGAGATATTGCATGCTTTGTATTATCTTCTGTTTGCGGGTCATTAATTTTTACATTAATAAACTCTTCTATGGTAGATGTCATTTTGTTAAGGACTCTGTAAGTCTTGCTAGACAGTGTGACTATCCGAAAAAGATACACCCATCTGATTTAGCATCAAATTTCCCGAGATTATCCTTAAAAGGTCTCAGTATAAAACATGGACTTCCAATGGCATAAAAATGGGAAATATTCGGTATTCTCCCTCTGTATAGATGATAGGGAGTTTTCTCTAATTTGGGTCTAGTAGTACCCTATTAGAGATATAGCACTGTATTCACAGCTTCTGCCCAAAGGTTCTGTGGAACGTTGCTTTCACAAATCATGGTTTTTGCCATATCTATAAGAGTTCGATTTTCCGTTTCTGCGACTCCATTCTGTTGAGGAGTGTAAGGAGCAGAGAAGCTGTGATCGATACCATGTTCATCACAGAAGGTAGCGAAATCATGGTTTTCAAACTCTGTACCATGATCCGTTCGTATAACTTTTACAGATTATCCATTTTCATTCTGTAATTGCTTAGCAACCTTTATGAAAGTTTCAAAAGCATCGCTTTTATGAGTAAAAACTTGACCCAGGTGTGTCTAGAGTAGTCGTCCACTACTACTAGACAATATCTTCTACCACCAATACTTTGAACTCTAGTAGGACCAAATAGATCCATATGTAGAAGTTCCAAGGGCTGAGTAGTAGAAATCTTATTCTTAAACTTGAATGAAGATTTAGTTTGCTTACCAAGTGAACAAGCTTCACAGAAGTTGTCTTGCTCGAATTTGATATTAGGCAAGCCTTTTACCAATTCTTTTCTAGCAAACTTGGATAGCAATTGAAGGTTGGAATGTACTAACCTTCTATGCCAAAGATGAGTTTCGTCTTTGACAAACAGAAGACATCTTTCCATAGCACAAAAGCTCTCCTGTGTTAATGTTCCGATTTCCAATGAAGCGAACTTCATTGTTTAGAATACCAGAACATTTATCTTGATTAAAGGTTATAATATAGCCTTTGTCACAAAGCTGGCTAATGCTCAGCAGGTTATGTTTGAGTTTTGTAACCAACATTACCTCTTCTATAACCATAGAGTCAGGACTTCCAATAGTTTCTGTTCCGATGACAGAACCTTTGCTATTGTCACTGAATTGAACAGAACCTCTGTTCTGTAAAGTCAACTTAGAAAATTTGGATGGATCTCCGGTCATGTGTCTTGAGCAGCCACTGTCAAGATACTATTCATTTTCTGTAGCTTCTGTTCGAAGACATAATTGACATTCTATAGAGTTTTGAGTTTCCATGTGAGTAGTTATGCACGTTAGTGCTTGTTCTTCCTCAACATCAAAATCTTCAATATCTGCCCAAACAATCATAGCTTTCTTGGGTTTGGTTTGTACAGAAGGTTTTTCCTTCTCCTTAAGTAATCGACATTTAGATTTGATATGTCCCCTTTTATTACACTCATAGCATCTGATCATCTTAGGATCAGGTTGCTTTCTACGTTTCTGATTTCTTTTATTAAAACGTCTTTTGGAGGCGAACCGCAGAAGGCGTTTAGCAATCATAGCGAGTTCATCATCCGAATAAGCTTCTGCCTCATTATCAGAACCTTCTGTTGGTCCTTCTAATGCTTTAAAAGCTACTGAGGTCTTTTCACATCAGATTGAGAGGTACTCTCCATTTCATATGTCATTAAGGAGCTCATTAGCCGATCTAATTGAAGAGTAAAAAGCTCATTAGCTTTCTCAATAGCCGTTTTCTTGGCTTCCCAAGATTTGAGTAGAGTTCGTAGAACCTTTCTTACTAATTCGGAATTAGTATAGTGTTTGTCTAAATGAGTTAAGGCATTAACCAGGAGGTTAAGTCTCTGGAACATTTGTTCTACAGATTTTTTGTCTTTCATGGTAAAGTTCTCATATTGATGAATTAAGAAATTCATCTTGGTTTCTCTAATCTAGTTTATCCCAACATACATGGTGACAAGTTTATCCCAGATTTCCTTACCCAAAGTGCAAGTGAAAACTTTAACAAATTCATTTTCCGACATAGCACTAAACATTAGGTACTTAGCCATCTTAGTGAGTCGTTTGATCCTAGGGTACTCCCTTGTAGGACGACCATCTGGACCATTTTGTAGATCGATCGGTATAATAGATTGACCATCTTCTATGAAGGACCACAAATCATTGTCAATTGCATCTACAAATGTACTCATTCTAATTTTCTAATAGGAAAAATTCTTATCATCAAACATGGGAGGATTCCCAATATGTGGTTTCGATACATAACAATTGTCACCCATTTTTCAACTTACAGAAGGTTTAGGCTTCTATGAAGACCTACAGAACCTTAGCGGTACGGAAGTGAATCTCAATACTCAAAAGCTTCTGTAGGATTGAAATGACGTTGTCTGGTAATCAAACCTCTATTAAATAGAGTAAGAATATCAAATTGTTCAATTCCACAAAAACCTTCAGCGCAGTAGCGATTTTAAGCGTATAGCAGGTAAATCCTTTCATAGGATATAACTTAGCCCTCAAGCTTTTGTTGAATCTTGTTTTAATATAAATGGTTGATTCTAGCAGAGCTATGAGCTACTGTAGAAAGAAACCAAGTTGTGACAACAAAAGAGCTTAAGGTTCTATATAGTAAGAATCGAGCGCAATAGAAGGTACCACCTTCTATAGGATCTCAAAAAGCTGTAAAGCTTTCATTGGAATCCACTCTAATACCAATTGATGGATTCAAACAGAGAACAAGGCTTATGTATAAAACAACAAAGTGGTGATAATCAGAGAGCGTACAAAAGGTTAGAGCTGCTATAAGATCTCAACGAACGGTTAAGCGTTCGTTGGAACTTGCTCTGATACCAATTGTTAGCCCTTTGATTGTGACTAAGAGGGGATGAATTAGTATTTTCGCTCGAATAGAACTTTCTCGACAAACTCACAGAACCCTCACAACGGAAGACTTAGCTTCTGTGATTTACAGAAGCTTAAAGACAAATCGCAACACAATGTTTTATAGTGGTTCGGTGAATACACCAACATCCACTTTCGGTCGCTTTCACTAATAGTTGTAAGTAGTGATTACAATTGTAAAAGGTTTAACCTTCTATGGTAACCACAAGGCGGTAAGACTAACTTAACCAAAGCAAGAAACTCTCTTGCTGAGTTCGGAATGTGTCTAGGTCGAATCACAAGGAAATCAATCAAACTTGGCGATCACAAAACGTAGGCTGGAAGCTTTAGCCTTCTGTGACACAGTAGCGGGCTGTCCGTTCTGTGGATCAGCGATCAGATTCGATGACGCTATCTCCACGTGTTCGGACGTCGTCTGGTGGACTTCTCTTTTTGTATTTTCTATAAAACCTGCAAAACAAGAAAATAATAGTTTACAGAAGGTTGCAGTCCATCACCACTTGCGCTTACTACAGAAACTTTCTCTTGGACCTGCTGTACGCCCACCTAGCTTTACGGACAGCTTCCCTAGCCAAGTCCTTCAGTTTCATAGCCAACGACACCTACGAAGTGGCTTCACCAATGCACACCTGCTGCAAACAAACAAACAAACAGATAACAAACTACAGAAGGTTACGCCTACTACGGACTCCTTCTCTTCGACGAACTATGAACGCCAACTTGCCGACTAGCAACCCATCTCCCCAGGCCCTATTGCAAGCAGTCCGACGTTACGGACAGTGATCCGTAACTACCAGCGTCTCCGTATCGGCTTCAACCCGCCGTAGTCACCTCTTGCGAGAACGCTCGCCTAGAGAATCTGTCCTGCATACTCACACACACGTTAAAACACCACCATAACGTTGCAGAAATGCCAAGACACACCACTGTACAATAAAATCCCGAAATGAATTGTTTTCGTGTTTTTCTTTTATAGTGGTTCCGTCTTTCTGTTATTAAGGAAACTTATTTTTCTGAAAACAAATTGCGACCAAATTCATTCCTATGGTGCATAAAATGGGACCAAATTTTATTTTATTTCGCAACAATCAGATTATTCAATCACCAGATATTGCGTTACAGGAGGTTGGAGCCAGATTTTGTCAACAACCTTCTATAGTTGGAAAGAAGAAATATTTTAATTCCTGCCTGAGAATTCTGATTCTACGCTCGTGCATTTATCAATTAGGAACTTTCAAAATTAATTTTGTGTTAATTGGATATTTGATTCCCACAATAGTGCACTACAATAAGTTTGGCCAGAATAAAGCGTCAACTTTCTATTGATGGAAATAATCAATCATTTATTTCCAAAAAGAGATCCTTCATCCCAGATAGGTTTAACATTGTATCTAGATGAAATTTATCAGAAATGTTTATTTAAAAGTGATATCTAAATAACATTATCCCTTAAATAGAAATTTTCAAAAATAACAAAATAATTTCCTTGATTAGGAAAAATATTTTATTTTTGACTTCCAATCATTTGTCTTTCCAGATAACTATTTAATATTAATTCAAATAATATTCCTATCAAATAATTAAGATAATCAATAATTAATTACAATTAATTAATTATAAAAATATTTAATTATGAAAATATTTCTAATCACGTCATTTGATCTAAAATGATCATTGGAGGATGAAGAAAATATTTTTGTGATGTTTTTCCTTTATTAGTAAGCATAATATTGTTACATTAGGTTAAGGCTTATGTAAAGTCATAGCAGGTCAAACATGCTACGTTACTCATCATCAAAACCATATCAACAGTCTGGAATCTATCCACCAGTCTTACTTCGCTCGAATTGGACCAAAACTACATCCGCGGGAGCATATATCCCCGGGATAGGCAACATGGTAAACCTTCTGGACCTTCGGTTAGCTGGGAACTTGTTGATCGGCAACATTCCAGAATCATTTAGCCGACTTTCGCAGCTATAGGAACTTTACCTCTGAGGAACAACCTATCAAGAAATATTCCGGAATCCATCGGGAACATTACTCAATTGGGGATTTTGGCTTTGCAAGGGAATACACTAGAGGGAAGCATACCCGGTTCTCTTCGTAACTGCACTCTAAGGGGACAAATCATCTCTGGTAACGGACTAACCGAAATCATACCGGCACAGATAACAAACATTGAATCGATCACGCACCTTTACTTAGCCAACAACCTCTTGTCTGGACCGCTTCCTTCAACACTCGACAATCTACAGAATCTATCGAGGTTTAATGCTCAGGGAAACAACCTTACTGGAGAAATCCCACAGACACTTGGCGACTGTCTCGGGCTAGTGATCATTGGTTTAGCAGGCAACAATTTGGAGACCATACCTTCATCACTTGGCCATCTTAGAAGTTTGCAACTCCTCGATCTTTCGGACAAGTTAGTGGGACAAATCCCCTCGTCTTTGGTGATGATACTTGCACATGGCTACCTCAACTTGTCTTACAATGACCTACAGGGCGAAGTGCCAAAGAAAGGGATCTTCGTGAATGTTAGCGCATTTTTCGTTTATGGGAATGTGATACAAGGACCATCGATGCACCATCGACTAAAGCTATCAGCATGCTTATTATCAACTATCCTGCTTGCCATCTAAGTACGCACACGTCGAAGTACGGATCTGTCGTTGTAAGGAGTCGTCGAAGTAAGGAGCCGTCGAAACAAGTCTGGTCGAAGCAAATGCAACCTTGCATTGAAGACAGGCATTAAAGGCGCATTGATTGTCTAGCCCCCCATGCCTCCACTATTTTGCATTCATGTTCTTGTTCTGGTGATCCATATATAATGGGAGCCCTTGTAACCATTTAAAAGAACTTTGACAATCAGATTATAGATCCAGAAATATACTTGTGTCTTTTTATCCAAAGTGAGTGGATTCTCTTCAACCCCGTTCTTCATTTGGTGGATTCCAAGTGCGGATTGAGTTAAATGTATCAACCGGTGGTGGTGTATCTGTATCCTCCACGCTGTGTCTCGCCCTCGTCTTGTTCGTGGTGGTGTATCTGTATCCACGGTTACACGAGTTTATCTGAGTTCTTCTTTCACGGTAGTATTTCTGTATCCGTGGAGGTTGAATCTCAACCCTTCTTGTTTCATAATTCCAGCCACACCCCATACTCAACCTTCCGTCCATACCCCACGTCACTCCATTTCGCACCCTTCGTGACGTTCCCCTTCGTTTTTGGTATTGGAATCATCTATTCCTTGTCGTCCCGTATCAAAATGAGTGGGAGGTATCACGGTTACCACCTTGTCCAAGATAAGTGCCAAAGGGGAGAAAGAATCATCACCGGTCGGCTGCCATCATCATCTCCGACGTCTGTTCGTGTGTGCTTCTATTATGCATTTGGATTTGGGTTCGGATGATCAAACGAAAACCCACCTTAGGGCCACCTTCGATTCCGATGTTGGCGTTTCCATACCCCAAAATGTCCTATGCGACTCTTCACGAGGCCACGGGTGGATTTTCCAGCAAGTGTCTGATTGGAGATGGGAGTTTTGGTTTGGTATACAAAGGAACTCTGCATGATAAAGGGGAAACCGTTGCAATGAAGGTACTGAAAACTCAAGAAAGAACCTCGAAGAACTTCCTTGCCGAATGCGAAGCCATGAGGCACATCCGCCACTGGAATCTCGTCAAGGACATCACTATATGCTCAAGCATCGATCGCGCGGGCAACGAGTTCAAAGCCTTGGTGTTTCAATACATGCCAAATGGAAGTTTAGAGAATTGGTTGCATCCTAGTTCGCAGCAGCCAGGGATGCTGAACTGGAAGCAGAGGATTGGCATATTAACCGATGTAGCCAGTGCTATTCATTACATGCGCCACCTGTGCCACACGCCTTCATTGTGATTTGAAGCCGAGCAGTGTCCTCCTTGACGAGGATTTCTGTGCTCGTGTTGGTGATTTCGGACTGGCTAAGATTCTGTCACCATCAGAAGTTATATCCACTTCACTGGGGATAAGAGGAACAATTGGCTATGTCCCTCCAGGTCATAATACTGTTCTATCTTATCTTCAGTTTTTTCATTCCACAAGTGTCGGCAACTCTTTTGTTCTGTCCTCATTGCAGAATATTCGCAAGGAAGCGAGCCATCGATTAGGGACGACGTATACAGTTACGGGATTCTTTTACTGGAGACCTTTATGGAGAAAAGACCTATGGACAGCGCCTTTGTGGACAGCAACAACATTCAAAGTTACGTGAAGCGGGCTCTCCCTGATCGAGTTATGCAGATAGCTGATCCTATCCTCGTACATGCATCAGACAACAGCCACAGCTACAGTTCGAGTGGTGGTTTCGAGGAACTCCTTGTGTCCGTCCTTCAAATAGGCCTTGGCTTGCTCGTCTGAATCAACAGGTGAACGACCAGATATGGGAGATGTTTGCAGGGAAATGCGTGCTATGCAATGACACAAATCCTTTTCGCGAATGTCCAGTAATATCAAGTGATGCAGCAAACGCTGGGTAACTGTGCAGAAGCTATCCTTGTAAAACAGAAGACTTTGAACATCAGGCCTGACTCCATCCAGGTTGGTAATCGGTTATTAGATAGGATTTTGCGATATTAAGATATGCAAACTGTCGTATGGGTGCTCTGGCTCGTTCATTACTTCATTCCAAAGTTAATGAAAAAAAATTGTGAAAGATCTGAAAATTTCAAAGTCTAAACTCGATCTTCCTGTGATCTTTCATAAGCTCCTTGATCATTCCGTCCACATCTTCCTCCTTAAGCACCTTCATCCCATACAGTTCCTCAACCGTTGATGATGGGGAGGCCTTGTTTACTACGATCGTTGCGTCAAAGGCAATCCTATGCAGATTTGCCCTTATATCATCCGCTATCAGCCCATTAGATTTCGGGTCTATCGGGAAGTTGGTTTGTGATCTTGATCCATACATCATCATGGCAGCTTCATCGTACTCTCGCGGCTGTCCCAGCAGAGTCGAACGCCCCAAGCCATACCCTCAGGTTTGTGCACTCACACAAAAATTGCCGTACATGGACGATCATCACATAAAATCAATCATACACATTGTATAACCCCCAAATTGGCCATTAACTAAACACACTCAACATTAACCAAGTCTTAATCGCATGCGATTAGGCTAAAATTAATCTTTACCGATGGTGCTCTTTAAATTTTAAGGATCATTGGACATGCTTACTGTTCTATAAAAAATCGTTGAATATGCTTAGCGTTATCTGATAAATCCTTATTATTCGTAAACATGATTGGGTGGCCCATTTCGAACTAAAGATTAATTTACATGAAACTAATATTCTAGTTGCATTTTCATTAAATGATTACACTATTTTTTTAACTTTTCATTTTTTTAACAAAAAATAATAATCTCTTGGATTTTTAAGCAATTTAATATTGATCTTCGACTACACTTAAAACCTGGAGAACTAATTCGCGACTTTCTGGATTGTTATTTAAGTTCGTACCAATTTGAGAAGCCTAAGTAAATCTTGGACTCAATTAGTAATTTCCCAATTCTTCTCAACAAAACCAACAAAGAACCCCCCAAATCCCACGGCCTGCCTTCTCCCAGGACAAATCTCAATTCCTCTCCCTGATTCTGTCGAAGAAATCATTTGACTTAATTAAAGAAAAAAGAGGCAATGAAATGATTTTTTCCATCAAATTCGATTGCACCACTAAGGAATTAAGAAATAACGGCCACGACTGAGGTCACCATTCGTAGCAGCTGTCAACTGCATCGAATCAACGAGTACGATCCCTCACAACAACCTCCGATATTCTCCACATTGAACAAAAAGGACAGGGAGGCAACAAAATGAGGTGGCCGATCCCCACGCCTGAAGAAAAGAAGGGAAACTTTCATAAAAAAGGGGATGATCGTCTCCATCCTCCTCCCTCTGGATGCAGAGTCGTTCGCTCGGGTATCCTCCGGCCAAAGCCCGCGAAACCAACTCCTCTCTCCTACACTACTCTCTCCTCCTTCCAGAAAAAGAGAACCCAATCTCCTCCTTTCCTCTTCCAATTTCTTTTTTGGGGAACCAAGGTTTCACTCGACCTCTATTTTTTTGCCAAGGACCATATGGGAACCACCTCTCATCTTTCAATCCCCTGCTCTCGAGGGGAGGGTCTTCTTTCTCCCCGTCCTTACTTCAAAAGAAAAAACGGAGCCAAAGCTTCTTCCCTGAACGACTCTTGCCAGCGGGGTTCCTCCTCCTTTCTTCCTCTCGCCCCCCCCCTCATTGGACCTTCATCAAAATCCACAACCCATGCCGAAGCCATCTCCATCCTCTAGGGAGCCTCCCGTTTTGCGGCTATTTAGCAACGGAAATTTTGGGCCACATATCTCGGTGTCATCTGTGGATTAACGGTCCAGAATTGTGAAGTGCGAGAAGTCCAATAAGAAGGTAGCTGTGAAAACACATCAGGCGAAGGCTTGCGGGCGAAGCGATTATCAACCGACGGGGCTACCAGGCGACGAAGGTCAACGAAGTGATCAAACGACAATCAACTGGACGAGCGAGGAAACTCTACGACGAATGCTAGTGGGCGATCCAGTCGATCAGTAGCTGTTATGGGAAGATTCCTGATGGTTTCAAGACATGGAAGGAAATTGTTGCCAAGATTACTCAAATAGAAAGAAGATATTCCACGAAGACGGCAACAAGGACACGTAATATATATCTAATATTACATTTTCGTATATCCATAAGTCTAGCCTAATATAAATAATTGTTTTTAGGCATTATATACAGACACCTCTCCATAGACAAATATATGGTCTTTTTATCTTCAAGCATTCAGGAGTTCAAGCATCCCTACGTTCTTCCGATCTTATGATCTTGCTTCCTTCCGAAGGCATCATCGATGGCATTTGTGAGTGATTATACTTAAGGGAGTATGTCTGATGCATTCACCTCTCTTTTTCATTCATACGACGACCACCTTCGAGTACGAGTTGCTCGTAATGCCAGAGATTTCCGACGTGTTTGGATCCGTCTTGTCCAGCGGTCACTTTCGGAGAAAACAACGGTTGTTCCTTCACTTCACCATGGAAATAGAACAAGAGCCAATGACTCACATCCTTTCTTCCTCCATCCGTGATTCCCAGCCAAAGTCTGAAACCTTCCCTCAGCTCCTTTCTCAAAATCAGAAAGCACGTTCCTCCACCTTCTGCCTTCCTCTTCCAACTAAAACCAAAGGTTCACCTCGGATAGAGTCAAAGCCTACCTCCTACCTTCTTCCCCAAGGATGGACGCCTCTGGCTCTCCTACTCAAGTCCTAGCATGCGACCAGCTGGAGTTAGTGGCTCAGTCGTCTTGTCTTTCGCGACAGTGTTTCCCCGAGCGATACTTCCCTAGCTCATTCCCAAAGCAGCGGCAAAGTCGCACCAGTAGCGGTCGTACCTGTAGCAAACACTAGAAGTCACAATTTATACCAGCCTCCTCCTCGCAGCTCCAGTTCACAACGGCTCACCTTCCCTGGCGTTCCACCTACTACAACACCTTCCTGACCTGGAATCAACGGACCTCTGCTTCCCAGGGGTTGTCTTGTCTAGCCTTAGTTACGGCTGTAGCAGTCCCATACCAGCTCCCTCTATCAGTCCCCGAGGCGGCCATTTTAATTGATTCTCGACAACAACATCAATACCCAGCGGCATACTTCCAAGACATCGGCTTCCCACCAGCTCTCAACCGTGGCTGTGAACCCTTGTACAACTGGCAACTTCCCTGACTCTAGCTTCCTGGAATCCATGGTGATAGTTACAAACGACTTGCTCCAATTCCAGCCACCATCAACTTTAACTCTTGCAGGCGAGCACCAACAACGACCTGTGGCAGCAGTGACAAGTTCTTCCCTCACTTGCAGTAGAGTTCATCAGCAGGTCAACAGCCCAACCTCCTTTCATCGACCTAGGCGCCAAGGTTACCTGTTGATATGATCTGATTTTGATGATGACAAATGTTATGTATTGCTAAAGTGTAAAAGAACAGGTCTTCGCGTGTAGAAGCTGGTCTTTGTTATCTGAGCAATACGTAAAAGAGTTATGTGGATGACTTCAACGGAGGAAACGATTTAGCCATAAAAAATGATGTTATGAGGACAAGATCTATTATCGAGTCCACTATCTCTATTGTAGAGATGAGTTTCTGTGTTACAGAAGCTACAACTCTCCTTGCTGGAGTACTTACAATAGGTTATAGAATGACACTTTTGTGAATGACAATTTCCTTATTGGAGATTGTTATTTAAACGAGCACATGAGATAATGATCTCACACGACCTAAAGTTAATTCTTATTGAATTAACTAGGGAATGAAATCTATATTCGCTTTATGATTTGACTTATTTGTCAAGATAGCTCTTTAAGTTAATTTGGAAAGATATCATAAGATATATTTCCTAAACATAAGTGAATTTATGATTATGGAAATTGGCCACGACCTAATCAGGTTGAAATCTCCCTTGTATGGTGAGAATATTTTACAATATGAATGTTTCTATATAAAGGAAACGAATCAATCCCAATGCCAATTCCATATATGAAAAAGTGTTGATTCTGCTGTTGCAGAAAACAGTCTCTGTGCGAAATACATTATCCTTGATTTGAAGTTTTGTTTATCTAATGTTTTATAGATAATGTTTATATTATTGGAAGCTATCTTACGGGATCAAATCTTGGAGCAAATGGAAAGATATTAACTAGCTGTTATGATTGATTAGGAAGCTTCTTATGTGGACATGCTTATAACCAATTGTGAAAACATGATTCTAATTCGTCGTTTTACCTGAGAGCTTACCAGAAACCTTCGTTCCTTCACTATTGCAAAAGGTTAGAGCGTCCATTGTTCTTTCACCGAGCCGATCTCTTCTTTAAAGAGTGTTTCTTCTGTAGCTGCAGATTATTTGTTCTGTAGCTTTCCTTCCCGTTCTGGGTTGTTAGTCACATGGGGTGTGTGTAAGGGTAGGTGGTAACCGTGAAGCCACGAGGGCAGGTGGTAGCTGTCAAGCCACGAGCTCAGTGAGGAGTCGGAGTCAGTCATGTCGGTTACGTGCGGGTTGGGTTAGTCACGTATGTACGTGCAAGTGCATAGTCACATTTCTGATAGAAGTGTACATATGTAACTTTCCTTGATTATCAAATAGTGAATACGCCCTAATTGGGGTGAGTGTCGGGAGAGTGGACGTAGGCATTGTTTGTCGAACCATTATAAGTTTTTGTGTCATATACACGTAAGACAATATACATCAAAATTGATAATTTGCACAGCATATCCAGTTTCTGTAATTTAACAGAGCGCCGCTTCTGTAGTCAGACACAATCGAAAAAGTGTCAAAACTCTTATGGCACTAATTCAACCCCCCTTATTAGTGTAATCCTATACCAACAATTGGTATCAGAGCACGCTCTACGATAAAGGCTTAACTGCTTGTTGAGAGATTCGATAGGATGCAAATGGAGTACAAGCATGTTGTTGGACTCAATAGTAACAATCCGCCATTATTTGATGGACATAACTTCTCTAGCTGTCACAACAGAATGGGCTCTGGATAGCATCCTGTGAACCGAGGTGTTTAGGGACAATAAAAAATGGTCCTCTGCTTCATATAAGATAAGATCTGATAATTGACTCTAATAGCTCGATTCAGTTTTCCGATGTGAAAATCGAAATCATTAAGCTAAATGTTATGGCTGTCAATTTTCTACACTGTGCTCTATCTCCTATGGAGTATAACCGAATCTCTGCCTGTGCCACGACAAAAGAGATTTGGGATTGACTTGTCTTGACCCATGAAGGGAGAAGTCAAGTAACAGAAACGAGGGTTAATCTACTGGTTCAATAGTATGAAGCCTTCAAGATGAATTATGATGAGTCGATATCAGAAATGTATGCTAGACTCAATACGATCATCAACAGTTTAGCCCTTCTTGTGAAAACTTTCACTAATCCCGAATTGATGAGGAAGGTCCTTAGATCTCTGCCCATTACTTGGGAATCTAAGAAAATCGTGATGGAGGAAGCAAAGATCTAACGACTCTTTTGTTGGATCAGCTTATTGGCTCTTTACTTTCATATGTGGAAGAGAAGCGGTCATCTGGGATTTCAAAGACCAAATCTATAGCCTTTAAGGCATCTGCATCTACCGATGATGATTCGGGTGACAGAGAAGCAGTTATAGCTGAGGAGATTTCTTTACTTATAAGGAGGTTATTAAAACTTCTCTCCAAGAATGCTTCGAACCAAGCAACAAACCCAAGTCTTCTAATCTAGAAGATAAAAAAGGTCGGTATGTTACGAGTGTAAGAAACTGGGACACATGATGAATGAATGTCCTCTGCTAACTGAGAAGCATAAGCCTTCTCGAAACAAAAGAAAGAGAGCCTAACTGGAGTGATGAGGAGCATGACGGATCTAAGCCCGAGGAGGAGCAGGAGAAAATCCTCTGCTTCATGGCTAATTCTGTGTCCGGATTTGACTTAGATGAAGCGGGATTCTCTAAATCTTAGTCTGAGTTACCTCCGAGTGAACTTGAAGAATTTCTTAACGAGTTCCTTAATAAGTTTCAAAGGGTATTCTCGAAACATCGCTCGGTAAAAAGGTAGAACAAGGTTTTACAGTCACAGCTGACCTATCTACAAAGAGAAAAGGCTACCTTGGAAAAGGAATCTGAGATCTACTGCACATAAACACCTCCTCTAATAAGAGAACCTTATCCTGGGGTGTGGGACGAGCTACTTATTCGTGACAAAATGGTTTCTCCACTTAATGAGACTAAGAAAGGTTTATTACCTGAAATCTAGTCTCATAAATGTCATAGAAATAAATATGAATGTTTAGATAAGGTATGCTACATAACACAGAAACAATGTTCTGTGAGCAGTCCAAAAATCGAGCAGGAACAGAAATCTGTGACTACACAGAAACATAATTTCGTGAAATGTTTCGGAATTGTGTCGGATTGACAGAAAAAGTTAAATCCTGTGACTATTGTGACATGCTTGAACACATGATCGGACAATGTCACGTCAAGAAGTCTATAAGCATATCGAATGCGATTCTTTCAAGGAACAAGTCACAATTCTATGGAACCGGATTTAAGTGGGTTCCTATTGTAACCTAACATGTCCTTAATCGCATATATATTTGAAAACGAAAGCCAGGAAGAATGAATGGTACTTGGACTGTGGATGCTCACGCCACATGACCGGGGATTCTTCTAAGTTTTCAAGGTTGAAGTTCTGTGACATTTGGTAATGATAGTAAAGCCTAAGTCAAAGGCATTGAAACTATTGGTAGTTCAGAAACAATACAGATAGACAATGTTCTGCTTATTGCAGGAATGAAACATAGTTTCTTAAATGTTAGCCAACTCTGTGATAAGGGTTATCACATAACCTTTAATGTAGAAGGATGTTCTAGTACCCCCGACGGCAAAGTCTGTTTCGTTGCTGAACGCAGAAAGAACATCTACACCATCTCTCAAGACAATATTCTATCTACAGAGAAATGCCTTGTTTCCTACAAGGATGAAACTACTCTTTGGCATAAGAAATTGGGACATATCAATTTTCAATTATTGTCTAAGATTATAAAAAAGGAGCTGGTAAGAGGTTTACCGTAGCTTTCTTTTGAAGAGAACCGCTTCTGCGAAGCATGTTCTTTGAGAAAACAAACCTAAGTATCTTTTAATATCAAATATTATATTTCCATCACAGAAATCCTGGACTTTCTATATATGGATTTGCTTGGTCCTGCAAGCACGCATAGTCTTGGTAATAGATTTTATGTTATGGCAATCGTGGATGATCACATAAGGTATTCTTGAGCATAGTTCCAGGTTTGCATGTGTGAGATCAAAGTACACATAATCTGTGGACTAAGACTAGTAACACAAAAGGAGCTGTCATAAATGACAATGCTACTTCACAGCTTACTGCTGCTGTAAAACAGATTAAGAGCTCTGCTGATTCTACTGATGTTTCTACAGAAAACTACTCCAGAGATGGACAAGAATATGCAAACTCCTATATGGTTCGAGAGAATCAGCCTTATGAGATTGCCATCTTAGATAGGGTGTCCACTCTATACAACAATTCGACAGCAGCCTCCACCCAGCAACCGACAGGTCTGTGTTGGCAACGCTGCAACAACAACAACCTCCCTACCTCAAGAAGAAGCCAAAGCCTCTTCGATTCTTCCCCGGGTCACCCCGGAGCGAGGCCACTTGAAAGATTCCGAGGTTTATTTATTTTAGTAATCCAGCCATAACCTTATTTAATTTAACTTAGAATTGAGCAAGTAAACTTATGGTGACGGAACTATCCTTTTCTCGAAATACACTTCCTCTATTAATTTAACACCCGCAATTCATATAGTCACATGATATTAGAGTACAACCTTGTAACTCATATTTTAATTTAACTACGGCTTCGCCTTCCACATCCTCGATTCCCATTCCACTCCTTTCCGAGGCGTCATTTTCCCTTAATTCCTTCCCTCACTCCCCTCGGCTCCTACCCACTTGGGTTATTCCACCGAGTAGTCTCGCACATCCCTCATACATTATCCCTGTTAACTGGTTCCATACGCATGAGCTAGGTTTCGTACCTCTACACCCTCCTCTGGACACCATTTCCTCCTAGCCCCGAATGTTCCTCTGCTCACCCGCGTGTTCGCGTCCTCTAGACATCCGTAGGTCTACCTAGGGTTAGGCTCTCGGTTCTATTGCCAGTTTCACTTACCCATCCTTACAGGATCCGGACACTCGAACTTCCAAGGGTGGTAGTTTTCCCTTTCTACCTTCACCTAGAGGTTCTTATAGTCTTTCTCACCCCCCACTATGTCTTTCTCGCGCCTTACGTATTCCTCTAAGGCCAGGATCCGTTCTTACCTAAGTCTTACGGTCACGGTCACCCTTCTTACCTAAGTCTTACTCCTCTCGCCACCGATTCATTCCGCGGCGAACCCTTCAATCATTAGATTCTCCATTCTCCCCTGTCCTTCTCAACCTTTCTAATTCATCCATACAGCCATCCTCCGCTTCCTCCCTCAACTCTAGAAATTCATAAAAAGTCATGTCTTCTGCCCCACTTAAAGGGATTTCATCCCCGAAATCTCCTGGTTGGGCCTCATCCTTCTCAATCCTTACGACGAACACTTCTTCTTTTCATTCTAACTTTGATCCTCCGCGTCTCGAGAGACCTATCTTGTTTACTTTCGGTCGACTCCTCATATAGCGATTCCAAACACCACTTATACTCATCCAACGTTTTGTTTCTTCTGACAAGTTCTATTAATTGGTTCCATCAATTCATC